>JAKTRN010000005.1:174304-503647 GCA_030579695.1 Starmerella kuoi
ACATCTGCGCATATTGTCTGTACCCCTACGTCACTTACCCATCCCTAGTAAGGGGTCTCGAGGAGCTTCAGGATTGCTATAAAAAGGACGAATCAACCTCTTTGACAGAATAATAAATCACTACATTACAAAAAAACTTGATTCTGATCTCTTTCTGCTTTTTATTTCACAATGATTGCATCTCTATTGTTGAACGCCTTCCTTGCTTATGCTGAAACAGTCAAACTTTCTTTAAATTCGAATGGACAGTACAATGGAAAGAATGTTACGGCTAAGTACGAAAGTACAAATGAATATACTGCTTTTGTTGTTCCTGAAGGTGAAGGTGAAGACTTCATCTTCGACAATGGATCAATTTATATTGCAGGAAGTGACGGAAAGAAAACAGATTATATTCTTGGCAATTGGGATAAAACTGTTATCTTTGGTGAAACGTACACTTACGCTGCTAGACAAATTGACGATGACCACATGGGTCTTCCTTTCTCAGCTATGTATGTTTGTGAAGGTAAGGTGAATTTCGATCCTATGGGCTACTCTAACAATGATACTCGTGCTATATCGGCCTTTGACGCTGAAACTATCATCCCGTCTAACTGTGAATATGTCACGATTAAGTTTATAAAGTCAGACTAGGCGAACACTGATTGACGTTCGTTCAGGTACCACCAGCAGCTTTCATTTGGCTTGACTCTCTTCTCACATCACCTTAGCAAATTCAGACAATTGTTAAAAATTAAATTTGATTAAAGTAACGATTACTGTAAAATTCCAGTTTAGCGTATCTTCTTGGTTTCTACTTAGGTATTTTCAATTAGATCAGAATCTCGCTGCGCTTTTCGACACAATATACCGCAATAAGGTCAAATCAAAAATCGTTTATAGCCCGCCCATACGCTACTCCCACTTAGGCGTCGCCGTAAAGACGGAGACTAAAGCGCAACTCAAAACTGCAGATACATCTGTATTTAATCTATATATATATAGTTTAGCATACAATTCCCAGTATGGATTATTCATAAAATTCCGATGCACATACATGTTACATGAGCTTTGAAACTACACATATATGGCCTATACAAGATGATGGCTTAGGGGGTCTACTTATTATTAGAGCCATGTGATGAGCACATATCACATGATCCAATTTAAGATAGCAAAACGGATACAACATACTGCCAACAATCACTGATGGGAGAGACCGCTAGTGCGTTAGTTGCATGGAGTACGTACAGAAAGCACATGTACGCTAACGTTACCAAGATCACTATAACAATCAGATCAACTCAGCGCCGCGCCTGAACTTGTGGTTAAGAACAGCAAATAAGCCCTCTTTTAACATCGACAACAGCAACCAGTAAGCATAGTTCACCACGCTTGAGGTATAATGACTACCAAAGCTTCGGATCTAAGTGTTTACCGCACGAACGAGGGCATTGAATTGTCCACGAAGGAAAGGGTGGTCAAAGATGTGGTCTATCCTGAACCTAAGCCGCCTACTGACGAACAGTTGTGGGTCGACAAGAAGCGAGGACTAGTGAACGTCAAGTTTTTGACAGAATTTTTTCGACGAGAAGGTCGATTGACAGAGGAGCAGGCGATGCAGATCATTGAAAAGGGCACAAAGTTGCTATCATCCGAGCCTAACCTGCTATACCTGGATGCCCCTATAACTGTCTGTGGTGATATCCATGGTCAATATTATGATCTACTGAAATTATTTGAAGTCGGCGGTGACCCGAAGGACACTCGATACCTGTTCATGGGCGACTATGTGGACCGCGGGTATTTTAGCATTGAGTGCATGTTGCTGTTGTGGAGTTACAAAATAATGTACCCCAGGACTTTCTGGTTGTTGAGAGGAAATCACGAGTGCCGCCACTTGACAAACTATTTCACTTTCAAACGAGAATGCGAGCACAAATACAGCCTTGATATATACGATGCCTGCATGCGGTCCTTTGATGCTTTGCCTCTTGCCGCTATCATGAACAAGCAATTCTTCTGTGTCCACGGTGGTATTTCACCGCAGCTGAAATCTTTAGATGATTTGATTAGACTCAACCGCTTCAGAGAACCACCAACCAAGGGCCTGCTTTGTGATTTGTTGTGGGCTGACCCACACGAAGATTTCGGTGAAGAACCAGATACAACAGGTCCATTTGTTCCCAACAACGTACGGGGATGCTCCTATTTCTACACATTCCAAGCCACTACTGCCTTCCTTAGACGCACTGGACTTTTGTCTGTTATTAGAGCCCATGAAGCACAGGATGCTGGATACAGGACATACCGTAAGAATGAGGCTACAGGATTTCCGGCTGTGATGACGATTTTCAGTGCTCCCAACTATCTGGATGCTTATAACAACAAAGCTGCTGTGTTAAAATACGAGAATAACGTGCTTAACATTCGCCAATTCAACTCATCCCCGCACCCTTATTGGCTACCAAATTTCATGGACGTTTTTACGTGGTCACTCCCTTTTGTTGGCGAGAAGGTTAGTGAAATGCTCATGGCTATCCTCAACACATGCACAAGAGAAGAACTGGATGCACCCCCGAGTGGATCGAGTAGCGACCTGGCGAAAATCATGGCATCAGCCTCTGTTCCTCAAGATAGCACAGTTGTTAACATGACCTCAGGTTCAGCGTCATCTCCAACTGGCTCCACAGATGCTCCGTCTTCTCCAGCTAGTATTGCTTCAGTTTATTCTACCGCCACAAGCTCTCAAGGAGGTGGCTTACCGTCACCGGGAGGCGACAATGATAGAGCTCCAATGTCAGACGAGACGTTGGCCAAGTTCCGTAACAAGATGTTAGCTATTGGCCGCATTTCGCGGATGTTTTCTGTTCTTCGCGAGGAATCCGAACTTATTAGTGAATTCAAAGGTGTCAGTGGTACCCAACACCTACCTAAGGGTACATTGATGCTAGGTGCACAAGGTATCAGGGACTGTATCCATAATTTCGAGGAAGCTCGTCATGCGGATATAGCCAACGAAGGATTGCCACCTATCCAGGAAGAAAAGCAGAAGTCCCGAGAAGAGGCTGAAGTAAAAATGAGAAGGCAACGCAGTCTAAAACGAGTAAGTTCAGAGGACAAGGTAACTCAGGATTACAATACTTAAGCATCTCTCTTTTTTGTACACATTTTACATACACTCATATACAATTTTACACCTCACAATTGCAATATATCAAAAGAATAAACAGAATTTTGAGCTACATAAGCAGTTTATACATATGTATATGTACATGGTCAGATAAATCCATTATTTCTTAGGCATCATCATGTCTCTTTTTGGGCACATTCTGCAAAAAGAGAAAATTCAGCTAGACCTTCTCCTCTTTTGGGCAATGGCTGGCCCATCTTTTGAGCTCATGCCTTCTCCTATTGACTGGGCGAGCCGCGAATCTCCTAAATCATCTGCATCTCCTGTCTCGTAATCTAAAGGCACAGCGATTTCTACGCTGTCGTTATCGCCCCCGTTACCGAATAAACGCACACATCTAGTCAATGCACTACGTAATTGATCCAGATAGTCAATAAAATCGATTTCATAGGAGTTTCCTGGGCAAACCAGCGCGTTATTTGAGATAAAAACCGAGTTCAGTTCATACACCACTCCTGATACGCCTTCCCATATATGCACGCCATCCGACGCGATCCAAACGGATATAGATGGTGAAATTTGCGTTTTTATATATAACACTGGCGATTCAGGAAGCCCGAACGAAGCAGGAACGGAATTTTCGTATTCCTCTGCACTCATAAAGTCCGAATCCTCGGGCTCCCTGTCTAGCAACCGCATATGTCAGCCCGAGTGGAAGTGTGAAAATAATATTATAAATAAAGCAGTGTAATACTACTACTACTACCACCTACTACTTACGACGACACCAATCATATACCGCCCGAAAGTAGCAGTAAGTTTTTATAAAAAAGAAATAAAAATCAGAATCAAAAATAAATAAGAATATTAATTAAAGGGCTTCACGAATGTGCGCTCAAATTAAAATATTACTGAACAGTGCATCTGCTCGAAAGATTTATGTTGAACAGAACTAAGTGTTTACTGAATTTTTACAGATTTACATGGAATACCCAATCTATTTGAAGTACTTAGCAGCAATTCCCTTATCCTTCAAACCAGCAGTGAAGTATTGGGTGATAGACTCAGGTCCATTGAACTCAGCAGTCTTGTTAGCAGCCTCGGTGAGCTGCAAGTCGTCAAGAGACTCAATCAAAGCATCGACATCGGCAGTCATGCGAGCAGCATCAGCAGCTGGGAGCGAAGTCTCGAGGTCCTTGACAGAACCACGAATAGTACGCTTGCTCTTCTTCTTAGCACTCTTAGCTTGTTCCTTGGACTTCTTAGCATCAACGGCAGCAGCAGCATCGCGCTTAGCCTTCTCCTCGGCCTCTTCCTTAGCCTTGCGTTCACGCTCGGCAGCCTCGCGGACACCAGCCTCACGGTCCCACTTGCGCTGCTCCTTGGCCTTACGCTCAGCCTCCTTGAATGCAAGAATACGCGGATCCTCGGCAAGAGCAGTGTCTACAAGCTTACGCAAACGCATGTTGTCGTCCTTCTTGTGCTTGGCACGAAGAGTCTTATTCTTCTTCTCGATGTATCGCTTGTTATCACGGTTAGAGCTGTCATCAGGGACGTCCTCATCGAGCCACTCGAAGGTACGCCACGAGTCGAAGGCATACCAGAAAGCGTAGAATGCATCAACTTCTTCCTTGCTCGACTCCATAGAGCCAAGTTGAGGAACAGGTTGTTTGGTACTGAATCGGCCTTCAGATTCGAAAACCTTGTCGTATTTCTCGAAGAAGTCACCAGAAGCCTTCTTGCCAATGGTAACGTTAGCCTTCTTGTCAACAGAATCCCACTGCTTTCTCTTGGTCGGGTCAGTCAAGACCTCGAAAGCCTTCTGGATGATCTTGAAGAAACCGTCATTCTCCTCGCCAGCAGCAGCCTTCTTATCCGGGTGATGCTTCAAGACCTGACGGCGGTGAGCTCTGCGGACTTGGTCGTCAGTGGCTCTCCAACGGAGGTTCTGAAGACCCAAGGCAGCGTACTGATCAACGCTCTTCCAGTCCTTGGGGTCATGACGAAGGAGCTCCTCATCCTCCTCGATCTCACCGAACTCATCAGTATCGTCGGTCTTGTTGTTGGCAGCAAGCTTGGCCTGCTCCTCGAACTCGATTCGCTCGTGCTCACTCCAGGTACGGTTACGGATAACACGACGAGCATGAGCAAGGAAAGCAGGGCCAACAGGCTCAACACCCTCAGTCACAGGGCTCGAAAGCTGAGACACTAATTTGAAAGACATCTCACTAAATTTTAGTATGGATGAACAAAAAATTCGTTGGTTTTAAGGGATTAACACACCATTATTTTTCACTTACATAATACTTTTTTTTAATTTTTTTTTATTAATCCTTTCCGAAGTCTCCAGCTATTTAGCATCAGGGCAGGGGCTATAGATCCATTTTATTCATAATTAAAGTAGAGGGAGGGATATCAAGGACAGAATAGAAAGAACGGCTTTCTTGGGTCCTTCTTGGTGAATTATAATGAAGTTGCACGACATAGAATTCTACGACGAAGAGGGGTATCTTGAAGGGTTCACTGTTGTAACCTGTTCTCCGCAAACCAATTCGCGATGGTTGGCTCAGGATCTTGTCAAGAGATATAATGGAGCGCTGATAGAGCTTGGCGTCACCAAGCCTAATCTAGTTTCCCGAAAAGACTTCACTGTGGTAATAAATACCGAGATGCCAATTCTATCGGGACATGTGCAAGCAGACGAGCTATTTTCCATGATCCGGAGCCTCCGTGAATCCACGAAACATCTGGTTTTATGCATAACTTTAAGCGATGCTTTGATAGATGGGTATTATGATACAGGTAAACAATTGGCTCGACTGGCCACCAAAGCCCTCTATGAATCACAGCTAATCATTCAGCTACGTCCATTAGAGACAGGAAGGGCAAGAGATATCACAGGAAGATTTGTTATAGCTCGGGGTCCATGCAGCAGTGGACACAGATCTGTTGTAGAACGGGAATTATTTTATTTTGTTGGGTCCCGGGGAAACGTAGAGCTTAATGTGAAGAGATAACAGGAACAAGAGCATATCTGCACATTAAGAATCATATACACACTTATTTGCGCGTGTACATTTAAAACCAACATAGACACTTTAGACCAATTGAGTGAGCATAGTCTTGGGCAGCACAGCCATAGCCATGATCAATACCTATGTGGCGAGTATTATGTGCAATTTCAGCGGAAATAGTTATCTAACTAAGGAAGGAAGTATGTACACATATATATATTTAAGAAAGGATTTACTCCTTCTTCTCCTCGTCCTTGGGCTCTTCACGAGCCTTGTTCTCGTAGACCTTCTTGAAAACGTCAAGAGACTTGGTCTGGACTTCGTCAGTCTTCACACGGAGAGTCTCCTTGTCGAGGGTCTCGTCACCGGCCTGGGCACGAGCAACGATCTCACGGAGCTCGGTAATGGAAGTCTCGAGAGCCTTGGCATCCTCCTCAACGAGCTGGGAGCGGTATTCGTTAAGAGAGGCCTCGATGTCATTAGCAGCAGAGTCAGCGCGGTTAGCGTTGTCGATGATCTCACGGCGGGCCTTGTCGCTCTCGGCGTATTTCTCGGCGTCCTTAACCATGTTCTCGATCTCAGTGTCAGAAAGACCAGAGGAGCCAGCAACAGTGATCTTAGCATCCTTGTTGGTACCCTTATCACGAGCGTTAACGTTGATGATACCATCAGCGTCGATGTCGAAGGTAACCTCAATCTGAGGAACACCCTTAGGAGCAGGCGGGATACCACCGAGGGTGAAGTTGCCGATCAACTTGTTGTCACGGACCAACTCACGCTCACCCTGGTAGACGCGGATCTCGACCGAAGTCTGGCCAGTAGCAGCAGTGGAGAAGACCTGCGACTTACGGGTAGGGATAGTAGTGTTACGGTTGATCAAACGAGTGAAGACACCACCGAGGGTCTCAATACCGAGGGACAACGGAGTGACGTCAAGCAAGAGGACATCCTGGACCTCACCGCTAAGAACAGCACCCTGGATAGCAGCACCGATAGCAACAGCCTCATCAGGGTTAACACTGCGGTTGGGCTCCTTGCTGAAGAGGTTCTTGACAGTATCCTGAACCTTAGGCATACGGGTCTGACCACCGACAAGAATGACCTCGTTGACATCGGAGGGCTTGAGACCAGCATCCTTAAGAGCGGCGTGAACCGGGTCAACAGTGCGCTTGACAAGCGGGTCCACGAGCTTCTCGAGGTTAGCACGAGTGTAGTTCAAGTTGATGTGCTTAGGGCCACTGGCATCAGCAGTGATGAAAGGCAAGTTAACCTCAGTAGTGCTGCTAGAAGACAACTCAGTCTTAGCCTTCTCGGCAGCCTCACGGATACGCTGGATGGCCATACGGTCACCAGTGAGGTCAATGCCGCTCTCAGCCTTGAACTTAGCAATGACGTCACGGACAAGAGCAATGTCGAAGTCCTCACCACCCAAGTGAGTGTCACCATTGGTAGACTTAACCTCGAAAACACCTTTCTGGATTTCCAAGATGGAGATATCGAAGGTACCACCACCGAGATCGAAAACGGCAATGAGCTTGTCGTCATTTCTCTCCAAACCGTAAGCCAAAGCGGCGGCGGTAGGCTCGTTAACGACACGCAAGACATTGAGACCGACAATCTGACCAGCGTCCTTGGTGGCCTGACGCTGAGAGTCGTTGAAGTAGGCAGGGACAGTAACGACAGCGTTCTTGACGTTCTTGCCCAAGTAACCGTCAGCGGTCTCCTTCATCTTCTGGAGAACGAAACCACCGATCTGAGCAGGGGAATAACTCTGGCCATTGACCTCAACCCAGGCGTCACCGTTGCCGTGCTTGACAATCTTGTAGGGAACCTCCTGGATATCCTTCTGGACTTCGTTGTCCTGGAAACGACGGCCAATCAAACGCTTGGTAGCGTAGAGAGTGTTGCTCGGGTTAACAACAGCCTGGCGCTTGGCAGGGACACCAACGAGACGCTCACCATCCTTGGTGAAAGCAACAACTGAAGGGGTAGTACGGGAGCCCTCGGCGTTCTCGATAACCTTCGGGATCTTGCCCTCCATAATGGCAACAGCGGAGTTGGTGGTACCGAGATCGATACCAATCACTTGGCCCTGAACTTTAGTGGACTGGAAGCGGGCGAGTTGCGGAGTAATCCGGCTGGCAGATCGCACCGAGCGGGCGATTTTCGAAGCAAACATTGTGTGTGTTTTGCTAGAAAGTAGCTTTTGAAAAATTGAACTCCACCGGTGCGGGTTATCTATTATATAAGTTTGCGCCATCGAGCACTGCGCTTATGTACGCAGAAAATTCTAGATCCCCCAACCCTTCCGATTGTGTCAACGTTACACAATACCGACATTGGGTTTCAGATACACGATACCTGTAAATTGATCGGACACATGATACGTGTTTGCTGGTTTAAATGGTTCGGACGCGTCTTCCTCTCCTCCCAACTGGCTATATTAATCGCTTAATTGCCTAGCTAAGTAGCTGGTTAACTAGACACGGATGATCGCGGGTGGGACGCGTCGCGTCACCCTGCATATAATTTTCCTCATCTCTATTGAAAGTAATATAACTACATAATAATATCTTTCAAGATCCAGAAAGGACAGCTGGAAACAAGAAAATAGAAAAAGGTAAAAGAAAAGAAACCATAAAAAACGTTATACGGACACAACAATGGAAGCATTCCAAGCTATTGAAAAGATTCTTCATTTCCATCACACTACTTCGAGACAGCCATTACGAGTAGCTCTGCTAAGACTGAGATGCTTTCAGAATGGAAAAGCTGTTTCGCAGGATGATATTAACCTTATCATTCGTATCTGGCCTCAGGCATACAAGATGTACATGTCGAGGAGCAACCTTGTGATAGAAGCTCCCGACCTTCCTCATAATGTTGAACAGCGACGTGCCATATTTGCGAAATTATGGTCAGATAAAGAAAACTTGCCAAAGGAGTTGGCCCCCGTGTCTACAAGTAAAACTCCTCAAGATGGCCATAGCATCGAACGAGAGGCGTCAAGAAGAATGCATAAACCTATTTTGATGGGCCGTTTGAAAAAAGAGCCAGTGAACCAGTCGCTCAACTTATTAGATCGAATCAGAGCTAAGGAAGCAAAGTTAAAGCAAGATCGTACTCCTGCAGCTCTTCAGCGGGACAGGGACTCATTTTTGCGGAGTCAGATCCCAAAATTGAAGCGAGTTCTTGAAGAACTTGCTGACTCTGATGGGTCTCGTTCATTAGAAATGAAAGATATCATGGAGGTCATGAGGACCAACCTGTTTAAACTGGCCGACGACGAAATTAAGAGAGTGCTTCAACTCATAATACAAACTTATCCAACGTTCTGCTCAATAGTAACTGTTGGATCTTCGACGCATGTAAAATTGCAGAGATCGCCGTCAGTGGTGTGTTAATTATTTTCCTGATATTCATTTAATGATGTAACGACATGTAATAATAGTAATGACTTCTTTATTAAAGAGAAATTGAATGAGTACAGAATAAATGAACAGAGGCCAAAACAACAGATGCGGACAAATGAATGGAGCAAATAGCTCAAAAGAAAAATAATACATAGATATGTGTTGAAAATGTATACATGCTAGAGGTTGATAAAATAAACAAAAAAATAAACAAAAAAAAGAAGGTCGTGACTCATTATTCAAATCTTTCAGATCTCACATTGAAATTCAGGAAATATTGCCCAAGATAACAGAGGTCAGCACCAATGTCTGGCACTTGAAGACCTGCAACATTTGTCAAGGCTACATGTGATACTGGCTGTAGCATCTGCTTAATGACGCGGACTTGTTCGGAGCCTTTCAGCACCAATACGGAGCCTTCATTAATCTCGAGAACAACACCCAAATGTGATTGCTCATCGCCAGTATTACCGGCCCCTTCAGGAGCAGGGGTTGAATCTGTCGAGGATAGGTCGCGATTCTGGTCACCAGCCATGATTCGCACAACCTTCCCACGGCGCAGCCAGCCACCAGGGGTTGAACCAACCATACTGGCGAGCGATGCCGAAGAGACAGCTCGGGATAGAGGGGCATTTTCGATCTCCGAGACATTACGATTAATTATTCTGCGCACCAGGTTCGCATAGAGTCTCGGAGCGTGCGCAAGGTATGTTACTTTAACATCATTGGCAGCATGCTCGATCAGGTCAAGCACACAGTGCCGAGTGGGTGTGGGTGCTGTATGCCAGACGTAGGATGTGGCCAACGTATCGTAGAGCGAGATTCTGCACTGAAGACTTCCTGCGCCGCCGGTGTGGTGGAGTCGATCCCTGACTTCCTCCAGAGATCGCAGTTTACCTTCCCGCTGGAAATCTACAAAAAAGGCCTCGCCCTCCGATGGCTGTATCCAAACATATGAGCCCAATGCCATTTTAAGCAGCCTACAATGCCAGTTGACTTTATCGGCCACTTGAGATGCTAATTCTATAAATAAGGCGCCACGACCCAGGACAGCTAGGAAATCATTACGACTTGACACATGCTTAAACACTTCAAAAACCTTTTGTACAAGTTCAGATGCAACTTCGCATGTATTCAATTTGCTGGCTTCAGGGCTATGATTATCGCTATTAGCGGTCACTTGTGTGGTGGCTTTTGATTTGAGCTCGAACTTTTGAAAGTGAACAGTGTTAAACAACTCTTCCGGAAAGCGGCCATTACGCAAAGTGTACAATGCTATAATCTGGTCAATTGGCCGCTCAACATCACCATTCCCCCAATTGTCCATTGTAGAAAGCTTTAGAAGCATGTGGACACCTTCCAAACGGTAAATGATCTCCGTCAGCCAATGTGCCCAATGATAGTGAGCAATGGATCGCGGATATTCTTTAACCATTTCAAGTCCCTCAATTGCACCGAAACGTAGTTTCAGAACTTGCCAGGCGTACGCCTCAATATCTTCGGGACTCGATTCCCGCATTTCGCTGACGAGAAGATCTAGCCCTTCAATGGTTTTACGGGTGGCTGCTCTTTGTTTTAAACACCATTCGCGATAGTCAGGGATCTGCTGAATTTGAAGCGGTGTTAGATGCTGCATATTGAATTGGGAAGCTAGACACGAATGCCAAAGTTCTGGCTCGTCGCTGATCTCACGGAGCCTGCGGCACGATTGAGACGGTCCTCCTATTAGGACATCGGTCTCACCATATTTGAAGATCTTCAGTAAAAGTTCGTTAGGTAGGTCTAACAACTGCATGATAAATGGCCTCAACAGAGTTAGAGGAGTATTATGAGGCCAGGGTTATCAGAGTTTTTATTCAGAGAGCGACCACTGATGCAGATAGTTAAATTACAGGTCTCCTTTGTCTCCGAAATTTACTGGACTTTATGAATGCTAACGTGACGCGCTTACTTACGGATCACATAACCGATAACCTTTGACGCAGCGGCACGGGTAGGGTCAAGGGGAATTGGTCACGGAGTCAGAGTTTTGCGGGGTTGAATGTGATTGTATATTAATAAAAACAATTATCTTCGAATAAAATAGGAAAGAGCAAAGTGGGCTGGACATAAGTGTCGAGCAAGAATGTAAGAAATCAGAACAGAGCTCGCCATCTAGAGGATCTCTATAGGTTCTGACTCACAGTTAACTGCGGATCTGCATATGGAAAAAAAGACGCTTAAGGCCATGTTTATTTATATGTCGCATGAAACACCTGGACGTTTTTATTAAATAATTTTTATTTTCTCCAGAATGATGCATGTGCCTTTTTCTCTCTGATAAGCCTATCTAAGCAACCCAACTGCGCATCCAAGTGACAGCTCGGTGCCGATCCCGGATTATTTTTAACATGGCTTTGACCCTGCCTGCTGCATGGTAGGACCTGTGACTCTACCCCGGACTGTGTGAACCAATTAACTCAGCATATACATAACTTACGCCACACGCCACAGTTTTCTTATCTGATGTCTGTATTGGTCACGAGTGGCCAATGCTTCGAGACGACATACGCATGATTCAAGCATCTAAATGATTATGGTACTCTTATTTTTAGATTATGTATAGGAAAAATGCAAATACGACAGGGGAGGGAGGGGTTCGGATGTTAGCGGGTAATCATAGCAAAGAAACAACAGCGGCAGTTAATCGCTGTTCTACTCACATACTACAATTCCCACTAGCTGCGACTACTGATACCTTTACTCACCCTGGAGAGTTGCCACAATGGTACGCGAATGCTTGTACCTTCGGAACTCACACAGATAAATTCCTTGCCAGGTGCCTACGTTCAATCTACCGTCCTTGATTGGAACGGTCACAGAAGTACCAACTAAAGTGGCTTTAACATGAGCAGGCAAATCATCAGAACCCTCTGCGTTGTGAAGATAAGGTCCTGACTCGGGAACCAACTTGTTCATAACAGACAACATATCTGTTCGGACGTCCTCGTCCCAATTCTCATTCAAAGTGATTCCAGCGGAGGTGTGTTTAACAAATAGGTGCAACAATCCAACCTTGACCTTTTTAATCTCAGGAATTGCTGATTGCACCTCGTTCTCGATGAGGTATATGCCTTGAGAACGAGGCGACATTTTCAAGTCTCTAGTTAACCACATATTCGGGCTTGTGAATATGAAGCAGATCTGTTTGATTCCAACTTTAGATTGCAACGGGTTTTCTTCAAATGGGAGCAACGGTATTAGTATTAGGCAGAGACTAATAATGCAGTGACTCACGTGCCACACAGCTGGTCTGGACGCATGTTCGTTGCACATTGTATACAGTTCTCTCTAATGATAATAGAATAGCATTCATAAACCAATTGAATCTGCTGGGTTAATCTGATACGTAAACGGAAGGCACATATGAAAGAGATATTCGATTAATGCTAGTAATGTGCAACCCAGCATAGCTGTACAGATCCATCGATTGAATTGTTCCGATACGTAATGTTTATAATAAATAGATAATGGTGAATTTGCTCCACTGGCATAGGAAAAAAAAGACAAATAGTCCACTGGTCCCTGGGAATACCTGGAATATAGAACGCTTGTCGCTTTAATTGATGGAAACCTTGCTATCCGGCTTTATTGATTCGTGGTTCAAGTCAACTTTGTGTAACTCATTCCGAGCGTGGGGTAGCCCCAGGAATGCTGCGACCTCGAGACATGCAAAGTAAGGAGCAAGTACCAGCGCCTGGTGAAGGTTATCGAACAAAGAAGGAGCTTTGTGTTCGAACAAACCGTGCCCAATGAATTGAGCCACCCAACCGGACGTCCACAAAGCCCAAGTCAACTTATATTGAGGGTTCTCAGCACTCAATTTGCCGAAATAGTAAGCAGAACCAGTCACAACGGCACCAAATATAGTACCGAAAACAGGGTCAAGGATCGCATAGTACAGCCAATAGTATAACGCGACGGCCAAACCTAACGTGATCTGGGTTGATCCAGGATAACGAACCGCACTCAGGTTATACAGCGAAGTGCCTAGAATTATGGGGATCCCGATGATGTGCATACCTACGTTTACGTGGTTGCGATGATGCTTCCTGTAGAAGGCTATTTCACGAGTGAGTCTGGAAACCATTTGTAGGAATCAGCAAAAAAAAAAAATAGTCAAACAAATTACAAAACTTCCAGCAAAAAGAAAAAAATGAATCCAGCGGAAGCAAAAGAAGGTTGTGGCCAAACAAACCTATTTATATGTAGCACGATGTTTGGAGTTCCGGGTTTTTAATGCGGGGCATACACAGACGGTTACGACGCACATAGACGCTCACCCTCTCTGTCAGCAGGTGACCAGTCACCAACAACGAGAATGTCAGCGGAAAGAGGGTTTGGATATCAACGGCATTTCTGGTGCTATGTGGGATCAACGCATAAGGCTGTAGGTTGGCAATAGATGTGGGGCGTGTTTGTACAGGATAATTCTGTCAGTCTTATTAAAATCTATGGAACAATCAATTATAAAGAGTTTGTTAACCACATTTGTTCTGCATTCTAATACCTTTTTTTTTGTAGCTGCTTAGGGTATAACTATTTCTTATCTATGTGTAAGGGTGCACATGCGCCTTTACTTGACCGCCAGAAGCATCTCAAGTTCATAGGGTATACCATCACTTTTAGTTATCGCTGAGTGACATTTAGATATGCTAGCGCATTTCGACAGTGCCAAAACTATTGTTGCTGAATCGGTAACACCGGCAAATTTTGCAAAATATGGAGGCATCATCAGTTCCAGCCATCAGCTCTCGACGGCTCAGTCTTCAAGTGCTAACTATGGCACTGCAACCAAACTTTTCCAGGTCTCTCCTATAGAGAACAACCACAGTGATGGAAAAGCTAACTTCAACCTATTCAGGTGCTCCCCGCCAGTTCATCTTATAATAGACCATAGAGAGGTGGACAATGGGCTTTCGTATCCTTGTAAAGTGTTGGAAAGACATCCGTACTCTACACAGACATTTTTACCTATGGGAAGGCCTCGAGACGACATCAGCTATATGGTGATTGTAGCACCGTCCGAGCCTGAAACGCCTTTTTTGCCTATTATCGATCAGACCGAGGCTTTCATCGTTCGTGGAGACCAAGCAGTGACCTATGGGGCAGGCACATGGCACGCTCCAATGATCGCTCTTGGCGATGTGACCGATTTCGCCGTGCTGATACACGAAACTGGCGATCCTAAAAAGGACTGCGAGGAAGTAAGCATTGATACTGTGAACGTAGAATTCACCATGGAACCAGTCAGTGAGACCTCAACTAAGGAGTCTAAGCGCACAGCCCAATCTGAAGAAGAGTTCAAGGAACAACAAGAGCAGTATTTCAGGGAAGGAGGACCTCCGAATGTCGCAGTTAACGCTGCTGTTGGAGATGAAAGTTTTGATGTGAAGCAGATTAAATATGCCGTTGAACGCGAGTATTTCGCTCGTAATTATAATATGGTTATCGATCTGGTGAACGAGCATCCTGTGGAGAATAAGAAAATGCAGGCAGAATTACAGGAGATCAAGCGTCGTGCTGAAGCCAAGTCATAATTCCAAAAAAAAAAAAGAAAGTACATGATGTAAATAAATAAATAAAGAGTTTATTTCATTCTCGTCTTTCAACGAGTCATCCTAGTTTCGAGGGAAGTACCATGAGTTCCATTGCAGGTACTGGTCGCTCAGCCATGGTCGATTTACCTTTAACCTCGTCTACTGTCTCGTCTATTGCGGTCAATGTCAATGTCCTGATTTCAACTGTATATTTCTGAGATTTCAATGCAGCAGCGACTTGTAGGACTGATTGGATTGCCCGTCCCATACCTAAGACTCGTACCTTGCCATTTCCAAGCTTTCTGTCCACCCGTTTTAGTGCTGTAGGTATAGGAGTCGATGGTGAGATGTGAATGGTTGAATGCACATATTTTTGCTGCGGTTTCGACGATAGAACTCCGCGTTTCAGTTTCTTTACTGCCATTCACCGTGACCTAGTAGAAATCAAAAAGAAGGCAAGGGTTGGTATATTACTCTGCGCCAGCCCATTCTCCCCCGTATCATCATCATTACCAAAGCGTCTAGTGCTATCTATCACCACGATCATCGGCACTACCTTTATCTCCCTCTGCCCTCCGCATTGTGGTTTACCTTTTTCATTCAGCCTATTTAGAACCAGCTGGTACGAAGGGATATATAGTGACCCAAAATGCTTCCACAGTGGTATTACGATCTTGCAGAGCCCGAGAAGGCTACAGGAACATCCAGTAAAATCAACGCTTCTCAGATCGGCAAGTATGCGAAACCGCATCTTTTCAAAACATTCAAAGAATCTTCGAGCTCCAACGAACCTGCCAAAAAGCTCAAGATGCAAGGTGATGAATTGAAGGTCAAGAAAGCTTGGGAAATTGCACTGGCGCCTGTGAAAGCGTTGCCGATGAACTTCATCATGAGCTACTTCAGTGGATCGGGTCTACAAGTAGTGACAATCTCCATGACTCTTTATATGTTCTTCATCAACCCAATAACACAGATATTTGACGTACAACAGAAGTTTGCGTTAGTGGAGGGAAAAAGTATCAGTTCAGAGATCCTCCTGACAAAATTCATCTACATTCTCTGTTGTTTCGCCAGTGTAGCTGTAGGCGTCTGGAAGGTGGGCCAAATGGGTCTTCTTCCAAATCATTCTTCGGACTGGGCAGCTTGGGAAGTGCCTGCGAAATACTACTATTAAACAACTATTTATTTTTTTCTCGATAAAGAAAAAAAAGGTAATAATCTAACACTACGCATTGTCAATTCATGCCTCATTCTGAGCACTTCCTGCAGTTATCTGCACTAGATTGAACTGGCAATATTTTTTAACTTGCTCGGCATTTGTGTCCAAAACAGAGACACCAAGTACACCTCTGAGTCCCTCTACCATGATCAGTTGGTCATAGTTTTTCAAATCTACTGAATGGTTCGGACCCACTAGTCGAGCAACCACCGGAATGACTTTGTCGCGAGTGACTGGACTCAACCTAAGCGTTGGCCTAATGGCGAATTTCGTCTCGTCTCGCAGATTCTTGTCAATAATCGGTTTCATTATATCGATTCCCTCCAAGCCTTCTTCGCATTTCATTAATTGCTGCACAGGTGAAAGCTTTTGAATATATCGAGCTGTTCTTTCGCGTCTCGCGGTTTGTTCGCATACCGCAAGCGTAAGTTTCACAGGATCAACTGGATGCCTAGTTTGAACAAACACTATGCAATCCACACCCAGCTTAGCATGTACAACTATAAGTTTGCGTTTCGTAGTCTTTAGACCTTCGACTTCACGTTTAATTTCGTCCTCAATGTTTATTTCTTCCTCTCCATTCGCTGATCCATCATCGTTCTCAGCCTCTTCACCAGCGTACAAACTCTCAGCAACACCTTCAAACCATTCCCGCACCTCTCTGGCACATTGCATCTCTCGTCCTCTATTGCATGTCACAAAAATTCCTCTCCACTGAGGCTCTATGACAGTATGCTTAGCGGGTTTCCTCCATTTCCCCATATTCTACTTTTTTCTTTCTTTCAGGTAAGGGAATAAGTACCATATATTTTCTACTACTACATAGACCTTACCACACTCGCTATATTATGATAATAGCGGTAGTGGTATCAACACCAGCAATAGTGGTTGTTCTCAACTAGGAGCTGCAAAAGTAAATAAAGTGCCTGAATCAAGAGCAGAGAACCGAGATAATTACTTCATGAAGAAGTATTCATATATCACAAGGTAGAGAAAGCTCTATTTTTGTTTTCTTTAAGAAAAAAAACCTTGGATGATATTCGGCTGACGTTCAACATGATATGAATCTCATTTATATACTCATTTACTTACGGAATAAATTTTCGGATGTACATATTTCTTGTAAGATTTTGATACTCTCACACACATTCAAGCAGCGAACTGCTGTACCTTCTTGTCGCCCCGCTCTTCTAAGCGCAGAGCAATGTTCTTAGGTTTGTAGTCTGAGAAGAAATACTTGAGGCTTCGTTCAATGACGAAACACAAGCCCAAGTCAGCAAGCATAGTGACAGTCAACTTAATCTTGAACGCATTAGGCATGGGAACAAGGCTAAGGGCCTCATTAAGCTCAGGAATGAACTCAGTGGCACCACTGAAGGCCAAACCAAGACAGCCAAGAATTCCGTAGTACATACCCTTGTTCTCGGTAATAGCCTCACGGAACGGTCGGCCCTGGTAGTTTACAGCGAATGTCGAGATCTCCTGAACAACCTGCAACAAATACATGGCAGTGTTCAGCAACGACGGCTCGAACTTCTTGTCGAGATCAATCAGCACACGAGGCTCGTAAACATGGACCCAAGAGCGGACAAGAATCAAAGCAGTAATGTGGACAGCAAATTGTCCGAGAATAGAACCCATGATATATTTGTTGAAAATTCCGGGCTGAGGACGCTCCTTAGACAATTTCTCACAGACTCGGCCGCGGGAAACTGACATCGAGCACATACTCAACAGCAAGCCACTTGCAACACTCTGGCCGTCTCCCATCTTAATTCCTGCTAAGAAAAGCACAGACAACGTGTAAGCACTCACCAAGCAGTTCAATGCAAGAATCTTGTACATTTGGATGGTTGTGACCAATGTGCATCGGCCTTGACGAATGATCTTGACAACAGCATCAACATTGCGCAGCTTGGAAGTAAGCGGAGCAGCACAGGATGCATCACCAAGCTTCAACTGCGGAGCATCTTCATCGTCCTGATCTTGCAGCATTTGAGTCATACGATCAGCCAAGCCAGCAGCCTGGACCTGGCTCTGAATTTGGGTGGATTGTTGCAACTTAGCAATCTCTGCCTTAGTTTTCTCATCAACCTCACCGCCACGGGTCTCAATAGCCTTGAGGTAATGCGGGTTTGCAGGTCCTGGAGGATACAAGTGAGCAATCGGTGCAGGGACCGGGGGAACTTTACCCGGAGCCCACTTCTCCATCATAGCCTTCTGCTTCTCGTAGATCTGGATAAGATTATTTTGCTTCGCCTGGTCAGCAATCTTAGCCATACCTTCAGAAGTTCCGTTCAAGAGCGCAATTCCAATATGGGCCTGTTTGAGGGCACCAACATCATTAGTACCATCACCGCACATAAGCGTCATATAGCCCTCATCCTTCAAGGTCTTCAGAATGAATTCCTTTTGAGCAGGTGAGACACGAGCATAAACCCAAGTGTGTCTAATGAGTTGGACCAAAGGAGCAGAATTCTCGATCTTAGAAAGGGCAGCACCGGTCATACACAAGTCATGATTCTCGTAAAGCTCAACACTGGCGCTGGTGTAGGACTGAGTCTCATCAGTCTCAACATCAGTCCAAATGAGCTCTCCAGCAGCATTAGCGTCCAAAACAAGGGTCTGACGTTCAACAATACCAACATCACGAGCAACCTTAACTGCAGTCAAAGGGTTATCACCAGTGATCATTACACTGCGGTGCGACGACTCGTTCAACATCTTTATAGCATCAACAGCATCCTTCTTAAGAGGACTAGTGTAAATAATGAAACCAGCAAATTTAAGACCGGACTCAGCCTGCTCACGCGTATATTCAGAAACCTTTATATGGTCGACAGTCTTATAGGCGAAGGCCAAGACTCGCGAACCATTCTTAGTATAACTAGTGAATGTCTCTCTGTATTTTTCAGGAACGTCAACAAGCATACCTTCAATAGTCTCGGGAGCACCCTTAACAGAAACAACCATACCTCCATTAACACGGGCCACACTTGACGAGCGCTTCAATGCAGAACTGAAAGGGAACCTCTTAAGGATCCTCAGCTTATCGCGGCCAGAGCGAGAAACAACTTCATCATTGGCTTTGACATCCCAACCTAATGACTTCAAGGTCGTTTGTTCCATAGGGTCACCAACGACCTCGCCATCATCGAGTAGAACAAGCGCATGAGCACTGGCAACGGTGGTAATGGCACTGCCAGATAACTCATCAAGGGATCGGAGACCTTTTCCGTCACAAGTGTCGCTACCTTCAACAACCAGGTCTTCTTCCGTTAGAGTACCGGTCTTATCGAAGCAGCATACGTCAATTCTACCAGCGTAAGGCAAACGGAACGGTTCAGTGCAGTAGATGAAGTACTTACTCAAAGCACTCAAACTGTTGTTCACAGCAAGAGTCAACTCCATAGGCAATTCAGGGGGGACAACCGAAGTGATGATAATAACACAGTCAAGCAACAATTTGGACTGTTTGCGGCCGATTTCATGGCCCTTAACCCAAACATAATAACTAGCGGCAATAGCGAAGATCAACAAAAACAGAATGAAGAAGTAAGCCTCCTTAGATCCACTACCAACAGGTTCAGCACTGAAAATCATAGTACGGACAAGCTGACCTTGGGTGGTCTCGAAACCAGTGCGGCCAACGATGGCAAGAGCGCCACCGTCGGGAGTCTTTCCAGTAAGCTTGGACTCACCTTGGCTGACTTGAATGGCCTTAGTACCACCAGCAAGCAAAGAAATCTTGTCTACACCATCGATATCGAGGGTAGCAGAGCGTTCACGCTCGTCAATGCTCTCCTTCAATAACGGTGTAGACTCACCACTAAGCATAGCCTCGTTCACAACACAAGTACCACTAAGTAAGACCATATCACAAGCAAGCCCCGAGTCTTCATGACTGCGGGTGACACTAACCAAATCGCCAGGAAGAAGCTCAGGTGTTTGAATCTCCTTCCACTTACCATCACGGAATACCTGAACAGCATAAGGCTTCAGGCTCATAGAGCGGAACTCAGTCATTGTACGCTGACGCTGATAAACGACAGTACTCTCAAACGAGACGAGCATGAAGAGCATCATCATACTGCTCTTCCACATCTCATCTAGGAACCACAAGCAGCAGCTAAAGATCTGGAACACGAAGAACGGGGCAACTGCGTGCTCCTTCCACAACTCAAGGAAAGTAGGAACAGGAATATCAAAGATGTTGGGTCCGTACTCTCTTGACATCTCGGTTCTATCACCACTGATTCCCTTGGAGACAAGAACGTCACCAATCTTGGTACCTTCCTTATCAACCCAGAACTTCGGCGGTCGGAACTGCTTGGCCTCTGGGTGCCACAAAAATCTACGCTGTTGGAAGATAAAACCACGGCTTCCATCAGGGCTAGTCATAATCCGAACGAATTCGGCAGCACCATTTCCAGCAGTGGGAACGATCTTCACAAGCTCAGCAGTATCCAGAGAACCAGGCTCTTTAGTCTCAAATAACTCTTTAATATTAACATTCCAGAATGGTAAGAGCCACAGAAGAACCTGAAGACTCACTGCACCACCAAAGTAGAGGAATGTCCACTCACTAGAGCCAAAGAACTTCTCATAATCGTAGTTATACTTTCGGAAGAGAACTCCGTACAGGATACTGAAAACAGCACCATACGGCCTCAGCATGAAAGGCCAACTGTCCCTCAGCGACGCCTCACGAATGTAAGGTGCGTCAACCAACATTTCTTGGACTGTTTTCTTTCTTGCAAGTTTCAAGAAAAGTATTGTGTGGTGGCTTCAACATTATATTAATCCATCCTCACCCTACACTATGGGCAGAGAGGGCTGCAGCCACATGGATGGGGGCAAGTGGGAGATCACCATATGATGGAGACCTTACCCTAATAATCTCAGATAGCGTAGTGAAAAAAGGGCTTGGGCTATGCTTATAGAAGGCGATAGATCTATTAAGAAGCTTGAGATATAAACTATCAAAAAGATCTCTTGATAAGTAAATGATAAGCAATTTAAATGCGCACACTGAGAACATGTGCTAAATAGTGTCTAAGCACCATATGGATATATCACAACCGATTATAACCACTTGGAAACGATTGTGTTGCGATTTGAAGCTAAGACCTAGATTCAACTTGATCCGTTACTTGCATTTTTTTCCCGCTGCTTTTGTTCGTAACCAAATTTGTGATCCGGCGATTGCAATTGCAAATACGTTTATATAAATTATAGAAATAAATTAAATAGTATACACCTTGCCATCGTTATCATCGTAAAACAGCTTATTTGCGTCGTGCATGTTACGCAGTGCGGCACGCTGCTCAGCTTCTGTGAATTGATTTTCGCTGGACATCCGTGAGTTTACGCGCTCCATTAGAGTGCTAGCCAGTACAGCCTCATCTTCAAACAAAGAACGATCCGCCATAAGCAGTCCTGCCACTTCCTCAAACCTATCGAGTCGTGATCTTGAGATTCCACCAAGGTCCTCATCGGTTTGATTGGGTGGAGTGCGTAACACTCTGCGGCCCTGGCTTCTGTTACGGAGATCTTGTTGGCGGCGGGTACCGCTTGGTGGATTAGCCGCTGTGTCAACTTCATGGTCTTCAGGGTCTTCAGCACCCTCGTCCTCGTCATCATCGTCGTCATCATCCTGGTCTTCATTATATTCGGGTCTTTGGCCCTCCGAAGCTGCAGAAGCCATAGCCATTAAATCGGCGTCATCATCATCATCACTATCTTCATCAAGCATTGCCATTTGCTCTGCAACACGTCGTCGCTTGGCTTGAGCGCCCGGTTTGAGAACTTCCTTGAACATAGCATAACGCAGGATTGATTCAGCAGCCATTGCATCACTCTGTTCGACAACCAAACTTAGTCTAGCCTTAGCGTGAGCGGTCGATAAACGGATCAAAGTCTCCAGAGTACGCGCTGTTATAGGAGCTGTTCTGCGTTGTCCCTGAGCCAACGGATCGTTCCGAAGCTCTGAGTATACATTAGAAATGTAATCGACAGCTGCGTCGCCCAGCACCGGGTGAACACGTTCCTTAGCGTAGTTAATGTATCGCTTAACGAACGGCACAGTAAGCAAAGACTCAGCTGTATTTGCAAAGACCTGGGCCGGTTTGGTGTTTGCTTCATTCTCAGCAGTTGCGGGTTGGCTAACACTCAAAGAAGAGTGCTGCTGCTCTCTTTGGGGAGCACCTTCTGCAGAACCAGGCGGTAAAAATTGATGCATGTGCAGTACGTGTTCAGAAATTTGACGATCTCTAGTATCTTCTACATCGTCGGTAACAACAAACAGCAAATCAAAACGTGAAAGCAGAGAGTCTGGCAGAGCGATGTTACGATGGGGTTCCTTATGTGGGTCATATTGGCCGTATGCAGGGTTAGCAGCAGCAAGAACAGAGCATCGTGCATTCAGAGTGGTGTGGATACCTGCTTTGGAAATAGTAACGGTTTGTTGTTCCATGACTTCATGAATAGCAACTCGGTCCGCATCATTCATTTTATCGAACTCATCGACACACACAACACCGCGGTCGGCCATTACCATAGCACCAGCCTCAAGTCGTCGTTCACCTGTATCTTTATCGGTGGTAACAGCGGCGGTAAGACCGACACCGGTAGATCCACGTCCAGTAGTAGCAATAGCGAGGTTAGCTGTGTTAAGCACAAACCGAAGCATTTGAGATTTGGCAGTGGAGGGGTCACCGACGAGAAGAACGTTGATGTCACCACGAATATGGGTACCATTATTTAGGTTCTTCTCGCTGCCACCAAGCAGTTGGAGCAAAACAGCTTGCTTAATGTAGTCAAAACCGAAAATGGACGGGGCCAACGATTGTGAAAGAAGCTCGAAAATGTCGGACCGACGAGATAGCTGGTTGATAGCACGTACATCTTGATCTGTAATGGATGAGAGAGATGCTGCAGAGGAGGTACCTTTACTGCTTAAAAGCACAGCATTATTGCCTAAAAGCAAAGCCCTGAAAGTGGAACCTCGGTCGCTGCTACCGCCTGTACCACCCACACTTCGGTAGACACCTACGAGCTGCACACGGTCACCTGGTTTCACCAAATCGACAAGATCGTCATCCATGACAATATCCATTCCTCGAGGAAGTTGACCAGCAGGAGCCCTTTCAGGCATCTCTTGGATAGATACTGTTTGATGGTCTCTGTAGGTGGACATACCATACTCAACAATGAGAGGATTACCCTTTCCGTCATCTACTGGGTAAGTAGTAGTTGAAGGCATGGGATCGAAAGAGGTTGTTTGATCTCGGTAATCCCGAGCAAAGAACTCGTTAGTGACACCGCCATAATGAATAGTCCGGGCAACCTTGGGACGCACGATAGTGCACCTTGTAACGATACCTTCGACACAAACAAGTTTACCCAGAAACCCGGCATCGATAGTACGAGGGCTCAGTAGATGAGAGCCGAAGGTACCGCTGAATCCTACGTAGAACGGCGAGGATTCGTCGATGTCTGTAGTCGACGCATCCCTTAAAGTTAAGGCAGTATCTTTCAAAGCCTGGGTCAACGAGGGTAGAAACTCGGCCGGTTGCAGAAGCAGTCCGCTCCAAAGATGTCTGTCGAACTCCCGCATATCGTCCAGCGATACAATGAGTCGGGACCTGTTGGTCAGAAGCATTCTCCGGATTTCGTCATGGTAAGAAGCCGAGGCAGCATCCGGGTCACTCGGGTCAAGAAACTCGGTGAACCGACGCACACGGTCATTAAACAACGCATCAGCCGTAGGTGTAGCCTCCATTTAGCGTTGTTTACTGTTTAACTTAAACAAAACTCGAGACGTAATGTTATTGAAGAAATAAAGGAGAGTTGACGATCTAATTAAGGGTTAGTGCCCAACCCCTGCCCTCTGTTTTCTTCTTTCTCTTTTCCTCACTGGGATGAACCCCTAACCCGTGCTTTTTCTCTACATCTCCGACTTATGGGTACCCAAAGTAAATACTTCAACAGCTGTATTACTGTAAACTGCTGTGACTAACAACGTTTGCTTCTCTTTCAAAGCAAAGTGTGAAAGAACGCTCCGTAGACGGAGGTAACAAGTTATCCTTAACAGATCCGATTTCAAATCGCTCTGGCACTCACAGGACCAGGAAGACAAGGGGAAAAATTTTGTCCCTCCTCAGTGAAGTTGGTAACCTACCTCCTTCTTCAATTCGACAGCCAAGTAAGTACAAGGCCGTAGTACTTGAAAGCTTTGCGCATGCAGTAGAGAGCACATGGTGCTTCTCACTGTTCTTAGAAAGATCCAAAGAAAAGAAAAACAAGCCCGAGTGCTAATTCTAGGTCTAGACAATGCAGGCAAGTCAACCCTAGTTGCCAAAGCTTTGGATCAGTCTCTAGACGAAGTTCAGCCCACTTTGGGGTTCCAGATTAAGACAATTGAACATGCAGGTCTATTTTTGAATGTGTGGGATGTTGGTGGACAACAGAGTTTGCGTCCCTTTTGGCACAACTATTTCGAAAAGACCGACTTCTTGGTATGGGTGGTTGATGCCACTGCTCCGGAACGGCTAGAGATGTGTAAAGCAGAGCTTCATAACGCTTTACAGACGGAGGAGGATCGATTGGTTGGAGCTGGTCTCCTTATATGGATCAACAAAATCGATGCCGTTGACCATAACCAAAGCAAGAACAAAAGTCCACAGGATGTGGTTGAGATGTTCAGCAATAAATTGGATATTGTGGAACTCCAGAAACATCATAACTGTAAGCTAATGGCTTGCTCAGCTTTTAGCGGAGAGGGTGTACAGGAAGGACTGGACTATATAGCCGAGGAAGTGAAAAGTCGGTTGTATCACCAGTGAATACCGCTGCTGATGCAATCTAGATTCGTAGATAAAGAGATCCCCAGTAGCTTATCCCCAAGGGCTCGACAATGGTCGCTTGGACGTTATTACTGGGAAACCAAAGAGACGTGTCAAAATTAGCTGTAACCTCGTGGTTGCTGGCTTCTCTGTACTTCGTCTTACATTTATTATTTATTCATAATTTATTTATTTATTTTATTTGCATTTTTTTGCAAACCAAGCTGGCCCATTGTACTGTGCTGGCCGAGAAGTAATTGCGGCGTACATGAAACGAATAAAAATCAAAAGAGAATTGAAGAAAGCTTAAGCTTAAGAACAAATATCATCTATTTTCTAAATACTGGTTGTTTGGTTATCTTTTTCTATCCAAATTCTTTTAAAAAAAAAAATATATTTTTCACTCGTTTATACGTGCTACTGCATTCACCCACACTGAGTATATACAAAACCTACCACTGTTTGTTCTCTTTGTCAGCTATGTTGTGGAAGAAGGAGTCTGTGGAGCTGGCGGCTGAAGACGTCCAGGCTATTGTCAATAAAGCCGTTCCGGCGCTAGAGGCATCTATTGGAGAGCCTATATATTTGACTCAGGATGAATCACCCGGTCTGATAACCCAGTCTCAGGTGAGGATGGAAGTAGAGAGGCTATTGAACGAGGCCACTGAAACACTGGATACAACAACCATAGCCACTAGATTGAAACTCGGGAGACCAAGTATCGATGCAGTGATTCTGCAGGCGATCGCTTCTTCCGAAAGTTTCTTTGATGGTGTCCATGTCTTGCCGAGTCGTCGAATTGATGCGATCGGCGACACCGTGCTATCACAATCCAAGATCGTCAAACTAAGCGAGATTTGCAATAACGAGAGAATCACCTTGAAGGCAGCTGCGTATGCTATCAAACGCAAGTCTCCTCATTTGATGATTGTAGGCCATGAGGATTATGTTGTGCCTGAAAAGCTACTGCAGGGCCGCGTACAGCAATTCAAAGCAGCTCTTGATGAGGCTACAGAACCTGTAAAGTATACACACATCGATAGTGATCCCATACTGCTCCCATTGGTTAAATTTCAGCTGGGGATTCCTGCGCATCAGACGGATTATTTACCAACTAAATACGTGAAATCCAAACAAGACGAGGCTGAAAAGTTACTTCAATCCACTGGATACGTTTCAGCGGCCACGATAAAAACGATTGAAGAGCCTTCAAAATTTGCAAAACGCACCCAAAGCATTGTTTTGGGTCAGTCGTGGGTTGTCAGTCAGAGCTTTGTATCGAAACAACAGAGCCAACTGGTCAGCAACCTCAACAACCGCGGGTTCGTCGACTTGAGAGACACTACTCTGTACCCGCAATTATCCAAATATATTGTTGAGGAAGCAGATACTAACCTTATGAAGTTTAGATCGGCCAAATACCCTGCTACATTCTTGGTAAAGCCATCCTTAGAGCGCGATTTGCTGAGCAAGGTTACTACTGAGTTAAGCAAAAAGGCCGCTGACGAGGCAAACAATCTAGAGTTCAATGTAACTGGCTCCTCCACTGTCTCCGACTTCGTGTCAATGCTAGAACTCCCCTCGCTCTCAGTTGTTGCATCGTTGATTGAGAATGAGGATGAGGAAATTCCTTCTGAGCTGAGAATAAGCGATCATATTTTACCGCAGGTCCGGAAAAGTTACGCTGAAGTCTGTACAAAAACCCTTCGGCCTCGTGTGGAGCAGGCTGTTGAAAGCCTCGAGGGCAAGATCCGGTGCTATTTTAATGGCTTGTTGACTCTTCCAGTTGATTCAGAGCTTTACTCTATGGCTTGGGATGAGTGGCAACAGTATGTGAGTGAGCAACAATTCTCTGTCCCCGCGAATGTCGAGGTTGCCAAGCAGCAATTTAGAGTGAGCGCAACAGTGCTACAACTGACTGCGGAAGACTTAACATCAAAGGCATCTAACAGGCTGGAGAAACTTAAGAACCGACCTAAGGATGCGGCTATGATCTTGCATCTTGCCTCTACAATTTATCATTCCAAACACTTCTGCAGTAACGAGCCTGGTTTCTTAAAGCTTCGGGGTAAGGCCGTTCCCAAACTTCTGAAACAGTTCGACTTCCCCGCTTGTTATGATAATCTGCGGAAGCAGCTAAAAGAACCATCTGAGGATTTGATGATTGAAGTTCGCAAGTCTCTCTAAAACTCTAATAAATATATATATGGAAGAATAAAATAAGATTAATGTCTATGTGCAGGGCAAAACCGGGTTAACATCAAGTAGGACCACAAAGCAGGTTCACAGTATGGATGTCTTGCTAACGGATTCTGCATTTTCTTTGGGTGGTAAAAATGGACGGATCAACGTTGGTTGTCCAGGTATTAATGAGACAATTCTATCTTGGGCCTTTGTTGGTCCCATTGAGCATACTCACTACCCAATTTGTCAAACTTTCTGAGTAGAGCCTGGAGCTCTGTGGCCTCAGGAAGTTTGGAGAGCATATCTTGAAGCTCTTCAGAATCAGGCAAGCCATGCGTTCTGGGCTCTGAAGTAAGCTCTTGGTAAACATATTGAGATTGAGTTTCTTTGAATCGAGCCTCGAGGTCTGCAGGTGAGAGGCGTTCGATATTGGCACTCACACGCCACTGATCAGATGTATTATGCAATGACGGATATCGGTTGGTTGGTACAAACTTATCATTGATACTTTGAGTGAGCATGATTCTGAACCCTTGAAGATCAGAAGGTGGCTGCTCAACAGCACCACGACCCATGAGCTTGAGTTCGTCCTCATTGCCGAAAGTTCCTGGCCTTGCAAACACTAGCAATTGACCTGGACCATTACAGTGCACAATTATGTTCAGGTCTTTTTCAGAACTTCCCGGGATCCGATTGTGGAGCGTGTCAAATATCTCGCTCAGCAGTTCGATGCTGAGTTTAAATTCTTTGTCGGCAATCACTGAGGCGACGTTAGTGAGCTTTGTGTCGAGATCTGTGGATTCTCTTCTGGTTGCTGGAGGCCGCATTTGCGATTCTTGCGGTACAAGTTGAGCTGTGTGATATATTTTGTCAATCTCCGAGAGCGGAAAGTATTCGAATCCAAAAAGCCGGCGTACGCTGTGGTATGCGACAAAGATTCCATCCATACGCCCAATTCGGGCCTGTAGAGAGTACTTGAACATTGCCGATCTTACCAGCTCATAATATTCACGCGCGAAGCTCTCATACTGTCCAGCGTTCTTTAATATCTGATAGTCGGATCCATCTCTAATTTGAGCATAGTCTATGTCGTGGCGAATAGCACAACTGGCCCTTGTTTTTAGATCGAACATTCCCGTTCCTGGAAGCCGAGGGTCGTAACAGTCGAGCTGTGACCGCATTAAGAAATCTCCACATGTGGTATAGTTATAAGTAGACCCAGCGTCATCATTTGACTCGGCCACAACTTTGTGATTTTCAGGGTGGTTCTTAGACCACTTAGCAAATTCCCCACACTCCGTGGTGAGCATTGTTTCCATAGCTTGACCAAGCAGAGTTAGAATGAGTTCTTGTGAGTCGCCAGCCATTGAAACGGCATACGTTTGAGTCTTTGGATGGTTGACAAGCCACAGATTAGTCGGAGCACGCTGGACCGTACTGAAATTTGTAACATTGCCTGGAAAATATTTCGGCAAGTTCAAAATTTGTGGAGGCCTGTTATGAGACAAAGCATGATGCAATTGAGTAAGTACTGAGGTGAGACTGCTGGTACTTCCTGTGAATTTTTTCTTATTTTCGCTGGCTAGTCGAGAAAGAGTGGAGTCGCGACCAGCAGGGATGTATGGAGCAATCAAATTGAAGTTGAAATCTGTGATTGACATGATCTGCTCGAGCCTTGAATCGAAATTATATACGTTTGTCCTCGGATCTTTCAGAAAATGAACACCGGGACTGAAAAGGACGCGGTCGAGTTTGTTGGCAAGTTGAGGTACTTTCTTCTGGCCAGGCACATCTAACGCTTCGTAGCTCAATTCTTTGGAATTAATGTCAGCAAATCGGATCCCACTAGGTGAAACCTCGACGCTCTTCTTATCTGCTGGTGATTTTGTGGAGCTAGACGACTTCTTTAGCTTACGCTTAACACCATTTTTCACTGCATCTTTCGAGTTCCGCGCTGCTAATTGCGATACTGTATTCAATGCAGCCTTCGTACTCATATGCCGAAAGAGCGTGTGGATATACAGAAATGCTTATAATATTAGTGATAAAAAAATAGAGGTACGGCTGATCGGTGAAAATCAAACCCTTGCCCATACGCACTCTAGCAGACCAGTATGAAAAGATAGAATCGAAAACGGTTTATGAAAATGTTCTCAATATAAATAATATAGAATATAAATCTAATATGTTGAGTTTATGTACAATTTTGTTTCTCAATTGGTATGTTCGCACCGGTTACAAAGTGTGTCTTCTTCAAGGGCAGTATATTTCCAGCACCGTGGACACTTGTGGTGCCCGGGAGGAACAATGACTACTTCAGTAGATCCTTGTCCAGTCTTGTATTGCCATTCTGGGGACTCTGGAATACTTTCATTCACATATACTTTAGAGGCGATGAAAAGAGTTTCCAAGAGCTCAGTATCAAATGATTCTGTAGAGTTGACGTAAACATCGCACGCCAATGAGGACCCAATTTTCTTATCTGTTCTTCCTTTTTCAATGGCTTCGTTGACAAGCTCCCGAATTTGAACAATTCTGGATATCGTAGCTGTTGATGAACTGCCCTCCTCAACCCTTTTGATAGTTTCGGGAAACCCTGCCATTAATGGGGATTCCAATCTTGCGGTGATAGATGATGGACACAAATCCCAAACTTCTTGTGTGAGCAAAGGGATTATGGGAGACATCATACGAACATAGGTGTTCAGGACATGATATAAGATGTGCTGCGTAGCTTGCCTTCGAGGGGATGATGCAGCGTCTGCGTATATCACGTCTTTAACCGCATCGAAATAGAGTGATGAAAGCTCAGAGTTCATATGTACTTGCACAAGTTTGACCACATGCTGGAAGTTCTGCTCATCGTAGGCTTTTCGTGTACTTTCGATAAGTTCATTGAGTTTGTTCAAAGCATGCTTGTCAAGAGTTGATAAGTGGACACCAGAGCTGATTTCACCGGTTCCAGAGTAGTCGTACAGGTTACCGAGAAGGTACTTGAAAGTTAGTCTGAACTTTTTGACCATTGCTGCTACCTGAGAAGTTGTTGTAGGCGATAAAGAGATGTCACCAGTATAGTCACTTTGCGCAATTAACAAGCGCAACCCGTCGATTCCGAGCATCTTCATCAGTTGTTGAGGTTCTACCGTGTTTCCTAATGATTTCGACATCTTCTGTCTATTTTCGTCGAGGACAAATCCATGCGTGATCAGCCTCTTGAAGGGAGCATTCGGACGTCCTGTAACAGCTACGTGCGTTAGCAAACTAGACTGAAACCATCCACGATGTTGGTCAGAACCCTCCAGATAAAAATCCGCAGGCGTTGATTCGAGCATTGTCCACGAACTGCCGCTGTCTAGCCACACATCTAAAGTATCTTGACCCTTAATATACAGAGTTCCCAGATCTTTGTTTTGCATGCTTGGGGGTAACCATTCCTCGACATCATTTTCTTCCTTGAACCATGCGTCTACACCTTTGTCACCGATTTGTTCAATTTTACTGATGATGTGCTCGATCGATTCGGAAGTGATAATAGGTGCATCAGTTTGCTTGTGATAAAGAACTGGGATTGGAACACCCCAGGCACGCTGCCGACTGATACACCAGTCCGAGCGGCTCTCTGTGAATGCTTGAAGCCGTTGCCTTCCAGCTTCAGGGCGGAAACTTACCTTGTCGAGAGCTTTTAAAGCAAGGCCACGGACTTCATGACCCAAGTCAATAAAAAATTGCGGCGTCGCTCTTACTAAAACTGGAGTTTTGGTTCGCCAGTCAAGGGGTACAGAATGACTTAGCTTGTGAGAGGCCAATAAAGCGCCTTTAGCTTGCAATTGTTCTACAATCAACGGAGTACCCTGCTTACGAGCATCCAGTCCCATCAGTGAAGACGGCGAAACATCGGATGTGTACTTTCCTCGGCCGTCGACTGGAGACACAATGTTTAAATTGTTCTTTTGGCCCGCAAGAAAGTCCTCTTTGCCATGACCTGGAGCTGTATGAACCAGTCCGGTACCCGCAGACTCTACGACGTGGTCAGCTGCAATAATAGGGTGTTCTGATCCGCGAAGTGGACACTTATAATTATGGTTAACGAGCTCAGATCCCTTGATATCGGAAACAAGAGTAGTTACAGTTGAGGCATTTATAGCATTCTTCAGCTCTTCGATAAGACTGGTAGCGACGATTAGAGTCTTCTTTTGGCATTCTACGATCGAGTAATTCATTTCATTATTGACCGCGATCGCTTGATTGGCAGGGAGAGTCCAAGGAGTTGTTGTCCATACAGCTAGGCTGGCGTTACCAATACCCTTTAATGGAGAAATCAATGGATATGCAAGGTATGCAGAGGTAGACTCACGTTCACCATAGACTAGCTCGGACTCTGCCAGTGCTGTTCCGCTTTCGACAGACCAAAATACAGGTTTACGCTGACGGAATACTAGATTCTTCGCAACCAGCTGTGCGAACACTTTCAACTCACGTACCACATAATCACTAGTCAAAGTAAGGTATCTCTGAGATGGATCTTGCCAATTTGCCATCACACCAAAGTTTATAAATCCCGTTTTCTGTTTTTCAACCATTTCCATTGCCAGGTTCCTGGCGAGTGCACGTCGGTCTACTGCCGACAAATCACGACCTTTGTTCTTGGTTTTCTTTAAAGCGGTATGTTCAATCGGTAACCCATGGCAATCCCATCCCGGGACATAATTGACTCTGAACCCAGAATTGACGGCATGTCTGTTTATTATATCCTTCAAGACCTTATTAAGGGCATGACCCATATGCAACTCACCGTTTGCATAAGGGGGGCCATCGTGTAACACTTTCACAGGCCTATGAGTTTGCTTTATTTGCCATCCATACAAATCAGAAGTGACTCGCCCGAGGTTCTGTGCAATGAGGCTCGCGTTCGAACGATTGGCCAATTTGGATCTAGGAAGGTTGAGGGTATGCGACCAGCTCATTTATAAGAAGTCCAGCGAATAAAGAAACGAATAAAAAGCAAGAGTTGGGATCACAAGTTAAAAACTATCCTTCTTCACTCTGATTCTCCTGACTTCCCTGAACAAATTAGATCCACCTTCTTTCTCCACAAACACTGAGTTCCTCTGTGTCTTTGTGTCCCAGCCTTTGACAAGATAGTCGTATGATGTAAGCACTGAAATTTCAGCTACCTATTATCCTGTCTTTAAGCACCACAACAAATCAGATTTAATTGATTGGGATGCAGTGTCTACGACGTTTTTACAGCACTGCGCAAACAGGCAGTCTCGCCCGTCAGACGCTGAAGCCTTTGGGTTCGCGTAAAACCTTTTTGGTTGATATGTACACACACATACTCCGATCCAATGCGGTTGTTCTTGCCCTGCACAACTCGACGCTGTTGCTTCCTGAAGATCGAGCGCTGCGCGCTGATTTGGCAAAAGTAGGTGCCAAGTTGACTGTTGTTAGGTCGTCACTTATGCGCGTTGCTCTGAGAGGTCTCGATTCGGAGGATCCTGCCGCACTTACGAAAAGGGAAGGTAAACAGCATCCGTTAACACCTGTTTTCGGTGGTCCTTCAGCTATAGTGACACTTCCAACACTAGATCCGGCAGCTGTTGACCGAGTAGTTCAAGTCATAGATAAGAGTCAGAACCGGTTGGTGCTATTGGCTGGACTGGTTCAGGGAATAGATGGAGCAGTCTTCAGAGATGAGTTGGATGTCCTTCGTAAATTGCCTACTCTTCCTGAATTACAAGCTCAGCTTGCTGGTGTACTCACAATCCTAGGTGGCGCAGGACTCACTCAGACTTTAGAAGCCACTCAGCAGAGCCTTACACTTTCTTTAGACCAGCATTCCAAGAGGGAGGAGTAAACCAACGAACTGTTTAAGCATGTACATACACATTATAATCATTATTGTAAATATTTCAATTAGAAAGCTACTTTATCACATCAATTGAGATGCCCTTAGATCACTACCGTTGGACCGGCTTCCATTATCGGCGGAATCGTTTGCGGGTGTCCCTACGGTCATCCCTACGATCTCGTCTGTCATCTCTTCGTTCGTCGCGTCTGTCGTCGCGTACGTCTCTTCTGTCATCCCTGCGATCTTCGCGTACTTCTCTGTGCTCTTCTCGTGGGTCTCTACGTTCATCCCTACGAGGAGGACCCTCTCTTCTTGGCCTCTTTGGCTCTCTAGCAGGACGTTTTTCGGAAACTGGTTCGGGTTTCTCTGGGCGTTTATCCGAGCGTTCGTTACGTTTCCTCTTACCACCACCACCGCCACGAGTTCCGCGCTCAGATCGGCGTTCTCCTCTGGATCGCCGCGGTTGTGAGATGTCTTCTATAGGTTCTTTGGTGATAGCGTGACGCTGTTCACTAAAGGCAAGCCTCATTTTTCGAGCAAGCGCTGTAATTTCGATGAATCGATTAAGTTCCGAAGGCCGTTGCACAAAGTCGTTCACGTCAGTGATCTGTTTCTTTAGCTCAGCAACACGAGAGTCTTCACGGGCATTACGAGTCGCCAACGATTGTCTCTGTCTGAACTCTTCATCAATCTGCGACTCAACAGATTCGCCCTCCGCCTCGATTCTATACTCCTCGAGGATGCTTTTCAAGTTGGACTCAGGAGGTTCTGAAGCGTTCCTTTCTTCATCACTATATTCACCTTCATCTCCTTCATCTGCCTCCTCATTGTCGTCCTCCTCGCGTTCGGCTCGCGAATCCCCATCTTTTCTCGGCTCTTCAGCAGCATCGTTGCCGGTCTCATTGCCAGTTTCATTCTTTGGTTCGCCTATGCCAGAGCCAGTGTTGTTTCCAGTGCTGGATGCAGCACTTTCGCTACCATTGCTTTTCACCATGCCCTTCCTCGGGTTATTTCTTTCAATGGTTCTATTGAGCATATTCATATATCCGTCTTGACTGATGGATCTCACTTTTAGATGGTGTAACCGCTCCTTTAGTTGCACAAGTCGGCGCTGCGTCGAGTTGCCCTCTTCTAAGTCTGATGCAAGTGTTCTGAATGCACCAAAAGTTGCTGAGCGCAGCATTACAAGATCCGCTAGTTGATTGTCGCCATCTGTTCCATTTTCAATGCGCTCAAGCGCATTTTTGGCCACAGCTATATCCTCCATGTTTATGTACAATGGAAGTTATAAACACCACTACACTCTGTATCAGAACTGGCACGTAAAGAAGGTTATATATGTAACCCTTACCGCCTTTTGAGGCTCGAAAGAGAAGGAAAGTCGAAAGGCGATGTATTTGTAGACAGTAGAGTGAAATACACACGGTAATGATCGGTTGTGTTTTAATTTTTGAACATAATTGATTAATTGGCAAGATTAGACATTAACTAAAGACTGAAATTTCTGCGGTGTAAGCACTTTTGGATTCGCTTTTCTCGGTAGCATCTGGATCCTCGGCTGAATATATTTTCAGACGGGTCAATTACAATCCACTTTAATTTTAAGCTAGATGGATCTTTAGTTTCTTATCGCTTTGATATTTTCGCGTAATACTCCTGTGATGTATAAAACGCTATATTTTCCCCGCCATTTACCTCCCTACATTACCCTCTGCCATTACTTATCGCCCAGCCATTTTGTCTTCTCCCCCCTTCATCTCATCCAGCTAGAGATCAGACCCTCTTTGCTCGCCATTTATTCTATTTATTAGGATGAAATGCAGTACTTGACTGATCCTATGGCACGGTACAAGAGCCGTCTTGTCCAACAAACTGACCCACTCAACGAATTCGAAGTTCTTGGTTATATCGCCGCCGGAACGTACGGCCGAGTATATAAGGCCAAGCTGAAGTATGGAAAACAAGCCCAGAAACTTGTTGCGATCAAGAAGTTTAAGGCCGAGAAAGAAGGTGAACATGCGCAATTTACGGGGTTGTCACAGTCGGCGTACCGCGAATTGGGACTGTGTCGTGAGCTCGAACATCCGAACGTTGTTGGCCTTGTAACCACGATCCTGCACGACAAATCCATCTATCTTGTTTTTGACTATGCGGAGCACGATCTGCTGCAGCTGATCCAATACCACTATAGTGTTGGTGCAAACTCAGCTGCTAATTCCTCAGCTGCAGCTCACTCGTCATCAGCGTCTCCTACTGCTGGCTTGGGTGCATCCGGGTCGGCCAACACTGCGGAGTCACAAAAAAAACTGGCAACTTCATTGGTGAAATCGGTCTTATATCAAGTATGCCAGGGAGTTGCTTATCTTCATTCTAATTGGGTCCTGCACCGAGACCTGAAACCGGCAAACATCATGATTAATGCTCAAGGACAAGTAAAAATAGGCGACCTAGGTTTAGCCCGTATTTTCAAAGAGCCCCTACAAAGTCTCTACTCTGGAGACAAGGTTGTTGTTACAGTATGGTACCGAGCCCCAGAATTATTGCTTGGAAGCCGCCATTACACACCAGCTATTGATATGTGGGCCATTGGATGTATATTTGCAGAAATGCTCAGTCTGAGGCCTATATTTAAAGGTGAGGAAGTGGCTGCAATTGCGGATAAAAGTGTTTCAAACTTCCAGCGTGATCAAGTAGATAAGGTCACTAAAATTCTGGGCACGCCGACGTCTCATCAATGGCCGGCCTTGCCTGCAACACCCGAATACCGCCATATGAGCTCTGTGCGACAATATAAATGGTGTCTAGACAATTGGCACCGCCACTTCGACCCGCACAACCCCTTGTCACTTACACTGCTTCAAAGATTTTTTGATTATAATCCAGACAAACGTATCTCAGCTGTTGATGCAGTCAACCACCCATATCTGAGTACAGGCCAGGAACCAAAATATGACAGAAACAATTGTTTTGTTAATCAATCAATTATTTATCCGGCTCGTCGTGTGGCTACCTCGGATGTTAATATGTCTGTTCCTCCAGCCAAACGGACACAACAACAGAGCATGGATAGATCCAAAAAAACACGAAGGTAGTAAGAATTGCTAACGAATCCCGAACGAATGAATGAAACCTTGTTGATGAAATGTATATTAATGCAGATTGTCTATATACAGTTCTCGATATATAATAAATAATGACCTTTCAACTAGAAAGCAAAATTAGGATTGTCGTTGTTGTTCTTTTGGATACCAATTGGAAAATTAGACAAACAAGAATGTTTGGCAACAGCGACGGTGTCTATGTTCATGTAGTTTTTTGTGACTTAATTCGTTCTTCATTCATTTTTGAATTGTTCAAGATCTTCAGGCTCGAATATAACCTCAATCATTAAAGAACAGCTCGGGCATGTGGCAATTGTTTCGCCATCTGCTAGATCTTCAATTCCTACCTGGAATTGATCGCCACAAGGACAAGGATAGAAGAAAGCCTGAGAAGTTGCATCCCAGGTCATATCCTCGATCTCAATTGAGTCATATACGCTGCTACTCATCGTGATAATGACGACGGGGTTACGACTTAGAGATGTATCGCGATGGAAATGATTATACAGACACTAGTGGAGCTACTTAATTTTTCTAACTTGGCCTACAGCCAGCAGTATCACGGAGATTTTGAACATTTTATTTTTTTCAATGGTTAATTTATTTCTAATATCCCCTGGTCCTTCTGCTTCCATTATAAAACGCCGATTCCAGATTACTTAGGGGTCCATAGTTGTTACTAAGAGGGCTTAGGGCTATCATAGCCAGAACTTTCACTGTGTCACGAGATTTTATTGGAAGATACACCACAAATGGCACTGTGTTCAGGAATATTACACGTGATGGTTCCAACCCCCCCCTCTCCAGCGTCTCTCCCAGGCGCTAGCCCCTACCCCCGCTCCCGCACCGGATCGATCCCACTGACAAAAAAACTCGGTTTAGTCTCGCTTTCCTTTTTCTAGCGTAACCGAACCAATGGGTATTAGCCGTGACACTCGCCACAAGCGTTCGCACACTGGCGCCATGCGCGCTCAGTTCCGCAAGAAGCGGAAGTTCGAGATGGGCCGTCAGCCGTCCAACACCAAGATTGGTAACAAGCGTATCCACCCGGTCCGTGTCCGTGGTGGTAACCAGAAGTTCCGTGCTCTCCGTTTGGACGCTGGCAACTTCTCCTGGGGCACTGAGGGCGTCTCCCGCAAGACCCGTGTCATCTCTGTCGCCTACCACCCGTCGAACAACGAGCTCGTTCGTACCAACACTTTGACCAAGAGTGCCATTGTTCAGATCGATGCTGCTCCTTTCCGTCAGTACTTCGAGTCTCACTACGGTGTTCCTGCCAGCGAGAAGGGCAAGCAGTCTGAGACCATTCGCCAGACCGCCCGTACCGCTGCTCGCGCCTCTGCTGCCAAGCTCTCTAACGGTTTGGAGCCCCAGTTCGGTGCTGGTCGTCTTTATGCTTGCGTTTCTTCCCGTCCGGGCCAGAGCGGTCGTGTTGACGGCTACATTCTTGAGGGCGAGGAGCTCCAGTTCTACCTCAGGAAGCTCGTCCACAAGAAATAAGCGCGTTAGCCTTCAGGCATAAAAACATCACCCTAGCAATCCGTAAATAATTTATAAAGTAAGTGATTCACTACAACTTTGCGAAATCCTGATCGTGTGTTAAAACACCGCGCTCAAAGTCTCCTGCTAACTGTTTCATTGGTTTGTTTCTTTTTTTCTGGCTTGCGTGTAGCTTTGAACTATTCAGCTTATGACCTAAGCCATTTTATATTGACAGGAGCTTACAAGTGTTGTCTAAAACGGATTGGAGATTCCAAGAACTCGGTTAATTTGCGTAAATTAGTCTCGTTGTTTCCGTAATTTATAGGCACCCGCCTCGGGTTTATAACTCAAAAACAAATCTATATACACGCCTAGACAATATAGGCGTATGTTCCTTAAAAATAAAAAGGCAAGTCCATCGAAGAACATTAATAGATTTGCCAAAATCACCACGCTCTATTTCACTGACTACCTATATGTCAGTGTTTTGGTTGGTTGCTAATTTGTTTCTTTTTCTGAGAGCTCCTTTGAGTTCCCGCGAATAAACGTTACTCTTTATCATAGCCTCTGCTTCACCACTTGATACATATTTGTCGATTAAGGGGTACGGGTTGATGTGTATAGGGTTGGGTTAATTGTACATGCTCAGGCGCTTGAATACATGCTACGGTAAGTGTTATCTAACCCTTACCTGAAGACAGCTGATACTACCCCACTATCAGTAAGTTGTATGTCGTATCAGAGATAAGATATATATCTATATCAGGCCTTTTATCATAGCTTCCTTTTCAATATATTCTCGGTGTTTCTTATATCCTAAGTTGTCTTCAAAAGAAAGATGTTCGAGAACGTCACACCATGGACTATAGGCAGTTGGGTACTAGCCTGGCTAGTAGGTAAATACTTGGTTCCATATATTGTTGGAAGCGAGACCGTGAAGCGTGCTGTTAAAGTCGTTGACCGAGATGTGGATGTTGTGGAAGGAGCAGCTCCAGATTTCGACTGGAAAAAGCAGGAACCGATTCAATACCGCCCTTTTAAACCAATCTACTACGTGACTATGGGTATTGCCAAGTCCAAGGAGAGTGACTATCTTAGACTGGAAAACACATATCTTGACGTTGTGAGGTACCGAGCTCGGATCGCCGAGGAGGAGCCGACAGAAACATGTCTAGTCTCGGAGGAACCTGACGTTAGCCGCAAGGTTGCCCAAACAACCACAAAAGCCGTAGAGGAGCTTTACGATTTTGTTGTAGGTTACCTTGTGAGGAAATATCCATCGAACTTCGTGGCTACCGGTAACACTGTTGCTAATATGATCACGAATGAAGAGCTGCCTCGTACTGCTGGTAAGCGAGATCACGCTAAATATCCGAAAGCCAAAGATCTATTGAAACTTTTGTGTGCTAATGTCGAAGACGACTTCCTAATCATGGATGTAGATCCTAATAACAGTGGTGAGTATGTTATGCGTGCTTCCACTGGCATCGGGGCTAATGGGTTCCGGTCGTCGAAGAAACTTAATAAAAAACTCACCGATATACATGGCCCTGTGCCCCAGTACATCGAGCGACTTCAACTTAGCATGAACAGACACTTTCAGAAGGTAAAGTCTGGTGAGTATGTGCAGCGTCTTACTTGGGGTATTCAGATTGGAGGTGGAATGGAGCAATTATTCCGGCCCAGTGGACAGCATCTCACTGCAGAGGAGACCGAAATCGAGGAGATCGATGGGTCAACTTTGGACTTTGAGAAGGATGCATTTGTCCGAGTTGAGCGCCAGGTGTTGTCACGCCTTCCGAAGTCGAAGTTCCTTGTCTTGACTGTTCGCACATACATGTATTCTCTAGCTAGTCTGAAGAAAGAGGGATCTGCTCCTCAGCTAGCCAAGGCGATTCGCGCTTTCCCTGAGGACACTGCCCATTACAAGGGACGACCCAGATGGGGGAAGGCGGTACTTGAGTACTTAGAGAGCTAAATATGTACAGACCAAAATATAGCACAATCATTCATTAATTGATTAATTAAAAGTTTAAATAAGATCATACGACTAGCGTTGAAAAGTGTCTAGATGTTCTTGATCGAAGTCTTCTTGATCGCACCTTTTTTTTTGGTCGTTTACCTTTCATTAAGCTGTTTTTTTGCTTTGCTTTTCTATTTCTTTCTATGCAAATCTAGTAGTGATTCAAACAGCGTGTTTACGTTTATACTGAGCAGGGGTCTCTATATTCGCACCCTGTTGGAATATACCCTTCCGCCGTCGCTTTGCGGTGTTTTCCAGTGTATGAAAAACCAATTCTAGTCCATTGAACTCCGCTCCAGTTTTTCCTTCATATACAGTGGCCCATCCTGCTTTTAGCATCTCCTTGCTAACGTTCTTACGGCCCGTCCATTTCCAGACACGAGCTTCTGCCACTACCCTGTGGTACTGGTCTTTGGCAAGCGGTAAAATTCTGACTCTGCGTCCTAAAACATAATTTCTGAGCCATTGCAAACTCTGAGCACTGTATTTCTGAGCTGGCTTTCCAAAGTGAGCTCCTTCTGGTGCATCCACGCCATTAAGCCTCACTGAAATAGTCTGGTCACCCCATCCCCTCTCATTTACGTTAGGTACTTTTCGGAGCCAGCCCCACCCGGCAAGGTATCCTCCAGGGGTATGAAAAAAGCGGAAGTTATCTGCATCACCAACACTTACTACTTTCCCAAGTAAAGTCTGTCTCTTTAATATCCGATCAGGGATTGATGTGGCAGTGGGTATCCTACGCAAAAATCTCCGATACGCGAAGAATGATCCAATAACTGTCGAGCAAATCGCAGTATTCACTGCCAGAGATCTAGCTGTGACTGGACGCTCTTCAGGGTCCCTTGGCATTTTTTTAATTATTTGCTAAAGTGCACTGGTATATCTATCTATGTAAACAATTCGAGTAAACATTAGTAACGTTGAAGGAGGTAAGGGAGGGGAGCTTTAGAGTGAGCAGCTAAGGCAGGGAAGGCATTGGTAGCTTACGGTGGATTATGGGAGAGCAAAGAATAAGCAATGAAAGTATCTAACAAAATGGGTAACAATTTAGAAGCATGAATAATTCTAGCAAGTGGCCTCATTGGGAGTTTCAATCATCAGCAATTAAGGCGGTGATCCGTGGCTTTGCAGTGGGTTGTGATGGTAGATGGGTGGGGTGTGTGCTTAATTGTATGGTTTTACATACCCATGGATATAGACATGATCCGCATATACAATCTGCATGCCCAATAGGGGGGTGCAACGCGAATGTGCTTTTTTTATACACACCCATGTACATATGACGGAGTGTCGACGTTATTACATCTCTATTGCTACTTTATATTATCGATTCCTTTTTCTAATTATCAACTAATTTTATTTTTTAGGTGCGGCGTTTTATTGTCTACTACGATTAACTCGAAGTGGGAGTGTACGGTAGGCTGAGGCTCGTGTGTTATAAAACCTGCATATGCTATTGGTGGGGTGCAGTGTGTGCGGATCGGGCCTCGTTGCCTATTGAGTTATTATCAGTATTATTAGTATAAAGCTTCATAGTTAATGTTGTGGTTTTGTCACGTGTACGCAACTATTGTTGAAGATGGGAAAAATAGGTATCCGATCCGTGATGATCAGATTTGTATATATAACTAGCAACGGGCTCACAGTAAAAAAAATAAAACAAAAAGAAACGGGTTTGATTAAAACCGAACTCTAAAAATAGCATGTCGAAGTCTAAGAGCGATCGAATAAAGCCAGTAATTGCTCTGTTCGGGAAAGATATTCGGGATGATCTGAGACGTAGACTTCCGTACTATTTATCTGATTGGAAGGATGCGTTCAATTACAGGGTCATTCCATCTGTGATATTCATATTCTTTGCCAACATTCTACCAGCAATTGCCTTTGCACAAGATATGTTTGATCGAACTGAGGGCTCATATGGCGTTAACGAAGTGCTTATAGGATCAGCTATGGGAGGCATTGTGTTTGGTTTGTTTGCAGGACAACCATTGTGTATTGTCGGAGTCACTGGGCCTATTACGATCTTCACTTACACAGTTTTCGAAATCGTTGTTCCTAAAAATGTAAACTTTTTTGCCTTTATGTGCTGGATCAATATATGGTCGTTCATCATGCACGTTCTGATCTCCCTATTCAATGGTGTGAGGTACATGCGCTACATTACTCAGTTCAGTGCTGATATCTTTGGTTGTTTTATCAATATCATTTATATTGAGAAAGGGATTCAGATCCTGTTGCGCCAATTCAACGATTCACATTCAGGATCTCTCAGTAGTGATACCAAATACTCCCTGGCTGCTTCATATTTTCAGATTGTTGTAGCTCTTTGTCTACTGATATTCGGATGCTCGTTTATTTTGGTTTTGGGTAGCCCCAAGTCTTTCTGGGGTAACAAACATTTGCGTAAGTTTGTTGCGGATTATAGCTTGCCCCTCCTTGTAGTATTTTTCACAGGCTTTACTTACTTCCCAGGACGTATTGCCAATCTTCGCTCGGAGATCCAACGACTTAGTGTTTCCTCTGCCTTCCAGCCTTCGAATAATTCCCTTGACTATGGCCGAGAACATGGCTGGTTCATACATTTTTGGAATATTCCCGTGGGATATGTGTTCTTGGCCATTCCTTTCGCCATCCTGCTTACAATGTTGTTCTACTTCGATCATAATATCTCATCGATTATGGCCCAGGGCCCGCGATACCACTTCGAGAAGCCGTCTAGCTTCCACTGGGACTTCTTGTTGCTTGGAGTCACGACATTGGTTGCTGGGTTCCTGGGTGTTCCTGCGCCCAATGGGCTCATCCCGCAAGCACCGTTGCATGTGGAAAGTCTTTCTACCGGTGACTTAGACCCGACAACTAAATTGATGACACTTGTCGATCAGAGGTTAACAAACACATTGCAAGGCCTGGCCACTATTGGGCTTATGACCGGTCCATTGCTTAAAGTTCTCCATCTTGTCCCACAAGGTGTGCTTGCTGGTTTGTTTTTCATGATGGGGGTTCCCGGATTGCTAAATAACGAGCTGATTCGAAGACTGATGTTGCTGGTGACCGACCCCCAGCGCCGAGATCCTGAGGAACCTTTGAATAAAATCCCCAAATGGCATCTGTTCCTGTTCCTCTGTATGAGCGGTATTGGAACTGCTGGTGAGGTTGCCATTACACAAACAATTGCCGCCATTGGCTTTCCAGGTGTCTTGTTCGTGCTTATGTATGTGGGCGCAATGTTTCCGAAATTCTGGCCTTCTGATGAATTGGAGATCCTTGATCCTCCAGCGGCAAGTGATTACATTATGAGTTCGCTAGATATGGCACTTCGTGAGAAACTAGAAATAGAAGCTTCTAACGAAAGAACAACGAAGAGCGAGGAGAACGAAGAAACTGATGAGAGCGATGAAAATTCCTCGTTTGTCAATAGTGAGCATTGAAGAACCAGGCCCCTACAGCGAAACGAATCCATTGCTCCTTGAGGTAAAAAGAATTGATACCCCCCTTCCTTTTTGTTCAATACAAATCCTAATATTTTTATTCTTGTTCCTCTTTAATGACTTTTGAGTGTACATACGTATTCGATGCATGATGATGTGAAAAGAAAAACATCTAAAAAAGATTTTTTTTTTAAAAAAAAGGCATATAAAGTAATAAAGATAAAGACCAATTTTTTTGGAGAATCAACTCATGGTTCAACTTTTTGGGCCAAAATATCGTGTGTATTCTCATAGATAGTAGCAGCAGCCTGCAGGGTCGACGGTAGCGGTTGTGGTAGTAGGGCATGGGTGATTTTTTTTCCTTTGAACATTGTCGAAAAAGTATAATAGAAAGGGTAAGGTTCTAGTGTTCAAATTGTTATTGAGACCATATGGGACCGTTGAGAAACAGTGATGGTAGCGCTGAGCGCAGTGTTGGGCAGGCCCCGCATGCCTTGAAGATGGTTTGCTCTGTTAATGGGCCACTGGAAACTAAAGTTAGAGATGAGCTGCCGCAACAAGCGACTCTGGAACTTGTGTACCGCAGGAACGTTGGGTTGCCCATGATCCGCGAACGATTGATCCAAGACAAATTACATACGTGCCTTTTAGCTATGCTGAGACGAGACACAATGCCCCGAAACCTTGTACAGGTCGTTGTTCAGCTGTTGGAAGGCGACATTGCCCTCGAAGCGGAAGTTAGCGAAGGGGTCAACGTTATGTGTCAGGCATTGATGGACGCTGGAGTTCCAATGAGTGGAATAGTTGCTGCTAAAAGCTACGGAATCACACATACTGGCGATGTTTTCCCACTGGTAGGTAACTACAGAGTAAACCCAGACGAAATTGAGAGTTTGCATGCCGTTGCATATAAATATGTTGAGGAGGAGCCAACAAAGCTCGTGCTTTGCGAGAGCACCGGCCAATTTTCACGGGAACAGTTGCTCAATGTGTTAAAAACAGCACAAAAGGATACCGAAGTCGAATTCAACGAGATGAGAGAACCTCGCTAATTGATGATCAAAGCGCCAAAGCTATAAATCGACTTTAAATCTGTAATAATTTAGAATGCATATATCTGTACATTATGTGAGGCCTTAAACAAATCAATCTCGATTCTGTGTACTAGATGGGGAATTCTCACTTGCGTATGCTCAAAATAAACTTGATGATACGCCAAGTGATGTACACGACATGACATACTTAAAAATGATGTACGCATTAGAATACGCACCCCAAATAGTGTTGGCTAGATGGCATACTACCAAGGGTGTATGCTGATAATAATGAAGGATGCTGTCTGACCAGCAATCATAGAGCCTATCTTTCCCGAGATGCTTTTTGACCAAACGTGCCATAACATTGTGTGTAGATGGGGGGGGTTATTCAATTTCGTTTCATTCATAAGTCGAGCCCTCCTCTGGCTGGCTTATATTCCTATTAGCCGGAGTAGCCATTTCCTTTCTGATCTCGAGCAAAGCTTTCTCCATTGTTGTTTCCACTTTCCAATTCGCTAAAACACCGACCTTACCAGCTACGACATTACCTTGCTTATCCACACATGGCAAGTTAATCTGGTTCAGAAACCGAATAGTCGGGGGTTTGTTCGGGTAATCTGGTCCTGCCTCAAGCTTCAAACTATAGATTCTGTTCTCATAAGCAGAATGCGGCGGGCCCAGAATAGTTCCGTTCCAGTTCGTCATTAAGACATCATCCGAGTCTTCAAGACCAATTGAACAGGCTTCACTTCCAAGGCCTTTCTCTCCGTGCTCGAGCTCTTCAAGAAGGCGAAAACTACGCGGAACCTCAACTGAAGACATTGACTTTTGCGATTCCTCTGAGGTGTCTATACAGAAGAGTTAATGGCTGGTGGGGGCAATAACAAACAACGTAGTAAGAAAAGGTTCTGGGTGATGCTCTCTCCCTTTATTTTTGTGGCTGTTGTTTGAGGGCTAGGGCTGTGCTCCAAGTGCCCATCCCATCCTATCTCCGGTGTAAGCTAACTTAAGCTAACCTAAGCTAACCTGAACATAGCTGCTACCTAGCTTCTGGCCTTGCCCCTTGTGGGTATGGAGAATATGCGGGAGGAGTAGACAAGGGGGGGGGGATGAGGGAGTCGAGACAGGTGTAGTAGTAGATAGGAGCAGAGACAGGGTAGGAAGAGAGATGATGAGGAAAGAGGGTTTTCACCAGTTTTGTGGATCCAAAATTCAAGGATAATCTTTCCGGTTTGAATTGTTCATTTTTTCCATCCTTGGAAAATATTTTCGAAAAGTCGAGAGTGGGTTCGATTTTTTCGGTCTCTGAGTTCAGATGAGTGAGAACCATCTCAGCTCAAAATCTGATCTAACTCGGTTGGAGTCCGTGATATGTGGAGCCAGTGCCGGACTCGTCACTCGGTTTGTTGTAGCACCGTTGGATCTTGTGAAAATTAGGCTCCAACTAGATAAACATGCTTCTGTGTTCCCTTTGATTTCACAGATTGCCAAAAAAGAAGGGCTTGCTTCGTTCTGGAAAGGAAACACCCCTGCGGAATTGTTGTATGTCGTGTATAGTAGTGTACAATTCTCTACGTTACGGTTGGTCAGCCAGTTTCTAGGAACCGAAGTAGGGATCAAGAACGAGCAAGTGAAGCAGCTTCTGGCCGGTGGAATTGCTGGATCAACAGCAACATTTGTATCATATCCTCTCGACTTCATGCGGACTCGTGGGGCTGCTAATTTAGGCAAACGGCCACCGCTGTGGACCTCTTTTAGCAATATTTATCGTCATAGTGGATTAAAAGGCTTTTACCACGGCTGTACAGCAACCGTTGTTTCTGTTTTCCCATACATGGGGCTGTTTTTCGCAACTTATAGCTATCTCCGTGACTCTGCATCCTCAGTCACTTCTATCAATCCCATGTTCACTGCGTCGTCAATTGCATCGGTGGTAAGCAAAGCTGCAGTCTATCCATTGGATACTATTCGAAAAAGAGTGCAGGTTCATGGACAAAGAGCCCGCTGGGATGCCTCAAACGCGGGGTACGGCCACCAGTACTCACATAATTTTCTCAAAGCAGGACAGCAGGTAGTTCAACGCGAGGGATTTCTGGGACTATATAGGGGACTCTCTGTGTCATTGCTCAAGGCATGGCCAGGTTCTTTCATGTCGATTATGGTTTTCGAGGCAAGCCTGAGCCTGATGCGAGTATCAAAAGACAGGGGACTGAATCCATGATTTATAGATACGGCAGGGATTTCTTCTCTTTGAGTTCTTTCGGTAGCCCATTAATGTTAATACATGTAAATAGAATTTTGTTTTCATTCAGAAGTATACATAAAATCAATAAGTTAAACTTTTCCTATCCGGCTCGTTGAACTAGTAGTAGTTAGTGTACTTCGCTCAACGGTTGTGTGTGTGGTAAGGGAACCTCTCCCCTGCTATCTCAGGATCATTTCGCACCTCACTTAACATACGCGCAGCGAGTCTTTGTATTTATCTTTAACTCCAGCTTCGAGACATATTCTTTCCCTCTCACTTAAATGGCTGGAAGCGTCCCGGACCTTCCTGGAGTTGTGGCTCCCCCGGAAGGCGCTCATGAAATCTTGGTGGAAGTGATGCATCTCCTCAATCGACATAGCCCCAGGTTTCCTGGTGCCCAACCTGTGAGTTTTTCACGGAAACACATCTCGTCTCTTCTTGAAAAAGACTTTCTCGTGTGTGAGAAGAGCGACGGGCTGCGATGCTTGATGTTTTTATCCCAGTTTGTCGACGAAGAGGGCGACGCTGATGAACGAATCTATCTTATAACACGAAAAGGTGAGGTCGCCTGGGTTCCCAATCTGCATGTGCCTAGTGAGCGAGGAAATCCCCGACCTTTCCAGGTGGGTACACTCATAGATGGAGAATTGGTCCGATCGTTTGATGGGAAAACTCGGTTTTTCATGTTTGATCTATTGTCTCATCAGGGCAAAATCCTTACCGACCGAAACCTCGAAAAGCGCCTTGGCTACCTCGACCAGCTGGTATTCCGACCGTTTGCTAGCTTCTGCAACCACAATTCCGAAGCTGCTGCAAGTTTCGAATTCAAAATATATATGAAAACCATGTCACAGTCGTACAGGCTAGACTCCGTATTGTCACAAAAACGCGAGCACCTCAGCGACGGTCTCATTTTCACTAGCGTCTCTGACCCATACATATGCGGAACTGACCCACATATTCTTAAATGGAAACCAGCAAACGAAAACTCTGTGGACTTTGCGATTCGTTTGGATTTCATAAACTCTGACGACCCCACACTTGACACGGACTACGACTCTAAGCCAGAAATCGCCCTTCTGGTTTGGGAAGGTCCAACTGAGCGAGATTTCGGACATTTGTACATAACGGACGATGAATGGGAAGCTTGGAAAGCTCTTGAAGAGCCCTTGAATTACAGAATCGTGGAAGCTGTGCAAGAAACTACCGAAGATGGAGCTATGCAGTGGAGATTTTTAAGATTCAGAGATGATAAAGATCATGGAAACCATGTCGATATAGTCACCAATGTTCTAGAGAGCATTCAGGACTCGCTTTCTCTTGAAGAATTGTCAGCACATATTCCCAACATCCGTGAGAACTGGGTCCGCAGAGAAACCAGCCAACGGAAACGATCAAGAGAAGACGACAGCAATGGAAGCTCACAAAAACGTACAACGATGAGTTGATTAAATCTGCACATCTGTGCTTGCATGCTTGTTTTTGTCTCTTCTTTTTTTTTTTCTTTCGAATCTGTCAAGTAAATGTGTACGATAACCATAACGGTAATAACAACAATGATGAAACTTCGGTAGAACATTTTGTAAATGAATAATTGAAAGTTCCAGCTCTGCGTTTTAGTTGTTACTACAGTTGATCTAACAAGTCATTAAAAATTATTGGGTTGATACATTAATTACATCTCTAACATTAAAATACAACAATTAATTGTAAAGGTAAGGTGCAACATCTTCTGTAAAAGACCAGGAATGAGATACCTCAAAATGTCCATAACTGGGGTACAAGCTTCGGGTAAACTTCAGAGATTCGCGTGCGTCGGAACCATTCAATTTCCAGAAGTCCACACGCTAGCTGGTGGCAGTCATACTTTATCAGAAGCTGGTGGTACCCACATAGTTTGCGACGAATTACCTGCTCTGTTTCTGGAGAAGTCTCTTTAATTCTGTAGACTGCTGTCACAAAATCCTTTAATTCTCGGAGATTCTCATTCAAGGTATCAGAGCTAGTTATTTCTTTCTGGTCAACCTGGACAACAAAAGAAGCAAGCTGCAGTGTGTGTAAGCTCGAGCTCATAACCATTCTTCTGAACGACATCTGCGATTTCGATGGTGGCAGGTTTCGTTTTGGCGACTCGGGTAATTTTACAGAAGTGTCATTGATGAAGTCGTTGATATTCTTGCTGCTCATAATCGAAACTGGTCTTCCCGAACTCTCAGCCCATGCTAAATACCGCTTGGCAATTTCATGGCCCGTTTCATCGTCAAAACTGTCGTGTTCTTCGAATTCATCCTCATAGACAGGCAGTGGCTTTCTTGGTTGGATTGATTTTCCGCCAGGTAAAAGACCACTAAGAGCAGCAGAAGTCCCACTTTTCACGCGTTTCGGATGCCAGTCAGTCATTTCTACATCAGCAAATGGAGTAAATGACCCACCATTATTGCTGCTGCTTTTCTTTAATGATTTAGAAGGAGAGGAAGTTGCCGAAGGTGGTGCAGCTGAGAACTTTCCGCTGTGTAACGTAGGAGTGGGTTCGCCATAATCCTCCGCATGATGAGCATCTTCAGGGATAGTACCTAATGATGCGTTAGGTACATCGCGCTGGCTCTTGTCATTACGCAGAATGTAGCTTCCGAGCCTAACAAGCGAAGATTCTCGCAAATCTGGGTATAAGCCACCACGCTCGAGTTCGCTCATCTTTGAACTGAAACTCGTAGCATCAACTAGCGAGGCAAGGTACGAGAAGTCTTCATCTTCATTATTGTTACTGTAAGTTGTGTTTCCGGAGACCACTGACTCGTCGTTAGTGACAACAGAATCTTGCAAGGAGGTGATAGTTTCAAACGAAGATTCAGTTTCCTGGCGACGGTGACTCTCTGTAACTGAACTTGCATTGTCAAATCTACCACTGTCGAACCTGCTGCTATCGAACCTGCCGCTGGCGAATTGGTTCTGACCGTTAAGATTTGTGAAATTGTCGCTCTCGATGCGGGGGAAAGCACGGCCAGCATTCTGGTTGTACAAGTTTGAGGCGCCCCGATCTAAGAAGCCACCTATTTGAATGCTGCTCGAGTTCGAGTTTGATCTTTGTACTGAAGCAGCGCCAATATCTACATCGCTCAATCCACTGCTTAGAGACTCGTCATCTCTTCTACTGCTATGAAGCTGGTGATACCAATTGTCAACATCGCGCTGTTCTGCTTCTTCAAGAGAAAGCTCAGATTCAAGGCCGCCGTCGGCTTTGCTGCCGCTTTCTTGAGTCGCCGATTCAGTGTAGCGAGACGAAACGCTATATGTAGACGAATCCAACGGTTGAGTGACAATGCTTGGCTCTTTATCAAGCTCCTTGCCTTCTCCTTCATCCTCTGGTATTCTCTGGAAGTCTCTTGAGTTGGGAGGAATTTTACCTCCGATTTTACGGAGACTGTGATTAACTGGTGTGAGACTCTTTTCACTGTCATCATGGACGACAAATAGCCGGCTACCAGTGTCAGAAGGTTCTGATCCTTTTTCAATAGATTTTCCATTAGCTATTGTTGCTGCGGCCGCTGCTGTGGCTTTACCCTTGTGGCCACGCACCTTAGCTCCTGCATCTGGTTGACTCGCCCACTTGATTAATCTATTAACAACCAGACGATTGGAGGCCACAATTATATCTAGCATGCTAGAATTTTGAGAAGAAAGCGAAAGTGTCATTAAGTACGAGAGTTCGTTGACGACTAATTCCTGGAGGTCATTTTTGTTTACTTCAAATGACCCAGCGTATCGCATGCGGCTAACAACTTTAGCAGTAACGGTTTCTCCATCTTCTTTTAAGTGTAAAGACACGGCACCCATGAGGCCATACCGGCTTAGAGTACGTTCATTGATGTGAGTGCTTAAGAACAAAGCAATATTTGTGCGGTTAACCTCCTGGTGGTATCCCTGAAGTTCTTGGACCGTAGAATATATGGTTGTGTCTCTACCAGCAACTTGGAAAAGATGGAAAGGTTGTGTTTTCGTTGTAATCTTGGCCTTAGCAAGCAAAGTTACAAGATTGTTTGCGTCGCTGTCCGGTTGCATAAGACGGAAAGAGCCTACGATTCCAGGAGAAAACACGTACAGATGTTGCTTGTCGTACGATGCAAAATGTACATCGAGAATGGGTGCCCACGCAATCACTCTTAGTGGTGGTAAATTCTTATCTACGGGTGCTTCATTGAGCATAGCATGCATGAGCATGTCCCCAATAGATGGCACATGCAGGCCACTCAGAGAGGTAGCAGGTATTGGTTCGCTGGGTCTACATACCACTAGTGAGTCAGTGAACACAATGAACACAGTGTGAAGTTGTCTCAGAGATTCTGTGGGCTCAAGGACATCAAGAGCGTCAAAGACAGATACAACGCGACGATTGACCCAACCATATTCTAATTCAGTAGGCCAATCTTGAGTAATCTCACCGAGAACCTTTCCCGCAGATGCCAGTTGTTGAGGTCCTCTAGTAGAGGAATTATTACTTTTGTCCTCTTCCTTAGAAAAGGCATCAACGGTTCCTCTGGCAACGGCATAGAACTCATCAATCTGTCTGCGTTCGTCTACTGATTCCCACTTCTTCGTTCCCACCAATTTGTCTAAAATTGTTTTTATGGATTCTAGGTGTGATGGGTTACGAATAACTTTCTCAATCTTTTGACTGTCTGCACTTCGCATGTAGTCCTGAACCTCAGGGACATCGGCAACGAGATCGGCGAGTAATTGGCTAAAATTTTGGGTGGCTGCTTCGTGGCGCATACACGCCCTGAAAAAGTACGGGATTGTTGCACCGCAAGCTTTTATCACTTCAAAGGCGCCGTATGGTAAGGCCATCCGTAAGGACTCATAGAAAATATTATTCACTCGAAAGAGCTCATCGATAGTTGGTGGGAAAACAGAATTCAATCTAGCAATAGAGATTCCTGGAAACCTTCCTTTAAGGACTTCGATTCGTAAAGGGATCAGGGTCGATTGAAGAAGATCTAGAATGTCGCCTCGGGCATGTGCCTGGAGAAGATAGAGTTCTTCACAAATGTCTTGGACATCTTTAGTCTCGTTATCCAGGGAGCCCGTAGAATTCATCATAGAGGCATCCCTGCTATTTGAGCCATTACTAGTGTTTGCATCAAGGGTAGGTGGGGCGTACAATCGCTCCGTAGGCTCAGGTGAGTATTCACTCAGTGGGTCGAACAGTTGCTCAAGTTGCTCGCCGAGTAAGTATACCAATTTATTGTTCTGGTCAATAGTGAGATCTGAATCTTCGTAAACAATGTCAACGATAGATGATTCTATTCTTTTCGGGCATATGAGCCCAGCGTCAAGCACTCGACCACCCATGGCACCTGGGAACTTCCCGTAAACGAGCCTAAATCTACTCCCCACAGTGCCCGCCGCACTCTCATCTCGTATACCTCTGAGCCTTTGTCTCAATGGTTTATCTACAGTGGCATAAGTTCTCAACACGGCAATCGCAAGAGCTCTTCGAACAGGAGACTTATAATGAGAGGGCGCTAGTCCTCTGCAGGCTCCAAAGTAGCGAGACGTCCGATCCAGAGTCATATCAACATACCCGGACGTGCCGTGAGCGCCAATGAGAATGACGCTGAGTTTCGGGTTACCTCTATGCGCTCTATAAACGATGGCGAACACATGCCCCAGGACATCGTCCTCGGCAGTCATATAGACAGCATCTCCAGCACTCTTTAAAGGAAATTCTGTTGAGTACGGAGCATTGGAGTCGATCACCACACTCATCCTATGTAGGGCGTCTCAACTTTCAACAAGCACAATGTCAAGTCTGTGCGCACAATTTGGCTAATCTTTGGTTGGGAGGTTTGTTTCAAGGAGTGGAAATTCGCGAAATCTTGAACGGAGTAGGGCGATACCCTACTTATTTGGGCTAGGTGTATGCTCCTTAAAGGACGCGTCACACATTAAGTACCCATGTAGCTATTTATCTGTAAGATGGACAAATCTATCACTTAGAGGAACAGCAAAATTATAAAAACCAGCTTGATTGGTTTTTTTCTTCCAGCAGAGTTTAAATTGCCAGCCCGGGAGAAGCTATTAGTTGATTGTGAAACACAGTGGTCTCGAATGGACCATAACTAAATGAATGTGCTATAAGGTTCCCGATGAGCGATCGACCTAGCCCTAAATCTTTATTGATTTCTCTCTTTTGCTTCTACTGAGCTGAGCAGTAATAGCACTAAAGTGACTGGAGAAGAAAAAGAAAAAAAAACAGTGATATCTCAAGGGGAAAAGCCAAACCGAATGCAGGTGGCGGCAAAAATAGACGAATCGAAGAGGTACAGGCTCTTACAACTAACACCTAAACTAGAATCGAGTCTTCGCGAGGGCTCGCTCTCGTTTAAGAGCGGTCAGGAAGGAGATCGCGTTTACGTGTGTACAGACGGTTCCACACATTTTGTCCGGAAACTGAAACAGTCTAACTCGCTACTGCTCTCGCAGCACAGTAGCTCTGGGTTGGAGGTGTTCGCTAGCCCCTTTGAACTACTCGAGACGGCCGAAACAAAAGGCGAGATAGACTGGTCTAAGGTTCCGGAGTACAACGGCAAACGCAAATATGTATCTCTTGAAAATGCTATAAAGGCTGAATTTGCGTGCTCACCTGCTGAATACGAGGCTGCGTTTCGCCAAAAACCTGCAGTAGAGCTGGATTCTACTGTTTATAAGATCTCCAGTTACGTAGTGCACGATGTGATAGTCGATATTATCTCCGCTATGGTCGAGAAGGGTGATGTGGAGTTGCAGTCAGAGCTTCAATCACTTGAACTACAAACTGAAGAACCTTTTCCTGTGATCGAAGCCTGTTTCAATAAGTTTGCACCCGATGGCCGCATAGACAAGGATGATCTAAGTGCGTGGATTGGGTTGCATGTTTTGAAGACACATAAGGGCGGGCTGGCTAAAACCGATTTTATCAAAGAATGGGCTCTGGAACTACCAGTTAAAATGAAAACTGATGTTTCACTTCTCCGTGGTGAGGCCGTAGAGCCTAAATCTAACTGGATTCAGTATATTGACCCTCTGACATTGTCACTGGATGCGCGGGCGCGATTCGATGATTTGTTTAGCGTAAAAAAGGAATGGGGTTTAGAGGAAATTTCGCCATTTCTTGAACAGCTTGTTCCTAGTAGTCAAAAGTTAGAAAATTGGATTCTGAAGTTTGCCAGAAAACGCAAATCAGGAAACCAAGTGATTATTTTTCCCATGCGGCGATAACGGGTTAATCAAAAATTAATTGTTTATTTTATTTATTTAATGCTTAAATTATTTGTTCTTAGCGCATGGTATTTCAAACAAATAATTTTTGAGTGGACAAAGCTGCGAGGTCTATTCAACACTCATAGTTGTATCTGGCTCTGCCCTCTAGTTCGTATGCACTTCTTCTCATAAGTTGTCATTATATGTAACAATCTCTATCTCTTTTATTCTTATTTTTATGTACATTTATCGTCAATCGTTCATGTACTCCTCATTAATTTTAGTTCTTTCGAATGAAATTATTGTAACCGCGCTTGGTGGTTCTTTTTAGCCATAGAGGCTTTAGAGATCTCGTAGACACCTAGGAAGACGGCTCCTCCCGCGCTGATCCATAACGTTCGGGGCACGATTCCTTTGAAAAATGCACTATATCCCTCGGATTTAACTTCACGGACAACTGCAAGGCCTCTAGCCCGAGGCCTTTCACGGTCATGGCTTTGAAGCATTATCCGGGTTTTGATAACGTCCAAAGGAGTAGTCACTGCTGCTGCTACTGCACCAGCTATACTTCCACAAACGGCACTGATGTACGGCTTGTCGTTAGCACCAGTGACCACCTTCAACCGTTCGTACAACGGGAACTGGATAGCTGTAAATGGGATCTCACGAAAAAGTGTAGTTCCGTAGCCTCTGTACAGCCCACGAATGACACCCTCCCCTGAAGAGTTGCTCAAAATCGCTTTGAGAGCAATAAAGCTTCGGTGGTACTGTCCAGTTTGTACACGCTGTTTGATAACTTCGCTAGGAACGCGGACAGTACACGCTGCCATTTCACCAATACTGGCAGCTGTCATGTGGGACACCGGCTCGGACCACTGCCTCTCGGCAAAAACCATTTTAAACTGATCATAGAACACAAAGAAAGCTGCTGCACCAGGCGCGCTTGCAACAATGGTCGAGCCAACTCCTGAATAAACGCCTCGCCAACCACCGTTAGCGAAAAACCCATTTTTGGCCTGCAGTCTCGTCTTAAGTGTATCAATCGGGAAAAAAACAAGATCTACACATGTACCAGCAATTCCACCCGAGATTAGCGATTCCCAGAAGCTCATTTCCTCACCTAGATTGTGTTGGTTTCGAACGCTGTAGATAGCTACTAGTTGAATAGCTGTGGTTTGGTCAAGCTAATGTACATCAGTCATCTCGGTGTGCAACCCAATTAGGCTCTACTGTTGGCACATTTCAGACTTCAGTGCGATTTTTATACCTTCAAAGAAAACAAAAACAAAAAAAAAATAATAGGAACAAGCGATTATCTTAATGGTAAGGTTAAGTAGTAAATCAACAAGAAGAACAAAGTAATGTAACATGGCTTATAGGTAGACTGATGTAGGTTAAAGACCAATTCGTACTGAAGTGTAAATGTACTTTATGTAGACGTCACCATATGAATCTGTAGTTATATCTTTTAAACCATCTTCGATTGATATCCTTTAGACATTCTCCAACTCTCAAATAGTGAACTTCCCTGTGCGGACATTGATAGCCTCGACCACTTCGTCCACAAATTCCACCGGTGGATTGCGTGAAACACGCGTGAGTGTAACAAGTGAAAGAAGAGTCTTGATTCCAATGCCGAGGATGTTCGATCCTGAGCTGGCTCTGATATTCTGCAAGACCTGAACCCTTTCATTCGGCTCAAGGAACTGCAATGCAGCCATGACCTGTTCGAGCTCTTCCAACGAGGAGACACTGTTAACAAACATCCGCTTGGTGAACAATGAGGTCATATCAAGACGTTCAAGAACATCGAATCTGCTTGTAGTACCGAAAATAAGCAATGGCTTATCAGCAGGCGGTCTCTGTCTAACCATAGTTCGGAGAGCATTCACCAACAAGTTACTGAACCGGGGTCCTACATCAGACCACTCAATGATTGTCTCAATATCGTCAATTACAATCACACTAGTCTCCGATCGGTAAGAGTCGGCAAACACCTGTTGAATGTGTGCGACCTTTTGCTGCTCGGTCATTCCAGTCATATTCTCAGCAGTGACAAGCTTAACAAATGGGAAACCAGACTTGAGGGCCACAGAAGAAGCAATAGCTGACTTTCCACTCTGGGGCGGACCATAAAACAACGCGGACATTAAGCTGTCACCACTGACTTTAACAGCTTCTATAAGTTTGTCACCCTCAGCCAGTAAACCGTGAACGGCCGTCGAGAAAGGAATAATGCCATTTGCAATGCAGCGCTGCAAAGTCTCTTCGGCAACACCGAATGCAGGTCGAACATCCTGCAATGCTCCCATGAAGTCATCACGAGTGATGATTAGCTCCTTCTTCTCATCATAGCTAACAGTTCCCTTACCAGCTTGACCAACACTGGTCTTACGAGTCAAACCACTTTGAGAGGCTGCTCTAACGACACCAGCGATCTCTGCACCTGAATAATTCTTGGTCAGCTCGGCAAGCTCATCAAGATCAACATCTGGTGCTAACAAATTTTCTTCCCGCATTCGGTTGGTGTGAATGACAAAAATCTGTTTACGACCATCCCTATCAGGTAACGGAATCTCAAGCTGAATCTCGAAACGACCGGGTCGCATTAACGCGGAATCAATCAAATCTCTTCTGTTGGTCATACCGATAACCAAGATGTTATTGAGTTGATTGACACCGTCCATTTTCGAGAGCAACTGGTTAACGACATTGTCACCTACACCCGTGCCATCACCGCGAGAACCACGCTGCTTGAACACGGCATCCAACTCATCGAAAATAATGATATGCAGATTAGAGTCATCACCCTTTGAACGATATTCGTCTTCAGCATCTTTGAAAAGCTTTCGAATGTTCTCTTCTGAAGCACCAACAAACTTGGAGAGCATTTCAGGGCCGTTGACGATCTTCGGCTCGACAGCATTTAGCATCTTGCCAATTTGTCGAGCAATAAGAGTTTTACCAGTACCAGGCGGACCGTAAAGAAGCATACCTTTAACGTGGGTGATTCCTAACTTCTCTATATCTTGGGGACTGGCCATACGAGTAACGAAAGCACGACGTAGAATGGTCATGAACTGCTTGTCAAGACCTCCGATACCCATATTTTTGAATTCAAAGTTCGGCTGGAACAGATTTCCGCGAGCACGGTTGGCTCCCTTCAAGACCATCACGCTATTCGGGGCCTTAAAGAAACTGATCTGAGACTGCGGAAGCAGAATTCCCCGTCGATTAGGCAAAGGATCGTGCTTACCGTCGAGATCAACAACTGAAGTGGATTTCACAAGCACACGGAAGTTGATTCCACCACGCTCAATGGCTAAGAACTGACCAGGGACAAACACCTTCGACCTGAAAGTCTGGGCGAACTGTTCAATGAATTGCTTCTGATCATATTCAGCGGTAGAGGTTCTGTTGGGGTTGAAGAAGTCAATTTCAAGCTGAATATCCGCTAGGTAGACCTGCGGACCCTGGCCAGACTGGAAAATATCGAACGGGGCAACGTTCACAGGGCGTTTCAAAGGCCATTGTGCCCAGTCACGTTGGGGTCCTCCAACACCAAGATCCGTAGGCTGTAGATTGTGACCAACGCGAGCAGTGAATACATATTTACCATCGCAAATGACATACTGTCCGTCATGAAACGTACCTGGCGGAACGCCAACGGCGTTCTCCAAAACAAGGTCTCGAGTAGCATTGGTCACTTGAAGCTGTCTTGCCGGGACAGGAGAGAAATTCGGGATCACGCTACCACCATTGTGGCCCGGATTGCCGTTCTCTTTGCGTCCAAACCCGAGTTTTTCGATCATTGATGTTTAAAGTATAAACAAGTTAGTTTCAGCCGGATCCATGTTCTTCCCCAGCCTGATCCGTCTATCGTGGCATCATGTGACTCACGGTTAATCCATAGCTAACGGTGGCTAGGGTAATGCGCATCACCGTTTGCTTGGAATAGCCTATACAATATGACATGTGAATAGAGTGTAGCTAAATACTAAAGGGAATAATACAAATGAATTAAAGGCGAAGCTAATACTTGATCCAAAGATAGAAAAGTTTGCTCAATAGCATTCTTTTGAGCTGCGTTGTGTTATTTCAAACATTTTTGTTTGTTTTATATTCAGTTCATTACTTCTATGTACATTACAATTTATCAGAATCTGCCCCACATTTCTATTCAACGGCATACTGAACCAGAACCCAGATACTACAACCAGAACATTGCACTGCGATTTCGTCTGCATCTCCATTGAGCTCCAGATCTTTCTCAAACAGCATATATCCCGTATCCTCCCCGCAGCGGCACTTCCGAGTCCACAAGAATGAGCCATCCGAAAGCTCTGTTTCTTCACAATCGGCTAGATCGAGCACTTCGTTAAAATTTATAACATCAGGATGCATAGAGCTATTTATTTCTGATTCGCCCGCACTCCTGATCTGTCGATAGGCCTCATTTATATCATCAATTGTGTATTTTGCATGGCTTGACTGAACCTTATCTGGATGATACGCAAGCAATGCTCGGCGATATGCTAATTTTACTTCTGTATCACTCGATCCGCGTGGAATATCCAACACTTCATGCGGATTAGTCCATGAAGCCATTTCGGGCCGTTATGTTTATTTGCAAGTCCCCTAAATTTTCCAACAGCACTTGGAATCTCCCAGCCTTTTGAAGGTGGGAACTTCCATTAATGGCTTAAGAAATAAAAAGTGAGGAGGAGGAGGACAAAAAAAAGAAAAAATTACATAATCTGAAAACTATCATGCAATTAGCTTCAAACCCAGAATCGAAGAAATATACTACTGGTAGAACTATTGAAGGTCAAAAAAATTCTCTGTTTCCATATTTTTTTATAATTCAAAAATGCCTGTTATAATTCGTACTCCAGGTGTGAAGGTTAGCTCCGATGCTGGATTCGAGATGCTAGGGAAGTCAGGAGAGAAGCGGAAACGCAATGCTCCATTGGTCATTGAAGGTGAAACTAAAAGTAACCCTGCCATTGGCTATGAAGGGCAGCAGGAGCAAGATCAAAAGTACTGTTTGGTTGTCAAAGACAAGAGCACCGGCCGCCTGGATCTTGTTGATGCTCCGCTATTTGATGTGAGATCGTACGTACGGTCGCTGAGACAACGGGACCTGGAAACAGCGATCCGCCAAAGCGGTGTGAAAAACTGGCAGCAGCGTACTGCTTTGGGCGAAGCTTTCGGTACTAAGAAAGCAAAGACAGCCATCAATGATATCTCGAGAAACAGACTGGATGCGGATATGCTTGAGGGTCTTGAGAATGCTATTGTTGACAATGTCCAAGACCGCACTGCTCATTTACCATCTGCTGAACAACGTCAACAGACTGCTGAAGCCGAGCGACCGATTCCCGCATACAATGCTGATACAAGCAATGTTGCCGAAATTTATCCATTGGAGAATATCGTACCAGTTGCTGAGTTCGACCTTGTAATGCCGATTGTTGACGAGATTATGACAGCCTCTGTCGCTGACCGATTTGAGAAGTTACCCTTTGCCAAGAGCGACTTTATTAATGCTCGTGTAGAACAGGTCCTGAGTGACGACTCAAATATTCGTCCTCGACTCCAGGTGTTAGTCTACTTGAGCTTCCTTCGTGCTGTTTATGAAAACAGAAGAGCCAATAATCGCCAGGCTTTGATTGAAAGAGTCGGAGAATACGCTCCTGCTTTGTATGACGGCATTCTTGACCGGTTCACTGTATCCCGTGCTGGAAGGTTTGGCCAATCCAAGGACCGCAGTTTCACAATTGATCCCTACCATGCAGACAAGCTTCTCTGCTATATGCTCGCTCTGTGTCTTCATGCTAACGACTTCGAGGCAGATATCACACCGTTGGCCCACGAGCTATCTACGAAGGCTTCTAAGCTTGTGACGCTATTCCGTAATTTGGGTTGTGTCGCGCGCACGGCGTCTGCCGCTGATGCCAAGGCCCGCGACCTCACCTCCAGCCAGGCTTCTTCCTACCGCATAGCAGTTCTAACTGCACCGTTGTCACTTCCAGACCTCGTTCGTAGAAGACGAGGTTAAGAAAACAAACAACCTCTCAAATACTCATAAATACAGTAGCAACTATTTAATACATTCAATTAATGAACCTTCGTTTAACGAATCGCCGCTTAATAGATTTTTACTCTGAGGAGGTGTGATTTTCATTTAAGGAGTCCGTGTTATGATCGTTCGAGGAAGGTTCGAAGGATGTAGGTTCGTCTAGAGGCATATCGTCGTTGAACAATGGCGAATCTTCATCTCCACTCTCGTCCTCAAAATCATCGCCCTCCTCAAGAATGCGGTATCTTTCATCATCATTCATCCGTGAATAAAAACCGAGATGATCTTGTGGAACCCACTTCCCGAAGAATGGAATGTTCGATCTGACTAGATTCCAAAGCCCAGCTGCATGGACAAAGACTTTTTGAGCAACATCCAAAGAAGCATGCATAGCTTGTTGAGGGTATTCTGACTCTGAGAGGCTGATAGACCGTAGCTGTCTTCCCTTAATGTAAAGGGTATAAATGGTAATTCCACCAGCAACAAAAATGAAAATGAGGAATGTATACAAAACTAGAGAACCCAAGATAGATCTTCCGCCTTTCTTTTGATCATTGTCATTTCCATTTCCATTATCACTGTCACCACCATTTCCGCTATTGCCACCGTTACCTCCCCGGCCATCTCCATATTGCTTTTTGAACTCACCTTCCTTTCCTGGACAAGCATAAAGCTTGTCGTCAAGGAGACTTTCTATTCCCTCGCATGTAGATGCAGCTATCTTGCGATATCCGTTAATATTTCGATACGCAATTGAGCCGTCAGCACATTGATTTTCCTTGTTGGGCTCGGGGGCGTCGGGAATCAAGATACACTTACCTGCGGCATCCCTCTCGTAGTTCAGGTCACACTCTAGATCCAAGTCTGTGCATTTGCAATTCTTTATGCGATGCTGAACATCCGGCTGCTTCTTCGGATCAGAGAAAAACTTGCCCGGGGTGCATCTCCTGCCAGGAATCTTGCGAAGATATTCAATCTCATGACCCAACAGACATTTGGATCCGATTTGTGGATGCTCGGGTTGCCACCATTCGAAATCTTCATCTCTGCATTCCGGTGCATAACCAAAGTTTAACTGGATGGCAATAGTCCCATCACCATGGCCTAACGGAGGTGTACCAAATATGACAAATTTACGACTCGTGTCAGATGGCATCGTCACTAAGTTAATGATCTTAATCTTAAACCCAGAGAATTTGAAGTCATTCCATGTTTCTCCACCGTCAGTACTGAATCTTACCGTATCCGTCGGTTCCATGCTATCTACAAGCACCACAATGGAGCCAGAGTCACCAAATTCCCAAAACATTGGCCGGTCGGCAACCTTTTTCCATGTGAGTCCAGCATCACGACTCATATAAGTTTGAGAAGATCTCAAATCGCCAAGAGATTCACCAATGTTTCCGCGTCCCATCAATACTCCAATTGCTGTCGGTGAGGAGGGCTTGTTTCGCACATCTAATCGGTCTGTATAGCCATGCAGCTGCAAAGACTTGCCACCAGGCATTGAAAGAGGCGCCCATCTCGCACCATCGCTATGCGTGATAAGAGTCTGGAGCTTTTTTTGGGCGCCACTACGCAATACTTCTTTAGAATTCGTAACGACATTCGCAGTTGCTACACCTTCAACAGACTCCAGACGATCAAAGTCCGCATACCCACTATAAAACCCTGAAGCGCGATTCACATTGCTAAGAACCTCTATGTATTCAGTGCCAGTCGAATCACTCTTCATAATCGTTCCAAACAGTTCTGTGTGTTTCGAGGAGACTGTTTCGAACAACCATAATGAATTCTTGTCAAAGGTTAGGAGAGTAAGTCCTATGCTCGGCTTAATGTCGACAGGATACTTAATTTTTCTGTAGTTAAGACCATCGCGTGTGACTACCTGCTCAAACCGATCTTTTCCAACAACCGCTAGAACAACCATATACTTACCCGCAATCACGCTTCCAAGGGTTCGCTCTAAACCTTCAATTTGATTGTCTCCAGACTTAAAGTAATCTCTAGACCAGTAAAGATCAAGATAAAATCTAGGCTGATCATCATCCTCGTCTCCACCAAGGCCTGGGTTCAAGTCAGAAGGTATTCTCATGCAGTATACTAGCTCGTCATTAGGGTCTTGATCCGCAAGTCCGTAAACCCATTTGCATTCACCTGTGGAGACCTTGTTCCATGTCTTGCCCTTGTTTTTAGAAATAAAGGAGGCAACTAGGCAATCGAGCCCCTCGCAGCCACCCGTGTCTTTACCTGTGTACATTATCCAGTCAGGATTGAGGGGATTGAAGGCCATAAAGTCTAGAATCACACCAAATATTGCGTTTGGCTCTGTGGGCAAGGCCACTGCCCGAAACTTCTTAGCTCGATCCCAGGAGACCCAAACTTTCTTTAGGTTGACGCTATCTTCTGTAAACACGTACACCTGGTTATCATCAGTGGTACTCTTGAAAACTTCGACAACATTCTTGATGTCTTGTAGAGTCCAATAAGCACCTTGATCGTAAGACACATAAAGTTCCCCATCGTGAGTCCAAACCAAAATAGTCTCATCGTCAACAGATGCCAACGATCCTGGAAGGTACATGTAGTCCTTGATTTTACTGGTGAAAGGATGTGTGAACACCTGTGCAGGGGTTTCGTCACTTGATACAATGATATCTCCAGAAGGTTCAGTTGGCAAAGATTCTGCAGAGTCGACCAATTCACCACTATCACAATCGTAATAATATTCATTCGAGATAGTCATACCACCCACACACGAGCTTTGAGGGTTTAACGTGTACGGGGGCGACACAGGCCTCTTCGAACCTTGATCACAGATACCAAGAGTCTTAAGAAGGTCACTAGAAGGCATACATTTGCCATCGACCCACTCATACCCCGCCGAACAATCGTAGTCGTCAATTTGGCACCCACAAGGCTCAATTTGAGATACCCGAAGTCCAGACATACCCATGAAGCACTTGTTTCCTTTATTCCTTATCATCACATTTCTGTGTTGGCCAAGAATACAGCTATTCGAGTCAGACGGCATGACATCGTTTGTGGTGCATGCTCCTTCAAAGTAAGTGGAAAGATCCAGCTTAGTTAAAGACTCTACCAGATCTTTTGCTGATGGCGATTCACCCAAAGGCTGCTTTCTAGCAACAAGAAGAGCGGGCCTACCATAAGTTTCATGTAAAATATCGTATTCATCTAGAGGCAGCTGTACCTTCTCCCACTTGTCGAGTTCCGGTCCCACTGAAAGGAAAGCCGAATTCGAGTTGGAGCATAATACCGAAGACCCAGAGTCGATAAGTAAACACTGTCCATTTTGTACCGGAACGGACAGCGATCTCCAGTTTAGACCATCATAAGAATACAGAAGAGTGTTTTTGTCCTTAGAAAGAGCAATAATGAGTTGTTGAGGGCGTGTGACTTGCAAGGTCGAAAGATCGATGTTACTAGCAGCATTTTGAAGTTCAATCCAGGTTCGGCCGTAGTTAGACGAAGCGAGGGTAGCACTCTCAGATTGAGCCAGAAGGACCTTTTCAACTCTATGAATGTTTGCAGATCTATCCCAAGGTTGTTCTTTGAACGACATGCCATCTGAGCTGAGTGTCCATAAGTAAGATTGACCATCTCTAGTAGCAGAGGCAATCACTTGGGGAATGTCTAACTGCAGAAATTCGACGGAATCTGCATAAGGAGATTCAACTAGGTGCCAAGATTTAATATCTGCAGATAAGGCATTCGGTCTCGGCTGAAAGATTGTAGTGGATCCGTCTTCCGCGGACCCCACGGAAAATCCGCCTTGATTACGGTATCTAGCATAAATTCTTTTACCGTTGGAAGAGTTTTCCGTGAGGGCCACTAGCCATTCGGAATTAGAGTGTAATTTGGTCACCGAGTTAAGAGGCTTGTCATCAATCATGACCGGCTCTGTGAAGTTTTTCCTAGCATGAACTAATGCCCCAGAAGAAGGCCCAGAGTCGAGCAGCGCGCACCAAATCCATTCACCGGATGCCTCAATCGGGTCCAGAACACACTCTTTGATGCCTTCCTGAGTAAAAATGGGCCCATCAAAACCAGCGGAAGTAAAGCTATCATCTTCGTAGTGTATTCCAAAGTAGTGGACCCACAAAGGGTGCATTTGCAGACTCTTAATGGGACTTTTACCCGGAATCATGGTGTTTGAACTAAAGGGAGTAACAAAAGAGATAATGACATCTGTGTCGTCACTAACCAAAAAGGCCGAGTCCGACAAGTGGTCAGAACCGGAAATTGCGGCTGTTTTTTGCAAAAAATGAGAAGCACGCATGGGGCTGCCGTCATCATGTTGCACAACCGTCCATGAATCACCACCATCGTATGAACTCAGAACAAAGTTAGAGCTCTGATGTACAGCCACCAAGTTATCATTCTCAGAATTGAAGGTATCTCTGTGCATTTCGGTGTTGGCATAGATCGTAAATGAGCTTTGAGTCTCGCGGGCTTGCGGATCAGCAAGGACAAACTGCGACGCCGCAAGTAGCCACGAAACCAGATTCCTCAAGCTCATATTTGGTTTCCGATTCTAGCGATCAACAAAAAAAGCTAACAAAATTTTACTTAAATCTGTTTCGGAACAACCGCAACAACTACAATGATAACAACCACTTATCGCCAGTCTCTATGTAGATATGAACTCTGGTCAAGGGTGAGAGCACGAAACCAAAAGGCGGGAGAAGAAGGGAACTGGGGGACGGGTGTAAAAGCTGGAAACACGCATACATAGAGAAACATTATATTAACAATATGGTGTGGCCACAACCTTCATGACTACGATTACCAGTATCATGGAGACCTGAGCTTCCTTTTCAACAATAATACGAAGCGGACCATTGGACTCCAAGTTGCGAAGTCTATTAAGATATGCTGTTGTACTCGTTTCTCAAGACACTAACCGGCCAGGAGGTTGTTTTGGAGCTGAAGAATGACCTGCAGATAAGAGGACAGCTGAGGTCCGTGGATCAGTACCATAACCTACGCCTTGATAGAGTTTCCGTGGTGAACAACGACCAGTACCCACACTTGAATGCGGTGTCCTCCTTGTTTATTCGAGGGCCTACTATTCGCTATGCACACATCCCAAAAGAGTCCGTGGACACCGATCTGCTACAGGATGCCACTCGACGCGAAGCGACTCGAGCAACCACTTTATAGAGTGAGGATTTTCATTTCATGATTAATTTAATGTTGTAGTCTATTTATCGTTGTGCATATCATTGTTGGTACATCTAGCTATGTATACGGAAAACATGTATTTCTATGCAGGAGGGAGGAACGCCCCGTATAGTGCTGCTTGAGTCATGTTCCACACAATTAAGAACCAGATCCACTGCTTTGCCCTCGTTCTTTTCTTAGGATCTCTGCTAGTGAAAAGCGAGGCCAGATACCAGTACGGTCCTGGGAAGCAAGATGCCACTCGAGTGATTATTTGGATATGCCAGAATAACAAGGCAGCCACTACGGTGATCGACTGCGCTAGTGCAAGACCTACTAAGTGTTGCTTATACAAGAACTTGCTGGATTGCACAAGAAGGATTAGTGTAGGAGCCGCAAGAGCAAAGTTGGGGATATTAGGAATCGTCCAATACTTTAAGAAACCATTGTTCCAGTAATGAGACTGGACGTAAGTATAGATCGATGGGATTCTAGCGTTACACCATGCCAATTGGGGGCAATAGGTGAGATATGTTTGAATTTGAGGAATAACAAAGGATGCTGCCAGTAATGATCCACCTAGGATGATACCGAATATATTTGCTAGGTGCACCGGTTTACGCAGAAACTCGCCAAGCAACGAGACGACAAAGAGAACACCCCATAGTAAGCCATTAGATCGAAGTTGCAAAGACAGTGCGAAGAGAACACCTGAAACGGTATATAATCGATACTTCAAAAACATGAGAAGTCCAAGAAACCCGAGAAGTGCGAACGTACTTTCCGTGTAACCCGAAACTAGAAAAATCCCTGCAGGACACAATGAGTATAAAATGGCAGCTACCGATGGATCAATCCCACGCAATTGCCGTATTTCGGTGAGATAATACAGCCCACAGCATGCAGCTAAGTGTGAAAGTAGCGAAATAAGCGATGAAGTGAGAGCTAGACTGGTCAGGCTCGAATCTGGTGACAAAAACCTCACAAGCGACCCCCACGCGTTGCTGAACGCAAATTCATGCTCAAACCGGGGCCCCCCATTCTTTGCTAATGCAATGAAATGAACATTGTCCCAGATCATAAGCCGCGAAGCCAGTCTCGTGGTCCATCCTCCTGTTCGAAGCTCATCTGCTAGTAGCAGCTCTGTAGAAGTATCCCATATATGACCACTTGCAAAAAGAGCTCCAAATAATAAGGCTTTGAGACCTACTGTCACAGAAACGACCTTTATAATAGCCGGAACGCGCGTCTTCAGAAATCCGCCAGCCATTTGACAATCGCAGCTGGAATTGTTTGAATAGGGCACGTGAACCACTATCTTGCCGAAAAAGTACTACTACAGTAGGTCGTCTCCTTGTGAACTTTCGCTGTAATGTGTACATAGGTATAGTTAGTTTTCAATAAGAACTACGAATTGCGAAAGTTATGACACCTCTATGTAATTAAATATGCCCCCAATAGTATGTATATACATTAAAATTTAATGTACTTCGTGCGGTACTCCCTGTAGCACCGCATATGCATATGTACTTTATATCTAAGGACATTATCGGGGTAACCGATTCCAAATTGTTCACGCTGTTTCGCAAATTTATTTTTAACTAGAGCTTCCTAACTACCACTGCGGTGTGTATGAGTCTGTTACAGGACACAAGCTATACTAGTAGTCTAAGCTTGTATCGCGAAACCGTACCAAGCAGAGCAGAGTCCAGGCCGGTTCACGTGTCTCTGATTCAAAAGAGGTACGACGAACACTAGCGGTAAGGGGTGATGCGAGGGAGAAGAGGAGAGATGCGAATGTGACTAGCGATAATATGGTGCAGGCTTAGGGTCTTTCGTAGTGTCTGAGGATGGGCAGGGGTAACTGTCCAAATTTACGCAAGTTAATTGTGTGCACATGCCTTTCACATACCTTTTCTCCAGCTGTCTTTCTCCACTCTTCGCTTAGGGTTTCACCCTCGGACTTTCTTTCGGCAGTTTAATGCCGTGGACAGCCGAGAAATCGAAAGTGTGAATCAGAGAAATATAGGTGATTTTCTGCGTATGTGTTCTTAAACTCGCATGTAATGTCGAAAATGATTGGAAAACAAATGAATCTTAACTATGTACAGCACGAAGGCCTGTAATGAACTATTTAGTGCCGGTGTCAATGGAATTGAAACTTAAAATGCTTATGTGTTAATATACTACCCACGACGGAAAATGTACCCAGATGCAGTGGGTTAAAGGTGGCCCGGGGTTGACTTCAGCTCCACAAAGTTGAAATAAGTTGCCGTGTAATGAGGGGTTGGAAGACCTAAGTTCATTAAAACTATAGAAAGATAGACATGTCTAAGCGGAAATTATAATAAACCCACTATATTTATGCACAATTATCACCCCAAGCTATTTTCCATTTTTCAATTCAATTTATCGCCCCTCCGCCGCGTTCTGGCATTTTGGCTGTTATCTCTCTTTAATTAGCGCTCTAAGATCCACTCGCCCCTGATGCACTGGCGGTATGTCGGGAATATGGGCGTACCTCATAACGGTATTGTGGGGTCCGAGTACACGAGGGATGGGGTTTCGGGTTAGGGCGTCATCGGGTTACACGCAGGACGCGATTAAATAGCCACCTCAAACCATAAAAACCTTCCTTATCTTTATCATAGCCGCGCTACTTCTTAATCTCCAGAAAGTCTGAGAGAAATATGGCGGATTTGAACTCCGTGGCGTCGATTGGCGTTGCGCTCATTGTGGTTTATATAGCTTACAAGTACTTCTACGGAGGACCTGATGTCGAAAGCGGGAAGGCCGGGAACTCAGTTGCGTTTGGAGCATCGCCTTCAGGAGAAGATGATGGCGACTCCCGCAATCTCGTTGCTCATATGCAGAAGAACAACAAGAGCGTTGTAATTTTCTACGGCTCTCAAACAGGAACCGCCGAGGATCTCGCTTCGAAATTAACCAAGGAACTAAGCTCGAAATTCGGACTGCGTACAATGACAGCGGATCCGGAAAATTTCGATTTTGAAAGCCTCGATACTTTCCCTGAGAACAATCTTGCTATCTTTTTGATGGCTAGCTACGGAGATGGCGAGCCTACTGACAATGCCCAAGACCTTTACACCTTTTTGAGCAGTGATCCTGTTTTCAGTCAGGAAGGTTCTGAATTGTCGAACTTGAATTTCGCAGTTTTCGGTCTTGGAAACAAGCTCTACGAGTATTACAATAAAGCGGGTAAGGACACGTTCGAATTTCTCACTGGCCTGGGTGCACACTCTGTTGGACCTTACGGTGAAGGCGATGATTCCAAGGGCTTGTTAGAGGAGGACTTCATGGCCTGGAAAGAAGACTTCTTTGCTGCTATTACTGCTAAGTATAACCTCAAGGAACGTGAGGCTGTCTATGAACCGTCGATTGAAATCACTGAGACCGATAATGATTCTCAGAGCCCCGATGTGTACTTGGGCGAGCCTAATCTCAAGCACTTGCAGGCTAGCAAGAGCGAAACTGACCCCAAGGGACCTTTCACCGCTTCGAACCCGTTGCTGGCTAAGGTAACTGATGCTTACGAGCTTTTCCAGAACACTGATCGCCACTGCATCCACATGGAGTTTGATACCACCGGCCTTAAGTACACCACTGGTGACCACCTTGCTTTCTGGTGTCAGAATAGTGAGGTTGAAACCGAGCGCTTTATCTCCGCTTTGGGTATTGAGAACCCGCACCAAGTGGTTTCTATCAAGATTCTTGATAAGACTTCTACGGTGCGAGTTCCTTCGCCTACGACTTACGAGACTGTTATTCGCTACTTTTTGGAAATCAACGGCCCCGTTTCTCGTCAGGTCCTTAGTTCTATTGCTCCTTTCGCCCCCTCTGACGCTATCAAACAGGCTACTCTTCAGTTGAGCAGTAATAAGGAGGTGTTTGCTAGCGAAGTTACTGCCAAGAAGTTCAACCTAGCTCGCCTCATGCTTCATTTGAGCGGTGGCGAACCTTGGAAGAACATCCCGTTCAGCTTTGTTATTGAAACCGTCCCGCATCTTCAGCCGCGTTACTACTCGATTTCCTCTTCCTCCATTGAAACTCCCAACCGAGTTTCGATCACTGCTGTTGTTGAACGCCAAAAGCCCGCCGGTGTTGACCATGAGCTCCATGGTGTTGCCACAAACCACGTTCTATCTCTTGAACAGGCATTTAACGGCCACCCTGATGGCGCTTATAAATTGCAGAGACCGCATCACTTCGGCGCCGACCTTGCCCCCTCCGACACCAAGGTCCCCGTCCATGTGCGTCACTCTTTGTTCAAGCTTCCTGCTAAGCCGTCTATCCCGATTATCATGATTGGTCCTGGTACTGGTGTCGCACCGTTCCGTGGATTTGTGCGCGACCGTGCTGCTCAGGCAGCTGCTGGTAAGGAGGTAGGCAAGGCCCTCTTGTTCTATGGATCGAGGAACGCTAATGAAGACTTCTTGTATCGTGATGAGTGGTCGAAACACTCGAGCTTCTTGGAGCTCGAGACTGCATTCAGTCGCGACGGCCCCACCAAGGTTTACGTCCAGCACAAGATGAAGGAACGTGCCAAGGATATCAATGATATGATTTCCGAAGGCGCTGTCTTCTACGTTTGCGGTGATGCGGCTCGTATGTCTCGTGATGTACATCAAACTCTGCTTGAGATCATAAGTGATCAGCGTGGTATTTCGCACGATGAGGCAGACAAGATCGTTCGTAAGATGCGTGGTCGCAACAAGTACCAAGAGGATGTCTGGTAAAACTAACGACGTTACGATTATGCTAAAAGGAAATGAATGACAAAAAAAACAACAACACTACACAGATGCTGTTTGTTCCTCGAAGCAAGCATGCATACTCACACTTACGCACATTCATTCTTGAGTGACTGTGGGTGCAATTACCATCATTTCCCAAACGAACGAACAACCTCATTTGAAACAACTCAATTCTAGTTAACATACGAATTTAGACGAATCTAATTACGCGCTACGAACCAGTTATCTGTGAAATCCAACTTTTGCTTCACAGTTTTTTCGCTATTACTTATTTTCATTATGCTGAAACACTGTGTGTAATACTGTAAACTCTCTCTCATGCTTATAGCTGAGGCTCACTCATTCCATAGGGCTCACTCATTCGCATAGATAGAAATTAGGAGATGAGGCCATAGGGTTAGGAAGACATGGAACGACGAATCCGACTGCCTTTAATTCAACTACCGATTACCCACGAGCGCTGAAAAGTATATCTTTACTTGTTTTGCCGGAATAGGAACTTATGTTTCGGTTTGTTCCTCGTGTATTGAGAAGCAATTTCCCATCTGTGGGATTGCTGGCAGTGCCAAGGCCCGTGCGTTTTAGTTCACCGGGATTGAGTGTCTCTGGTTTGGCTTTTGCCAGATATACCGGATCAGTTGGGGGCCTAAACTCTGCTGGTTCCATTGGGTTTAGAGGACTGCACTACTCACGAGTGTACAGAAGTGGAAAGCTCGAAGGTCCCTTGAGCCATCCTGTTAACTCTGCTTCGCAGCTTGGTGTCGGCCCTGTACCTAGAGCAGCTGGCTTGGGAAAACCCCGAGTTGTTTCTACCAAGGGTGTTGCATACTGGCTTATTTTCTGCGGAGCTGCAGTTTTTGGAATTGTTGTTCTCGGTGGCCTCACTCGGTTGACTGAAAGCGGTCTTAGTATCACTGAATGGAAGCCGATCACTGGTGCACTACCTCCTATCACCGAGGAGGAATGGATCAAACAGTTTGGTTTGTACAAAGAAAGCCCCGAGTTTAAAGAATTGAATGCTCATATGACTTTGGAAGAGTACAAGTTCATTTACTATATGGAGTGGGGCCATCGGTTGTGGGGCAGAGCCATAGGCATGCTGGTTCTTCTTCCTGGCATATATTTTGTTTGGAAAGGCAAAACGTCACCGCAAACCAACCGGAAACTGTTAGGAATCTCTGCCTTACTCGCCTTACAGGGTCTAATTGGCTGGTGGATGGTGTACAGTGGCATTGACCGTAAGAACCTTGATTCTCGTGCAGACACCCAACCTCGGGTCAGCCACTACCGCTTAGGCGCCCATTTGGGAGCAGCATTCTTGTTGTATTTGGCAATGGCGTCTACTGGTTTGAGTATTTTAAAACAGCATAGGTACTTGAAAAACCCAGTTAAAGCCATGAGCGAAATCACAGTATTGTCCAGCCCGCTGGCTACTTGGCCTCGTCGTTTTGCCATTGGCCTGCTCCTTTTGAGTTTTGTGACATCAATGAGTGGTTCCTTTGTTGCTGGCTTGGATGCTGGTTTACTTTATAATAGCTTCCCTATGATGGGCACCAGACTGGTACCCAGTTCCAATGAATTATTTGACAAACGATACACACGAGAGCAAAACCCGGATAAGTGGACACTATTCTACAAAAATGTCCTTGACAACCCAGTCACCGTGCAACTAACGCACCGCATTTTTGCAGTAACAACGTGGACTGCTTGCCTTGCCTTCTTCTTATATGCTCGGAAACGGAGGGCTCTTCTTCCTCGAAGTGTTTATAAAGGTGCTCATGGTGTTATCGGATTTGCGACTCTTCAAGCAGCGCTAGGTATTACCACTTTGGTATATGTTGTCCCGATTCCGGCCGCTGCACTTCACCAAGCTGGCGCACTTGCTTTTTTGACCTCGATTCTTATTCTTCTGAACAGGCTTAGAGTTCCAAGGCCCCAAATCCGTAAATTAATAAAACTTATGGCAGAGTCGGTCAACAGATCTAAGGCCTCAGGCGCCAATGCAGGTGCTACGGCAGCAGGTGCCAAAAGAAGTGCCTAGAAAATTTCCGATGGTGTCGTATCAGATTGAGAACTGCTCATTGCATCAACATGTACATACATATAATAAGCGACTATAAGCTCATTCTAAAGTATTTCAATGAGGCACCTATCAAGCTAGCTTGGAACAAACCGGGCATAGCCAATCGCCCTCTGGAATATCATCCATTCCCAAACACTCCACATGAAACCAACCTAAGATGCACTTCGAGCTTGTGCACTCAATCATTGTTCCAAACGAGGGCTTCCCACACAAACAATAATCTGTTTCGCTAACTATACTTTGGAGATCCGAGGGAGGAGTGGACATAATGACATCTTGAGAACCCAGTAGGTTGGATTCAAGGAGAGTTAGCATGTCCTTGATCTCGTCTATTCTACAGCGCATCGCCTCTGTATGCCTACGTACATTGGAAGACAATTCTTCCAGTTTAGTAGCTTTTTCTAGATAAAATTCGGCGCAATTCATATGATGGCTTTTTGTGGCACGGTCAAGTTTTGTGGCATAAGAGGGAAAGGGAAATGCAGGATCGACATGCACAATTAGAATGCATGGATCAATAGTACCAAGTATGTACGAATCATCGATTCGCAGATATAAAGTGTGAAGGATAAATTAATTATAAAAAATGCAATAAATAAGTTAAGGATGCTATGAGAAACCTGGTTATGAGAAGTTGAACCTTTTGTACCTGTGTGGGTATGCATGAGTGAGCACAGCTTGTTAGCTTTTCATTTTTTTGTTTAATGGCTCATAAATTACTGGGGAATACGCTCGAAACCAAGATGCTCCTGAGAAAGCTCTAGAATGGCACCCAATTGCTCTTCACTGAAACGAATATCAGCTTCTTCTATCAAATTAAACAATACCGGCCAGTTGTCCGGTGCGGAATTTACCAACTGTAGGATCTCCCCTTTCTCAAGCTCCATATTGTTATCTTTTAGTCCCTTGATAAAAGCTGCAATACCTTCTCTGGATTGAGGCCGTTCCGTGTTTCCAGAAGGCCGCTCACGAAGATATGCCTGAATTTCCACGCAAATAGTCTGAGCATTCTGCAAAGTACTCGTGGACTCCTTTACTGCAGCCACATGCTGCATGACTTCAGCATCACAGAGCAGGGGACCAGATTTAGCAATTACCTTCATTCAGTTGGCAGGAAAGTACAAGATTTATCCGCGGAACTTCGCTACAAAATAAACTGGTAAATAGCACACGGGTAGAATAGAGAGAGACGGAGGGAATGGCAGAGAAGACAGGAAAATGGGCATTGACAGTATAATGTACCCAGAAATTTCAGGTTACATGATATCCTTTCTCCACATCCGGGACCTTCCCAAGTTCATTACTAAGTATAGGGCTCTGCCCTTTATGGGAGAACTGCAAAGCGAAAACCGACTCAATTCTGAATCCCCCACGATACGGCTTAAACCTGCTTCTACCACCGTAGACCCGCCAGTACCCTCTGCCCACGGCCCCGATTTTTCTGGTTAGGTGAAATATCTGCTTCAAAGACTTGATCTCTCAACCCACGACGTTGTTCGAAAAATAAAAAAATGTCTTTGACGGTCACGGAGAAGGGCAACTTCCAGCACATTTTGCGTCTTTTGTCGACTAACGTCGACGGTAACATCAAGATCATGTACGCCTTGACCACCATCCGTGGTGTCGGTCCCCGTTTCGCCAACATTGTCTGCAAGAAGGCTGACATTGACATGGCTAAGCGTGCTGGTGAGCTCAGCGTTGATGAGCTTGAGCGTGTTATCACCATTATCCAGGACCCCACCAAGTACAAGATCCCCGGTTGGTTCCTTAACAGACAGCGTGACCCTGTCGACGGCAAGGATGCCCACCTCCTTGTTAACCAGCTCGACACAAAGTTGCGTGACGACGTCGAGAAGATGAAGCGTATGCGTCTCCACAGGGGTCTCCGTCACTACTGGGGCTACCGTGTGCGTGGTCAGCACACTAACTCCACTGGTCGTCGCGGTGGTGTTAACGGTATTGTCCGCAAGTCTAACTAAACTCCTCATATCTGTAATTGCAGACATAAAGTAATTTATCTATCATCGTTAAGATCCGGTGCTCTCAGAACTTTTAATAAGGTTACTAAATTAGACAACAACTCACAAAACAGTTAGATGCTCAAAACGGAAGTAAGAGATCAATGCCTTCAAAGTAGAGGGATATATAAACTTCTACCATAGGGCAGGCCCCACTGGCCAAGCCAGAATCACTTCTGTACATCTAAAATACTCTTTCGATTTTACGTGATTCTATATATTTTTACACGGTAAGAGTCCTAGCTGTTATTTCAGACAACGTATCCATTAAACTGTTAATTAATATGTTAACCGGGGGTTGTTTATATCTTTATTGAGATTATCATACTTCTTTCTGCTGGCTTTAGTTGCCCTCATACTTGAGCTTCTGCTCCGGGTACGACGGACCAACCAACTGGATGCCCAAGCTAGCGAGCCACTGGCCCTGCTTGACGCTGTACTCGAGCGGCTTGCCCTCGACCTGAGCAGCAACGAAACCAGCAGCAAAAGCATCACCAGCGCCGTTAGTGTCAACAACCTTGTTCTGATCGAGCGGGACAACAGGGAAGCGGTGTACCTTAGCCTCTCCCTTGTCACCAACAGCAACCACGGTCTCCTGAAGACCCTGGGTGATAATAACAACACGAGCACGCGAGGTGTTCTTCTTCGGAAGCAAGGCAATGTGCTTGGCAATAGCCTCAACATTATCCTCAACGCCGTGCGAGCTGGCATATGCAGATGCCTCGCTCTCATTGGCGATCAAGTAATCCCAGTACGGGCTGCTCTTGTCGAGCGGCTCCTTGAAGGCAGTGGGGATGAACGGGGCGCTCATGTTAACACCGAACAGCTTGTTGTGTTCAGCAGCGTGCTCTCCAAGAGCGTTGATGGCATCGGGGCAAACAGTGAAATGGAAGCCACCCACGTAGAACACCTTGGCCTGCTCAACAAGCTTCCACTGCTCGGGGGCCTTCAAGTGCTCCACCTTATAGTGGTTGGCAGCAGCAAGATCAGTGGCCAAAGAGCGGTGGTTGCCAGTAATCAAGGCAGCGCACTTACCAGTGGGGATACCATCCTGGAATTGGTATTGAGTGACGACACCAGCAGCCTTGTTAGCCTGGAGAAGCTTCTCGCTGTAAACATCCTTACCAACGGACCCAAAGTATGCAACGCTATCCTTAGGAAGCATATAAGCGGCACCACGAGCAGTGTTCTGAGCAGCACCACCAGCAACCAAAACAGCGCCAGGTTTGTCAAGAACCTCTTCATAGATCGGCATGTGCTTATCCTCAACGAGAATGGCGTCATCAGCCTTCAACTCGTACTTGTCGAGGAAGGCCTGGTCAACATTGACTTGCAGGTCCAAAAGAGGGTTTCCGAGGCAAACTAGATCGACCATTTTTTATAGCAAAAGAATTAACTGAAAAGAAAAAAAGTATCAGCTGGTTTTTGTTTATCTTTATGCGTAGGATGTCGTGATGGGCTTGGCTGACAAACCCCCACTCCTTTCTGTTGCATGTGAACGATGCTTAGATGGTCAGGGAAGTTGAAGAGGAGCTGAGGAGAAAGTGAGAAGGAGAAGACATATTTAGAAATACTAATTAGTATTTAAATAAGTTAACCGAGTATTCGTTCTGATACCATCGCTGCGGGCCGGCCGTAAATTGGTATAAATACATTTATGGCAAATCTAACGGGACAATGGGAGTGGAGAGTTCAGTTGCGATTTGCTGAAATAAAAGTAAAATATTTGTTTTGTTGAATGGCGTAGTAGATACAACGTTAGCTTCTAAAAGCTTATCGAGGTCGATAGCACTGTTAAAGCTGTGGACGACTAATCAGAACTTGAGCCGGGACGAGAGCTTGGTCCATTGAAATGTGATCCGTACAAGTCAATTGCATTTGATCTGTCTGTATTCCCGAATGTTAGTCCTGGAAGTATAACTATAGCAATAAACGGGAACCCTCGGCTGTATGCTAAAGCACTAACTCCTGTAATCAACAATGATGAATAGAATACCAACCCCGAGCCGTTTCCAACAGTCCTGGGCCACCACCGATCCCAGCTGAATCGTGGCACTCCGTTATCGGCTATCTCTTTGTACACCCCTGCGGTACCTGCTAGTGTCAGTGTCCATCCAACTGCCTTGACTGGTGTTCGGCTCATAAGGGGGACGCAGAAAAAGGGTTGTTTATAAATTCATAAACATAATAGCGAGAAGTCAGGTTCAGAATAATACACAATGAGAATCAAATAAGATGAAATTAAAGATAATATTCAAAGGATTCAATAGCTTTTCTTAGAGGTATTCATGTAACTTACTTATTTGAAATACGCGGGGATCTTATACAATCAAGGTAAAAGGAGCTAGGACTTCTCAAAGGGAAATAGTTCATATAAAAATCAAACAAGCACCTAAGCTATTATTCTTCCGATGCTTTGGGAAAGTAGTGGTTTTAGCAGGCACTAGGATTTTACGTCTACTCAATTGACTAAACAACCTGCGCAAATCATAGAATAAGAGATCAACCATACCTAAAATTTTAGTACTGTAATGTTTTTTATGTGCTCTCAAGCAGAAATTGAACGCAAGTTTCATACAGCTTCGGTCACCGGGGGTCTCTTTGGCAACAGAATTGAAAAATTCACAGAAACGATTTTCAAACTGGCGCAAAGTTTCATCCAATTGACGAGATGTAATGTAACCATGGTCAAAAGAGCCAATGGTTTTTGTCGATGCAGAGCTCACTCTCTGCAATATTTCGTGATGAATCTCGTAGCAAAACACAGGTCCACAAAATATAATCAACGGCGGTTAATAATTCGAGCATGATGAATCCAATGTCGCGACTAAGCTCTTTTTTGCCTTTTATAACATATTTTGTTGTTGTGACCAATAACGATTGCTCTGATAAAATTTCTAGGCGTTCGCTCAAGGAACAAATTGCCATGAACACCTCTCTCCAGCCAGAAATTTCCTGAAGCGAAAAGCCATTTTTGATATAGTTGCATTGCTTCTCGAGTATCAGGGTCGTTGGATCTACTATAATTGGAAAGCATACTGTTAATTGGTGCCCAGCGCAAAAAATATATTTATAGAATAGAAATTCATTACATGAAACAGCATTTGGAGACCGCAGCGAGGGACGCATGGTCTCGTAGAAGCAACACTCATCAAATAGGGAAGAAAAACGAAACGCTCAGACAAGTAGTGGTTATTCGATTTCCACAATTCCAGAACTACTTACATTATATAACTATTGATAGATATAAAATAACAGGTTCATGAGAAGTTGAATTGCACATGTATAGATCATATCTCTAGAAAATCATGTAGGCTGCAAGTCGCACTGCATCGTCTGCTCCTTAAATGGATGCTCCTTAAATGGTTAGGGTTATGCACAAACCTGGAGACTAAATGTAGGCATATTGTAATATTTAGTATCAATCATGAAGTGAGACGGTTTTATGTGATATATAGCAATATACTTTTTATACTAAAACGAATGGGACTACACCAGATAAACCAGCATGTCCACAAACGATTCTAGTTTGGCAAATCCCATATTAGCACCGTAAATATACACAAAGGCAATACCAAGACACCGCAGGGAGTACCGCAAATACTTTCAATTACCGATATGAGTATCACGAGGATTATAAGTACTGCAGCATTTCAATATGGGAGCTAATGGAAATACCTTCAGAAGTACCACTGAGATCATAAGTACCGCAATGTGCCAACGGAAGCACTGCTACGAGTATAGTTAACACCAGAGGGTTATCACCGTCATTTCTTTATGCTATGCACAAGCTCTTTCCTACTTTCAACCATCAATCTCTTCTCAAAGGGTACTCTTCTCTAACAACTCCGTCCTTCGTGAGCACCAGAATTTCCAGTGTGTCGCCGATCTGGATCTGGCGCTCCGCCACTCCCGTGAACGCATCTTTGACAATTCTAATGGCCGTGTCTCGGTCCAAACTTGTTCGTTCCAGAGGTTCACCAGTAGCCGGATCGACTTGGTTAGCAAGATCAACCTGGTTATCCAAAAACGGAACCAGCAGTGCCGAGGCATGTCCGCAAGCTCTGCTTGGATGGCGCTCGTAACTGCCGATCGGGTCAAAGGAGTATACCGCACCAGTTCCATCTGGTGCCATTCCTACGAGAATCGGGTTTGTATAGTACGGGAAAAATCGCTTTTGGTACATCAGGTGCATGGTCGTTCGCGCAGCAGCATGAACGCTCATGGCATCGCCATTGTTATCGTGGTGGTACCACTTGATACTAACTTTTAGATCATCCGTGAGCTGCTTGCCGTCGGCACTGAATCCATTAGCTGCAAAGTAAAGGTTGTCACCCACTCCGTGTATTTGCGACATGTAGCGCGAGTCGATGGAGTAACCAGTGCTGTGACGAGTGTCACCCGCCAGAATCACGAAGTCATCACCAGCAATAGCAACTGTGCTTCCTCCGCTGCTGTCTCCGTAGGGATTGAATCTAGACATCCTTAAGTTAGGTCTGTGGCGTCCGAAGTGGTTCTATCTATGTGTGTGTTGTGTTTCGAAGCTTAGGAAGGTCAGTAGATGGTGATGGGGAAGTTAGCAGTATGTAGGGGGTGGGGCAAGAAGATGACAGTATAGAGTATCCACCAGACTGAGAGGTAGCTGCCAATTTGGGGAACTCGAGAAAGGCCAGTGCAGTAGTAGCCAAAAAGTGGCAAGTGAAAAGCAGCCGACGCTTTCAACACAGCGGAACTGATCGATTGACCTTGAAAATTCTGACCGGTCAATCATATTGACTACTGAATTGTTGGTAGTTTGTTTACCCACCACCCGAATAGTGTGTCAGGTAAGGTTGCCTTAATTTAAATTCTCTTAATAGTGTACCGTGTTGTTTTGTGCACCGAAGGACTCTATCACGATAGGTCTTTCTATTTAACAAAATCTATATTGTATTGAGACTTTGAATCCTATGTTGTACACAGTCTGTGGTATACTTAAGCACACTCTATGCTTATATATATATATGTATATCTATACTTACCGGATCACAATTATACTACCACAAATTCAATATAGACTAAAAGGTCATTTAGAAAATATTTGGCTTCATTGATTGTCACAAAGCAAGCTTGTCTTAGCCCCGAGACAATGGCTTAGTATTCTAGGCATTTATAGCCCACGCACTCGCACCCTGACCCAAGTCAATATAGGCTCAACAATGAGCGATAGCAATATGTAGTGCTTTCAGGGCTAGGAGAGTGCGGTCTTCGACAAGGAAAGAGGACAGAAGAACAGAAGGACAGGGTACGCGTGGTCGGGAGGCGGCAGTAAAGCAGCCAGTATCCATGTACGTGAACAGTAGAAAAAGTATCCATTGAGCATTGAGCATTGAGGGCTGTGAATTTCTAGTTTCAAACATTAAACAGTACTCCAGAGCACCCAATGTCCAACCGGTTCTTTTTACCCGTCCCAGGATTCCTCCTGGACGTTAGGCGGTAGGGGTAGGGTAGTACAAATAGCGTCATTGTGCATTTTATACGGTTCGTATGTGTGATTAGACTTAATAAGATTATTGCGGGTATGTAATGTCTATAACTATATGACATACTAGACTATGAGGTCCAACAATATGTAACATTGCAGTTTGCTTGATTGCTTTTCTTGCTCAATAAGGTTTATCGCTACGTTTCACTATAACGTGCAATTACCAGGCTTTCATATGGAGTTGGTTATCTTTATATTTATTCACGCACGGCAACATTAATTATATATATGCGTGGCAACTACAAGATCCCTGTGAAATTTTTTAAAAAAAAAGCGACCCGCTAGCACTATTCTTTGCTTTTTCTACATTTATAAAGCGTAATATATTTTTAAGCAACTCTTTCATACCGTTCCTATGTCACTATATATCTTTTATTTCTATCAATTTGTTCATTTTCTCGCTGCCAGAATGTTGTATTTTTCATGCATAAGCTCTCTCGCCTCATCGTTTAGTGTTGTATGGACGGGCTAGGGCTAGAGCCACAAGATATACGCACTACATGCAAGGGCACCTAAAAGCTGTTCGCAAAACATATAATGCTGGTATAGCCACATCTCACCAGATTCATAAGTACTTGAGCCACATAGTTACAATGAAAATTTAGCTAAAATGTTTTTTGGATCTTTCCAATGAATCCATACGATTCGATTCGATCGAAATGTAATTTTTTTTTTATCCTCTCTTTCCTTCATTAGAAAAAAAATGGTGTGCCGTTACATCGTATCGGTAGGTTTTGTCACTCGCTCATTGTTTTTTTAGATTGCCCAAGCAGATGGCAGCCTTACGCACACCTATACCTCAGTCACCCTTCCCCCGGGTCAGGGGGAACAGGAAAGACTGGGATCGTGGGGTGTGGGGTCGGGTGCTAGGGGATGGATAGGGGGTAGGGAGGGAATATGAGCGCCGTCCCAGCCAGAAGACCCATACACACTCAGACACATAGATCTAGACATTATCACACTCTGCACACTTTAGAGCGCTGATCCATTAACCAGGATACAGAGGCGTGGGAAAACTGGTTTATTTTATTACTATTGTTGGTTTCTTTCTAGGAAGTCAGTGGTTATAGGGGAAATAAAATGACCAATCGTAGAATAGAGTACGTGTTTGGCCCCCCAAGGCCGTCCACGGGCCATTCTTTAGGAATCAGCACGATGGAGCTTAGCACTGATATCTCTTTGCTTCCAAACAGTTACGGAACTATGTTCACAGGAGGCCGCGATGGCCGGATCAATGCTTGGGGGCTTAGCCCCGTTCTGACCCCTCAACATGGAACTCAGGCCGCTAGAGCCTCTGATATTCACACTAACTGGGTGTCTGATTTACAAGTACTATCCAATGATTCCGTAGCAAGCTGCTCTGCAGATACCACTGTAAAGCTTTGGAATGTCAAATCCAATAACATTACCACTATTGGTCACCATACGGATTATGCGCAGTGCCTGTCGAAGCTATCTAACGACACCGTTGTTTCCGGAGGTCTTGACGAAAAGATCATGGGATGGAATCTGAACAGACCTGGAGGACAGCCTGAATTCGAGATTAAAGCTGGACATGGAATCTATGCCATTTCAACCGCACCTCCGCATTTGGTTGTATGTGGATCTGCGGATGGCGCCGTTCGCATCTGGGACACGCGTGAGGAACATTACATTGCTAAATTCGCTGGTCATACTGACAGTGTACGCAGCTTATTTGTTGCCAATGGTGACACGGTTGTATCAGGATCTAGTGATTCTACGGTGCGTGTCTGGAGTTTGCGAACCGGCCGTGTCTTCAAAACATTCGACCAGTTTCATAGCTCGGTCTGGTCACTACAACCTCATGGGCAAGGATTCCTTGCTGGTGATCGGGATGGAAATATTTATGAGTCTAAGAGGTTCGATGAAGAACCGCAAATCGTTGTGGAACACGCGGTCCGTGAAGGCGGTTTGAAGGGACTGTGCGTGGATCCTGTTACCTCGAACTTGTGGACTGGCACCCCTTTTTCGCCAGACTTGCGATGTATTAATCCCCAAACTGGAAACGAAGTGGAAATATTGAAAGGTCACAGTGGGTTGCGCAAGCACAGACTTATGAACGACAAACGTCGGGCACTCATCGTAGATACATCTGGTGAGGTAGGCATGGTAGATCTGGTTAGTGCGAAGCAGCTTGATTTCCGTAGGAAAATCGAAACCTCTAAGGGTCATAATCTGGATCTTCAGCTTGACGAGATTCTCGAGGAAGTCAATACAATGGACGTTTTAGATAACTGGTGCCAGGTACAAACAAAAACAGGCCAAGTTTGCGTCACCTTGGATCACCGATCTATTAACAATACAGAGGTATATCTTGACGATTTAACCAAGCATGTTTCTGAAATTGAAAAAACTCCGTTTCCAACACCGAAACAGTCACCTCAAGCCACTCCAAAAACCACACCTGGCGCTTCTCCGATGACAACCCCTGTAGGGTCAGGATTCTTTAGGCAAGGGCGCAGTCCGATGATCTCACCAGCGGTCTCTCGGGTTACTAGTGCCCAGTCCCTAGCAGAAGTCATAGGTATTGAACAGCAGCGTCAAAAAAACCGGTTAGGAACTGGTCAAGGACATGCAAAATTCTTCACGTCAGATGAGGAAGATGAAGATGATGAACAACAACAACAACAACGATCTGTAGCACAAGGCGGACATCGCGAAAAGACTAAGAAATCATCCTCAATGTCTTCTTCTCGTACTGCAGCCGCAAAAGTTGCAGCCGCTGCTGCTACAGGTACAAAATTGAATGATGAAGAAACTGAGGAGCCAGCCGATAACGAAACAGCAGACGATGAAATCCGCATAAATCTCGGAAATTACGTTTTGGAAAACCTCTTACGAGGTGTTATTTCGAGGTTACAGCATGAGTATGGTGACCTTCCAGAACCTCCATTTGCGGGCAAATCTGCAAATGATACCGCCAGCACCAATGGCAGCGCTAGAGGGTCCCGAAGTGGTACTCCTTCTAGTTCTGTGCCTTCTCGTCAGAACAGTGTACGCGATGGTGGATCGGATGGTCGAGAGCGAAAGCGAACAAAGTTTCTTAAAATGTTCGGCCTTGGAAAGAAGAAGGATGAAGACCACGACGTATCGAGTGCAACAGCTAGTCCATCAGCTCAACAGCATGGAGGCAATTCAGCTCCAGGATCTGGGTCGCCGTCTAACGAAAGCCCACAGCAGCTTAAACAAAAGGTCCAACAGCAGCACCAGAGCGAGCCGGATTCGACCTGCTTCCAAGAAGCATGGTCGCGTGCGGTTGCGAACCGTTCTTTACAGTCCGCTGATCCAGAAAGCCCTGATCCGGACGTATTAAGCCGCCGTGCTAAATTGGTAATCACAGATACTGCTCCTGGGGCGGGAGCACCGACTGAAATTTTCAGCACAACTGTTGGAAGACTCATCCACGAAAAGTCCGAAGTGGATAAGATAGAAAAGGTCCTTCCTGGGTGGGTTGGTGATGCGGTTCTTCTTGGAAAACTGAACCTCAAGCAACCTACTAAGATTGGGTTTGCTGTATCACCATCAGAGGATTCCGATCTTCCTGAGCTGACCCCGGACTCTACTCGACTCATGGCGATTTCCATGTTGCGAGCTCGCAAAATAATGGCGTATACTGTTGGCCAACTACAGCAATTAAAAATCCTGTCTTCTGAAGCTTCAAATTGTCTTCCTGAAGAACTGATTACACTTAAATGCCAAGATACGGAAGTGACGCCGCTCACCACTTTAGGAACTATTCGCACGCGTATTTGGCGAAAAGGCGGAGATGTTGTAATGAATTATACGCTAAAGAAACGAGTTTAAAAAGTTTATATATTCAAAAAGGTTTAAACAATTCATTTTTATCGCTGAGAATAACAGAATCTTGAGAAAACTAGCCGAATTTTGAGCCGGTATGCCTTTCTTTTGATCTTCTCGAAACCACGGGACTTCCTTGCACAACCCCTACCCAACAACATCCGTACAGTTTGTTCTATGCGCAGAACATCATATAATATGAAAATCATCAAGTATAAACGGACAAAATGAATATAAACGAGAAATAATACATACTAAACAATATAACTAGACCTGAAGCAGATTCGCATGGCCTTATTGTATACTGACCACTGAGTCAAAATTTTACTCATTGCTTGCCATGTAGAGCATCAGCGATGATAGCGCCTCGAGATTTATCAGGGTCTCCACCGAACACTGGAATGTCAACACCACACTTAAGTCCTGGCTCTGGCATCTCCCCGTCAACAAAATAGCTCTTAATGACTCGTTCAATACATTGACTCGGCTGTGACATGGAGCAGTGTCCATAACCTTCTCTTCGTACGCTTACAGCACCAGGGAAAAGATTAGCCATCTTATCTGCAAAAGTTCCTGGGGTTACAGGGTCATAATCATTACCAAGAGCTAAGATCGGGAACGATGTGGTCGACGTGAAATTACCATAGTGACTCTCCGCAGCGCGAGCTTGCCAAGCACTATTACACACAACACCAAATTTACCAAACTGCGGGGCAAAGTGCTTAGTGTCTTTAAGAATGGGTTTCATATGTTGATCGTAATCACTGAAGTCCCATGCCGTACTACTATTAGCACCCGCAGCGTTAGTGTGTGCATCACCACAGGCAATTGCGTAAAATGCCTCTGACTCGCCTTCCGGTGAAGGGTGTAGATCTATGGGGTCAAGGAGCTTAGCGGCATCTCCATTGGCAATTGCTTCGTAAACCTTGTCAGCAAGGGATGGCCATGACTTGGGAGCGTACATCGCCATGAAGAACTTGAGAATGAAAGTGGAATAAGTTAGAATCTGAGGAGGCTCTGCCGTGGCCACTGGAAGAGGGCGCAGCTTTAAAGAATCACCATAATCAAGAACTAGTTTACGCAACTCTTCACCACTTGAAGCTAACGAAGATAGCTTACAGGCTTCAGCTCCACTGTTAAAACACTCTGTGAAGAAAGCATCGAGCTCTGCCTCAATGTCTCGGAAGTTATCATTCCATTTTCCTTCGTAGTAATTCGGAACATCCACGACACCATCGATGACCAAACGTCCAACATCTTCTGGGAACATATCCGCATACGTACTTCCTAGGACGGTACCGTAGCTGAATCCCCAATAATTGAGTTTCGAGTCTCCAAGGGCGCGGTGCAGCAGCTGCATGTCGCGTACCACGAATGGGGTGCTCATAAATCTGAACAATTCAGCATCAGGATGGCTAAAGCACACATCGCCTAGAAGGTGACTTTCAGCAATCAGAGTTCCAATCTCATGTTTATAAGCACGACTTGAATGGTCGCCCGGGTTTCCATTCACAGCAACAATTGTCTCATAAATAAGATCAGCGTAGGGGTCACCAAAACACTGCACCTGCGGCCAGGTCGAGCCGACTCCACGAGGATCGAAAGATACTAAATCGTACTTAGCATCAAGTATTTCGTCCAGGGACTGAGACAATGTTCTATTCAGTAAATCAGTAGCGTTCCTAGACAAGAATTGGAGGCCAGATCCTCCTGGACCGCCCGGGTTCAGCAGTAGTGATCCCAAGACCTCAGATCGAGGGGTTTTACCGTCTCCCGCCTTGTACCGAATAATTGCAATCGATGCATTTCGGGGATCTTCAGAAGACGTATAGTCAAGAGGTGCAACTAGCGTGCCGCATTCAAAAGAGGGACCATATTTATCGCACTTCTCCCACCTAATATCACCTCTTTGGATGTCATCTTTGTGACTGTTATGGAGGGAGTCATACTGCGCTCTCAGCAATTGCGATAATCGGAGGACGAAGAAAAGAATTAGACATATCGCACTCACAATTCGACAGACACTCCGTGTAGTCTGCTTCCGGGGAGTGGGATTACCAAGGTGCACTGCACCATCCCGCTGTGTTTGACCCATGGACCAAATTTATTTAAGATGCCCTGAAACTAATTGATGGGGGCGAGTACGAAGTAGAGCTGCTACAGTAGTTACCTTTCAGTCTCAGAATGGGCGGTTGAGATAAGACAGGGTATACGGCTAGGGCGAATTGTGTGTACCCGCGCCCTGCAGATAAGTTTACCGCATCAATCCACACAACACATAAACTATCGCATTTGTTGGGGATCTGAGAAATATGTTACAAGAGGTAGGGAGCTTTTCAAATTATTTATAGGAAAATAGTGCAGAAGTAGCTAACGCTGTAAACTTGTGTTTGGTACAGCATAAATCAGACCTTTTCGTTAATGTGAGGTCATATAACTTTTCACATAACGAAGTTGACTGGTTTGGAAAACCCGAGTTTCATTCCCAGCACTACTGCGTAACTCTTAGCAGCCATGCACGATTCTATCATAATGGCCGTGCAGAGGTACGATGAAAGTATAAGAGTAAGAATAAGAGCACAGGTCACCGCATGTTCTCCATAGTCATGCATATTTCACAGACTGCTTGCAGCGACCGCTACCCAGTGCTTACGTTTAACGTACATAAATGATCCTACGAGTTTGTTTGTATACCTCTGAATAAACATTTGTCTGAGGTACCACCGCACAAGTTCTGACTTTGCTACAAACAAGATAAAACAGTTTAAGGAATGTGCGTTCAGCGCTCTGCAGTTCTAGCCAATTAGTTAAATTATATTGTTTTCATTGAAATATTTGTTAATCGTATCGCCCTTGTTGAACCTGACTGGGCTTTTGCTTTAATGGGTTTTTACCATCATTGGGGTAGTGAAAAATAGATACACACACTCTGCTTAATTAGATCATTAATTCCGATGCGGGATGTGTGCAGTCACCTAACCCTGGAGAAAACACTCAATTTGTTGCGGGAAAAGGGAAGAAAAGTGAGGTGTAAATCGGTTCGTTGCTTGATTATATTTCTAGACAGAGAACAAAAAAACCTCCTAGAACTCGAATTTTTGCTTTCTTGTTTTGAGGCACACCCACCGCGCGTCTTCGGGAACTTCCCATGACGTTTTATTATTGTTGATTTCTTTGCTTATGCGTTGTTCCCCGCACCGTTGGCTGTTTTTCGTATGTATCACGTGTGATCTTAGATTGGATCGCATTTCCCAAAACGGTCATTAAAGAGTCCCGATGCATAATTAGAAGATTGAAGGGAAAGGAAATAGGAATCGAAACAACAAAAACCCCGCATGTTTAATTATTGTCTATTGCATAAATTTTTTTTGGGCGCACTATAAAAATGGTGGGTTCCGCCCGCCATCTACTTCTATAATCCTTTTTATTCAATATTTAGACCACCTTCTTAGATCATTTCTGAGACTGAATACCCAAAATGCTTTCGATTCTTTTATGTTACTTGACAACAGTATCAGCCTTGCCTATAATTGGCCTTTTGATGGGCGCACCTCTTCAGGATAGTTTTTATACTGCTCCCGGTAACTTGAGTGCTTATAAAAATGGAGAGATTTTCAAAGAGCGACAAATAATTCCCGATTTCCAGTATGCCTTAAGTTTATGCACAACTTATCAGGTTGCATATAAAACCGAAGATGCATTTGGAAACACCTCTCACTCAGTTGCCACTGTTTTCAAGCCGATGTACCCATCGCAAGACGCCAAGATACTTTCTTACCAGTTCTGGGAGGACTCAGACCAGCTAAACTGCAGTCCAAGCTACACTCTTGCCAAGGGCTCATTGAGCCCGAATGCAGAGACTGGATCGGTTGAGGCCCCGAAGTTCATTGAATTCGCTATCAGTAATGGGTGGTATGTAGTTGTTCCTGACCACGAAGGTCCACAATCGGCATTTATGGAGGGATTTATCCAAGGGCGAAACGGTTTAGACGGTATTAGGGCCGCTATAAATTACTTGGAATTGAGTGAAAACACCCCTACAGTCCTCTATGGATACAGTGGCGGTGCCAGTGCTACCGTTTGGATGTCTAATTTGCATGCATCTTATGCCCCTGAAATCAATATTGTCGGCGCTGTCCATGGCGGTACCCCTGTTGATCTGGTTGAAACCGTTAAATGGCTTGATCGTCCTGACCGCGCATATTCCGGATTTGTTCTCGCGGCTCTCACTGGTATGCTGAATGCTTATCCCCAGGCAAACCAGACTATCTGGCCTCACATAAACCAGAGCCTGCAGGTCGACATCAATAACATGAGAAAACCCAATACCTGTATTTCTGCTGTCCAGGACTACGCACACACCGAGTTCCACACTCAAATGGATGTTGACTTCTATACTTACAAGCCTATTGTCGACATTTTGAAGCGCGAGTCCTTGTTCAAGAATGTGAGCTCCATGAATGTATCGACACCAAAGTTCCCGCGATATATCTTCCATTCAGAGTCGGACGAAGTCATCCCATATACGGCCATTGAGACATACGTTCACCAGCAGTGTGCTTCTGGTGCTAACATCCAATTTGTTCCGTGGAAGGGACTTTCACATAGCATCACGGAGGTGCTTGGAATTCCTGATGCTTTGCAGTTTATTCTTCTTGCTTTTGAGTTCAAGACACCAAGGGTCAAGTGCGGCAAAGCAGCTAATGACACTTTGACAAGAACATCATTAACAGAGTATGACCAGATTGGTCAACTGATCCCTAGCGTGCTGAAATCGTTGAACATTTCTGAATCGTCGCTCTTGTAGATTATTCATGATACCTTAGATATTGCTCTAATTTTTTTTGTGATGCTTACGACTCATTTTCATTGTACACACATATGATGGGGAACATCATCTATGATCATCACCACCTGCGCTGTTTGATCTACTCGCACAACACAGAGAGTATTGTGAACAGCATGGGTAATAAAGTCGTTTGCCGACCTTCTAAGCCACAAAACTCGTGTAAAATAACTACTCATATTTAGATAGGCTATAAAATTACTTGAGTGACAACTATATTTCTCTTAGTTCTTCTTAATTATCCAACTTTCAGCCTAGAGAACTGGGTATTTCGTTCAGCCTTACCGCCTTATGTGCCCACCTTCGAGTTTTTCTGAACTCCATCGACAGAGTTAGCGGTCATAATCAAGAGCGGAACATGTCCTTAACACCCCTCCCTGGCTCACATGGAAAGAAAGAACCTTCTATTACTAGGGAGAGGGTTAAAGACAAGGGCCGAGTATGAATGTACGTGAATTATTTGTGCATGTGTAAAAGCCGCATTTTTTCACCCTACAGGTCAATATCATTCGGGCAAAATCATCGGCTATGTGTGAAAGCCGCACGCCTAGAAGTAAATACAGTTCGATATGTCCAAAAAAACATTGAAATATATTCTTGGAAGCATATCGTAAGATTACCTCCGATCTTCAACCTTTAAATAACGAGAACAAAGACGTTTGATATTATTTGAGTCATCTATGCTTTTGATTGTTCGTTAATACTGTGGTCGTTACGGTGTTGACCTTTCTATATAGGATGTGTGTATTACATATTGGAGCCGGTATCTCTGATAGTACTTATTCTCTTTCCTAAATACGTTTCTTTTCATATTGACAGCCGCATGTGGTCTCTTCTATATAACAACTAGGGTGGATGCTAAAGATAGCCAGGTTGCCAATGCAAAAAACGGGCAATTCCATTGTCATATATAATTCACTGTCATCCTAAATGCGCTGCAATATTTTATGTAAATTCACCTTGGGCAACTTGAAGAATCGGCAATGCGTACTTCAAACGGGCGAGAAGAAATCAATTAGACGGCTACTGTTAGTTTACTTACTACTGGCATTTTGTACCGAGATACACCCTCCATGGAATTGCCCTTGTTAGCTCGTCTATTTTACGGATTTTAGCCATGGTGGGCCATTTTTTATCGGGGTTGTGGAAAACAATACGCTCTCTGCTTTAAATTGGATCATTGTGTCCGATGCGTATTTATGCATAAGCCTAGCCCTAATGAAAACATGACGTAGGCTAAGGATGTGCGAAAATAAGATGGCATACAATGGAAGCCTTGCTTGACTCATTATATACCATTTCAACATTAAAGCATCAGGATCTCTCGGAAAGACATTATTAGCTTATCCATTTTGCAAATTCTTTCTTTCTGGATTACTATGGGAACCACATTCGGTATTTTCTCGTCGCGGATTCATTCGCTTATGCACGGTTTCTGCACCATTGGGGGTGGGTCTCTTCGGTATCACGTGTTGATTTAATCCGTAGTGCCTTTCCGAAAACGGTCATTCAAGGGGGCCGATATATAATTAGAAGAACAAATTGTACAGATATTGCTATTGAAAGAAAAAAATCAATAGAGGGAAGCATAGCTTATGTGATTCGTTTTTTTCGTTTGTTTTTCTCCGTGAATTTACTATAAAAGCGGCTGCCCCGCCTGCTGTTTTTTTATTTCTTAGATCAGAATCTTAGTTTAAACTTCTAGCCTAGATTCTAACAATGCTTTCAATTCTCTTAGGTTGCTTGACTACGGTTTCAGCCCTGCCTATAGTTGGCGAATCTACAAACCCGCCTATTGATGATATCTTTTATGCCGCTCCTAGTAACTTGAGTTCTTATGAGAATGGTGAGGTCTTCAACGAACGAGGAATCATTCCCTATTATACGTATGTGTCAAGCCTGTCAGATGTTTATCAGGTGGCGTATAAGACTGAGGATGCCTATGGTAACAATTCTCATTCGGTAGCCACCGTTTTCAAGCCAAAGAACCCCTCTCCAGAGGCAAAGCTATTGTCTTACCAGTTCTGGGAAGACTCAGACCAGCTTAACTGCAGCCCTAGTTACACTATTGCTAAGGGAAACCTTAGCCCGGATGCAGAGACTGGAGCGGTTGAAGCCCCGAAGTTTGTCGAGTTTGGCATCAAGAATGGTTGGTATGTGGTTATTCCTGATCATGAAGGTCCGCAGTCTGCCTTCATGGAAGGATTCATCCAGGGTCAGACTGGTTTGGATGGTATCCGTGCTGCTTTGAACTTCTTGGAGCTGAGTGAGGATACTCCTACTGCCTTGTACGGATACAGTGGAGGAGCCAGTGCTACTGTTTGGATGGCTAACCTTCACGAGTCTTATGCCCCTGAGCTCAATATTGTTGGTGCTGCCCACGGCGGCACTCCTGTTGATCTAATTGAGACCGTTAAATATCTTGACCGCACAGATCGCGAAAGCTCGGGATTTATTCTTGCTGCCCTTACTGGTATGTTGAATGCCTACCCTCAGTTCAATGATACTCTCTGGCCTCACTTGTACGAGAACCTCAAACGCGACATCATGCACATGAAGGAGCCTAACGTCTGCATTCCTGCTATCGCAGGTTATGCCTTCACTGAGTTCCACACTCAAATGGATGTTGACTTTTTCACGTACCAGCCTATCGTAGAGATCTTACAGAGGGAGTCATTGTTCCAAAATGTGAGTTCCATGAATGTCTCAACACCCAAATTCCCGCGTTACATCTTCCACTCAGATTCGGACGAGATCATTCCCTATCATGCTGTTGAGACTTACGTTGAACAGCAGTGCTCATCCGGTGCTAACATCCAGTTTGTTCCGGCAACTGGCCTTACTCACAGCATGTTAGAGATTGCTGGAATCCCGGGCGCACTGCAGTTCATTGTTATGGCTTTGCAGAACATGGTTCCTCAAGGTCAGTGCGGTAAGAGTGCCTAAATTCTTCTAAACAGAACACTGGAAACGGGTTAGCTTCAGTAGACTGGTTTCCAATGTGATAAATATATATATTTATATATTCTACGCTTTACAAAGTAAAAATTGCAGCTCACACGACAGTTAGGTTTTATACAAGAATATATCGAATCCCGAGCAAGCTAAGTCTGATTCTCCAGCGATTGAATCAATTTTGTCCTTGAGTGTCACCTTATAGGTCTTATACTACGCAAAAAGATTCACGACTAACTAAAATGTAATTTGATGGAAGTAGTAGAGAATTAGATTACGCTTAGGACAAGTGTGTTTAAATGAAGGGTAATGAGAACATCCAAAGATGGGATTCTGGTGCAACAGTAGTAGCTGAGGATTCTGTAAGAAGGTTTATTTACAATATATTGTATTAGTTCATTAATTCTTCTTGTTCTCATTGACATAAACTCCAAATATTTAATCTGACTTTGGTTAAAATCATAAGACATTTTGCATTTAAATAAATATCGTATTCAACACCGTTCTTAAGGTGTATATGGTATTTAGCTAATATCGGTATCGATGGGTAGAGAATACTGTTGAAAAATCAAACTGTTGATTTGTTTTACTTAAACTTTTTAATTTCTAAAAGAGGCTTTTAGTAAATCTATTTCATGTGTCACGACTCGTCCGTTCTACATGTATTTCATTCCTTTTCGCCTTCAGGGTCGCCAAACCCTATCCACAACGAAAGTAGCAGGCTTACTTTCACATAGCCTTTAGATTTCCTTGACTTGTGTAGAGGTAACTGCGCGAGTGCGCGTACAAAGAAAATTTATATGGCACCTCGAAGGAAGCAGAGCGGTGCGAATAGGAAACAACAGACTAAGCATGAGCATGCACCCACTCCTAACTGGCGAAAGCACTGTCACTGCAAGCAAGATCAATCTTCTAGCTGGACTGTCACCTGTGCCAACTGTGACAAATGGTACCATGGCGACTGCATCTCTTTTCCGCAACATTTACAGAATAGAATTCAGAAATTGATATGCCGGCGGTGTGAAAAAATGTTCGGAATTACCTCCAGTTTTTATCCCAAGTGCCGACTGGAATCCTGTGAAAGAGCGGCTCAAAGTGATAGTGAATACTGTTGCCTGGATCATCGCACTGAGTTCTGGCGCAAGGCTGTCGAGAAACTTCGAAATACTCCAGAAAAGAATGTCAAAATCTTGAAGTGGCTAGCTAAAAGGTGCGATGATAACCACAATGCGTTTATTTTAGCAACACCACGAAATCTACCCAAGCCTAGAAAACAACCAAATACAGAGCTCGAAGTACAAAAACAGAGGCTGGAGGATGCCATTGCATTTAGAGAAGCAAATAATATCTGTGGGTTTAGACTCTCTCTGTTAGACCCAAAGAGCCCCAATGGAAATCCTGAACCATGTCAAGGAGACATTAAGCTTTGTGCACGACATAAAAACTGGCCCGAAGTGACCATGAAGCGGATAAAGCTGGATAATCTCACACCAGAGGAGCGCACAGAGCCCGATCCAGAATGGCTGGCTAAACGTGCAAAGTTTTTAGTAGCTGGAACTACTCGATACTCGCGCAGAAAAGGGTGGAAAGGCGCTTATTTTATACCTTATGTGTGGGAAGATGATAATGAAGACTTCTTTTTGGATAATAATCCAGAGCCTTTCTGGGACAAGCATTTTTAATTTAATTTATTTTATATCTAATCCTTTTTGGAATATTATACACAACATATATAAAAACGCTTAAGTGGGAGTGAAAGTGGTATCAATATGAGCGCTGCACCAAAAGGCCGTAGGAAAAAGTCTCAGCTCTTTCTTCGGTATTCCAGAAATTCAACAAGCTAGCATCTCCGGTTGCGGCAAATTGTAAAAAGATGCAGTGTTGTTATGCGCGATAAAATATAAGACGCAGGGTTATGCATATAGTATCTGAAACATATTCTTTTGACAAGGGGGTAGTTGAATCACGCAGTATTGAACGACACAAGTGAAACAACAACAGCACATTGCATGGCGTCATAATTGTGCGAATGACGAAGAATTAAATAAAAACAACAAAAATCAAGAACTAAAGATTCCCAAACTAAAATCCTGCAAATAGAAATATTCACATATATGATACGTACATATTAACTAGAACAATCGCAATACGGATCGCCAACACCATGCAGGCGCCAAGGAGAAGGGCTCTCCATTTATTCCGTTGATTATATTATTTAGATTGTATCTTCGTACTTCGATAAGAGTTTGCTAGGGGGATCATAATAAGCTGGTATTCCTCCTCAGCTTCACAGTGAAGCCTCATCCAAAACACACACAGTGTGCTACAAGCATAAATAAGAGAGATAGAATCGGGGGATTGAGATCGAATAAGTCGAGCGCGGCTCTCAAAAAAATTCTCAGCATTCTCTTCTCAGCTCAAATAGCTGTTATCATTCTACCGCAAGTCTTTGTCGCGTTTGTCGTTCCCTAGTTTGATTCACTTCTTTATCGCACCCCCACCTGCTCCAGCCCCGACCCGTTGTCCCCAACATTGCCCGATCAAGAGAGTCTTTATGCAAAAAACGCGGAGACGAGTTAATACACAAGAAGAAGATAAATAGCGGACAAGTCTTTGAATGGCTTCTAGAAACAAAAGAAGCGTGGGCCGGATTCGGGCAAATAAGCATCTTCATAGGTCATTTAGATTTCCACCAAGGAACACAGAAGAGCCCGATATGAGGGAGCCGCCAGAGGAACCCCCATTGCCTTCTACCGAAATGCCAGTTGATGAGACAATGAATTTCCCAGATCCCAATGACTTTCAGCAGAATGCTTTCTTAAGCCTCTACCAAAATATCAATCCTACTTTGTATACACTTTCGCCATCTTCTTCAAATACAGGCTACCTAAACACACACTCTTCTGATGGCGCAAGTAACATTGATGTATATCATGAGTACGATCAGAATGACGCAATTTTCGAATCAATACAGAACAGCAATGAACATGGAGCAGGATACTTGCACTATGAGAATAGCACCAAGTCTGATTATCCTTACGGCCACAGATCAAGACAAAGTGCAAAAGAAACACTTACAAACAAAGGAACGCCAATGGAAAAATTAGAGTCACTCGATCTCTCTTCTGCTTCGATGATGCCGTACCCCATGTTTCCTGAATCGACTTTACAGAACGAGATAGGCTCTCATCCTGCATTGACCTTGGAAAATCTAGATAGATCAATATACGGAGTACCATTCTCTGCGACTGATCCCACAGAAGCCGAAAGTGAGGAAGAAAAAGAAAACGAGACCGAAGACCTTGGCACATCCTCGTCTAAGTCTTCGCAGAATAGTTCTTCGTCGCCCCGCAAAACTTCTACGAATCCTGGCAGCGGCGGTCATCACTTTTTCAGAGTCACGCGTACAACTGGCGATAGGGGAGTTGCCAAGAATAGATACACAGCAGAAGAGAATTTGTTCATTTCAAAAGCTCGATCCGATCCTTATAAAATTCCTTGGCAAATCATGCCGATTGTTGCTGCAGAGTGGTATCCTACGACTACAACCAGAAGTGGGAGAAACATGCAGGTACATTATTCACAGAATGTAAACACAAGAGTGTCGGACATAAAAGAATTGGATAAAAAATTGCAGAAAGAGATCGGGACGTCAATCGATAGGAAACTCCAAATCCTCTACCAAGGCGTGATTGAAGAAATGAGCAGAGTCGAAGGGATTCAAGAAAATATTCCAGCATCGATGGTTGCTGATTATACAAAAAAGTGGAGTGACCATACGGAGCAGAAGCTGATGCGAAGCTTAAAATCGGCGCTCGATAGGAAGAACTATAGGCTTCCCACCAAACGGGACGCATGATGCCGTGGTTCAATCAATGGCTGCTGCTGAAAACGGACCAGTAAAAGGCTTTATGCACTGGAGAAGTGAATACCGCTTTCCTTGGTGAGAATTAATTAGAAAGAAAAGAAAAGAAAAAAGGTCCTGTGCATGGGCTTGCACAAATTTAATAACTGATGAGAAGCTAAGTCGTTATGAGCAACTAGCTGAGAGCGTATATTAGAATCAAAACATAAAAATCAAGGCATTCTTTTATAATAAGATAGGTATAAAAATTACTATTCAAACACTCACAACAGTCCCTATTCTCGCTTGAAAGGGATTGTTCGGGAGATCAAACGCTTGTGTTCAGCAAAGAATCTGTACCCATTAATATCAATTCTAAAAACTTGTTAAAAACTTGAATATAATCTCGATCAACTATATAAATAATGTTCAGACAGACAGATAGATAGGTAGATAGATCGACCTACACTGATCTTTGCACCTTAAAACTCGCTGATGTAGATACCTAACTCGGTATATGCGTATCATAGGCGCATGGCAGGGGTCATCTCCTAGCCAGGGTTGAGGTTTACGGTCAATAGACTGAGTCATCCAAAAGATACATGGTACGTCGAGACATTAGTAGCCAGTGGATCGCGCGTGCCCTCGGTGTAGAAATCTGAAAAGAGGCTTCTGTTAAGCTTTTAGGGAAATTGACTTGACTGTATAAGGAAAGCAAAGAGATAGAAACGCTTGCGAAAATAAAATGGTAGCGAAATCGGCCTCTTTTGTACTCGGATTGCTTGTGGGTGCTCTACTCTTGAGCGCTTTAGCAGTTGTGTTCCATTACACTCAACGTGGTGATACTTTCCTTACGTTCCTAGGTGCACTGACCTTCTTTATTGCTGCACTGATTATTCTTGCAAGGAATCTGATGATCCGCACGAATGCAGAGACGCAAGAGCTTTTGCAGAACGAACAGCGCCACTAAGCACGCAACATCAGAAGCAACGACTTGAAACTACCACAATCGACACAGCTGACGCTTGATGGATGATTATAGCTGTTATAAATAGCTAAAAATACGGATCTAGCGATAAGAGGCTAGCTTAAGTCGTCAGTTGTTGGCGGATAGCGACCAAAGTAAGCATCTGATGGTCGCACTCCGCTTTGGTGTTCCAAATTAAGTGAGAAATGACGATTATGACAATTGGTCTGAATTACGATTAATGAGACATGTGACAGTTTATATATATATCAGGTTTTAAGTTCTAAAACATAGAAGCGCACGCAAACCATTCTCAACCCAACACCACTCGGAATGACTGTTCACGGGGTCGGCGATTTATGCGCGAAATTTGTGAATCAATCTACAAAAAAACACACAAATAATGCTATTTTTGCCTTCAACGCCCAATTTTGTTAGATGAAGTGAATTTTCTTTATCTATCCTGCGTCAATCATTATTTTAAACGAATGCGCTCACCTAAAAGACCGTTGAACAGCCATGCATGATGACCCTGCCCTAACCACAGGTAATACGGCGTATCACACAGATAATGTGGGGTAAAAGCCGGAGTTCTCGTTGGCTAGGGTATATATATAAAAGACATACAGGGAGGATCCTAACTATTTTAAATTAACGCTTATCAAGAAAAGAAAAACTTTGAACGCCAATTACTCCATACAAGCCTTACATCCAAATGGTACAGAGATTCGTCAAGTTAGCAACCGTCGCAATTATGGCAGGAGGTAGTGCCTTTGCAGTTAAAGAAGCATTGAAGGCACGAAGAGAGCGGGAGCGAAAACGCATTATTGAAGATTACCCATATGAATCCCTCAAGTTTGGTCCTCATGGAGACAACACATCAAGGTTTGAAAAAGCCTTGGAGATTCCAACTACGGCTGTGGCGAGCCTGTCAACTAACTCGCAACTGCCTCACGAGGACGACGATTATAATGGTTATATCACCAAAGTGAAGGGTTGGGTCCCTGGTCTAAAATGAGAAAGATAACCAATTTACACTGCTATTACACTTCCGATTGTAAACACGCCCTCCATGTCTAAACTCTATGTCCGGTCTTCGCTTTAGGCCATGCTCTTTCTATGGACACCTGGTTTCCACTAGATCGAGCCACCGTTTTCAATTTGGAAACACTGGTGCTTTACTAAATTATGAATTATGATGACAAGTCACTTTTGTGTTCGACTGTTCTCGACGATCGTTCTTATTTAAATCTTATTTGTTATGACTGTATATACAAAACAATAACATCACAGATATCCCACACCGAAAATCTAGATAGTTTAGAACCACATCCATTCGGCTTCAATAATCTATTTGACCTGCTCTATGTTTCCGAAGTATTCCCCACGCCGTTAATTGGCTTTGCCACCTCCATAAATCTTGTAGTTGCATATTGGTCCCTTGCGGGATCAGCTAATGCATCCGCGGGGTTAGGTTGCCCACCTTAGCCCTTGCCTTTTGCTGGCCCTGGTTATCTTCCAAATAGTTGGATCTATGAACTCTGAGTGCAAGAATTATTCACATGGTACAATTGCTGTAGCTATATTCACTCGAATAGAATGCAAAATATGTTATCAATGAGCAGGGTTAATAAAGACACTCGTTAACCACAAATAATGAAAAGATTTAACAAACTATATCACCAGGGGCCTACTAAATTTAAAGTCTCATGAGTACGCAAAATTTGCGTGGAACAACTGGACAAAGCTAAATAAAGCCCTGTCAGATCACACTAGTTATAGTAGTCACAAAAGGTGTAGCAATAGGTGAAGCGATTGATGTAGCCGTCCCTCGACCATCACCCATTACAGTGATTACTCGTGTAGCTACTTGGACAACCGTCTTAACAGCAGGAAGAGGTTGTGTTACGGTTACAATGGTTCCTGGCATAGTCTTGTATACTGTTACAGGTACACCTGTAATAATATCCGTGAAGAAGGATGTATAGTAAGAGTTTAAACCCCCTTGGGTACCGCCTATGATAGTATAACCTCCGCCATATTGACCACCGCACCCCCCTTTTTTAAACCAGTTTTCGTTGAGTGAGCTTTCAATGGGATCTATCAGTACCTCTGGAGAGGTAAGAGTATCTGCACTTATCAGCAAAAGCTCGGACATAGCAACTAAAGATGTTAAAAAGATATTCATGTATTTAGATTTCCAGATCTGAGATCATCCAAAAGCCTGATATTTATGTTCTTTTGCTGACATCGGCACTGTGGCCATTCTATCCAAACGTTTTGTCTGTACAGGTTTTCTAACATTTATGTTTCGTTTCACATTAAACTTTTGGTCCCTTCCAACATCTGATCCTTTGAAAGCATTTGAACTTTAGAGACTTCGAGATGCTGCTTTTTGATGTAGTATATCATAGAGATCATAGATATTGCATGCGTAGTTTTCAAGATTGAAAATTTAGATTGTTAAGCACTTCATCCGTAGCAGAGCTACATTGCAAAGAGCTTATCATAATTCTGAAATTGCATGTCAGAGATCTTTACATACCAGCGTGTGTTCATTCAGAGCTTAAAACCATATAGTAGTAGTAGTAGTAGTGCCTTCACAAAGTCCTTAGAACATGCGAGAGAATGATACAATGGTACACAAGCTTTAAGGTTTCAGTTATTCCAGAGATTTGGTCTTTTAACCTGTGTGCTTCATGTATATAAGTTTCTAGAAACATGAACCTTATTAATTTTCATTAGTTTTTTTTTTTTTTCATCTTTTATTGTTACTTTCGCCTTTTATGAGCAGCATCAAATCAGAGATAAAGTGAGGAGCAGAAAACAATATCTCGCTTGATCCTTTCCTGCGCAATCGCGAGTTTATCATAAAGTGCAACCTCACCAATGATCCTAGCTGCAGACATGACACTTCGGCAAACTTCATCAAGACGGTTGATGACACGAACGATGAGACCCTCCTGAACCGTTGTCAAAGTCGTGATCTCACTGAATGTCATACCTCGAGCCCACTCATAAACAACTTGCATGAGAGCAAACCTGTTATTTTCAGCGAAGTCGGCTTCGTCTTGAGTTAATGTGACCTGGTTTTCGATCGCCAATTGCTGGACATAATCAACAAGTTCGAGGAGTCGATCTTTACCTTCGTCCAACCGAGGTGTCACTGTTGGAGGATCCTCGGCACCGCGAGCACCTTCGAATACGAATGCGGAAAGCAATGCCACAATCTCTTCGGGTTCATATGAGCCCAAAAAGTTGTCCATGATCAACTCAGTTACGTAGAGTTCATATCCTGTACTAATTTCACAAGCGACACGACCCTTAAGAGCAACATTCAGACCATCATCAACATAGTTAGCAGCCTTCAACACATTCATGCGTTGCTCGTAGTCTGGAAGCAGCGCCGTGTTAGAAGCCGTGGCAGAAGCACGAATATCGATGACTTCACGCTCCGCTGCAGCAACTTTAACAACATGAGAGTAAACATTTTCAAGTTTCGGCTGTAGTTTCTTGGACTTGGAAACCGAATTTGAATCATTGTTTGAATCCAGTGCGCTAACCAGCTGCGTTCCAGTCAAATGCAGCTGTTCACCTGTCTGATCACGATCGCGTAAAGCCAATCTCGTTTCCATATTCTTCGTCTTGCTCATTTCAATCTCTGTGAACACTGCGTCAATGTTTTCGCTGTAACTTTGGGCAATCTTGTTTCTTGTGTCTTCATTGAGTTGCTTGACATTGAGAGGAACCCTTATTCCACTAACCATCTCCAATTGATCGAATGAAATATATTTCTTCTTCAAATCAGAAAACGGTACAAAGCGTGGGCGTTGTTTCTCGCCAACGTTTGCCTTTGTGATAAAATATGGGAACAGCGACTCAATGTCATGAAGAGCACCGATAGTGACCAAGCCAACCCTTCTTTCCTCATCCTTTCTAGATCCAGGAACGCTTCTTCCGCTTGAGTACATGATGGCGACCATTAAAGTGGAGTTCCCGTACGACCTATAGAAACAGAAACGACCTCTGGAAGTGTTTACACCAAATTCAACGTTCTGGTACGCTTGCAAAGTTAGTCGGTGATACATTGTGGCCACTCGATGATACTCGCTTAAGGCGCTTGTAACTTGGTCGTCGAAGTTGAATTTCTGCTGTACAGCTACAAGGTCTTTACGCTCATCTTGAATTGCCTTCTCCAAAGCAATGAGTCGCTTTTCACGTTCAGGGCGAAGTACATGCTGGCTGTTCTCCGAAAATGACTGTTGGATGACGTCCTCGACACGAAGAGCCTCAATACGAAGAAGTGACAAGATCATGTTGTAAGTAAGACGGAACTGCGAAGAGAGCTTAAGCGGGGTTCCTAGCATCATCTGATTCAAGGAAGCACTAGGTACAACATCCTCCTTGCTTGTATTCATAATGATTACAGTACCCACACTGTCCAAGCCTCGGCGACCAGCGCGTCCGGCCATCTGTGTGTACTCACCTGGACTCAAGAATCTCATGGTCTTAGAATCGAATTTCTTGACTGAGGTGAAAACCACAGTTCGAGTTGGCAAGTTCAGACCCATAGCGAAAGTTTCCGTAGCAAACAATAGTTTAACCAAGCCTCTGGCAAATAGAATTTCTACGACTTCTTTCATAATGGGTAGCAAGCCACTATGGTGAACACCAATACCTTGCTGAAGAAGTACCCTCAGCGTTTGAATTTGAGGAAGCTCACGATCCTCTTTACGAAGTCGAGAGACAGCCTTATCCATGAACATAAAGACTTGAGACCTTTCTTTGCTTGAATTGAGCATTACACTTTGCATGTTTGCAGCATATTGCTCACACTGTTTACGGGAAAACACAAACATAACCGTGGGAAGTAATTGTTTCGATTTGAGGTGCTCAACCAGGTTAAGCAAGTCGGTCTTAGTAGCAGGGCCGCTGTTAAATCTGCCTTTCTGTGGGCCCAACTGCCGCTGCAAAGCCTGTTGACCACTTGCGCCACCACCGCGACCGCCTCCTCGGCCTCCTGAACTTCCACCACGTCCAGCAGCGCCTCCACGTCCAGCGTTACCGCCACCACGTCCGGGGCCATTTCCAGGTCCACCAGACGCACCTTTCTTAGGTGGATTCAGTAATTGTTCAGCGTGATGATAGTTGACCGAGTTGAACTTCCTGTCAGCACCAACAAGCTCAACCATCTGATTTTTCAACCAGAGGTGGTGCTGCAGAGGAACTGGACGCTTCGGAGTTGAGATGACATAGACATCCTTTTCCTTTGTTCTTCCGACCCAGTTTGCAAACTCGAAAGTGTTTGGTACTGTGGCACTAAGAAGGACGAGTTTAACGTGGTCCGGAAGCATAATGATGACTTCTTCCCAAACAACGCCTCGTTCACTATCGTTAACATAATGAACCTCATCGAAAATAATGAACTCCACATCACGAATAATATCTGCGCCTCTGTAAAGCATCGATCTGAGAATCTCTGTGGTCATGATTAGTGTTGATGCATCTGGGTTGAGCTGGACATCACCGGTGAGGATACCCACATCATCGTATTCTTGTTTGAAGTCTCGGTATTTCTGATTGCTCAATGCCTTGATAGGCGAAGTATAGATACATTTTGTCATATGTTGAGCGGCCATGCTCATTGCGTATTCTGCAACAACGGTTTTACCCGCAGAAGTGTGAGCGGCAATAAATACTGAGTCGCCTTGTTCAAGATGATAAACAGCTTCCTTTTGGAAATTATCGAGCTCGAATGGCCATGTGCGGGCAGGATTAGGAACCAGCTCATTAAAATTAGTGATAGATTGGTTGATGTCCACCATATGCGCCCAAGTTTTTTCTTGTGGAGGTTGCTTGATGCTCGAGAATTGCGTGATGTCTCGAACAAATGAGGATGTTGGAGGTAGCAAACTGTCAATGTTATCATATTTCGAAGCACCCAACTGTTCATCCTTGTCTGAACCAAGAACACTGTCTGTGTCTGTGTCAGTTTCTGGGTCAGCTTCGAGATCAGTGTCGAGATCAGACTCGGTTTCGGTGTCCACGTCGCGATCGTTATCTTTATGGGTATCAATATCCCCATTTACAAGCATTTCGCTTTGCAAAGAAGACGAATGTGCATCCAGATTACCTGATCGCGATAGGCCAGGGGCAATATCAAGCAAACCATGTTCACTACGGTGAAGTTCAGAAGCAGCGCTTGCTTCGCTGATATCTAGACCACCAGGGGTAAAAGGCATCTGGCCAGCTTTACCACGGACTGCGTTTTTCTTCGAGCCCATTCGTCTAGTCATGGCCATGCTTCCGGCCGACGAAGCGGAAGAGGCTGGGACGGGAACGAGTTGCATTGACTCTATTCTACCCTCCAGGCCGGTCCTTTGAAAATGAAGGCGAACACGGGGATCATAGATAGGATTCTGAGCAATTTGGGAGGCAACAGAGTTCGTGTTAAGAGTATGAACTGGATGAAATGCGTCGAGCCATGTATGGGAAAACTTTGGTCGGGGAGTGAGCAATTCCGACTCCAACTGCGACCCTACAGATTCCTTGTCTTTAGAGACAAAGTTTCCTTCAACAGCAGCTTTAACTAGATCCGTGTTTGGCATATCCAGCTCGAATGTGTCTCTGCCTTTTTCTTTTTTGAATTGGTGCAGTTGTTGTTGACAAGAATAGCAGAGGTGGATTGAAAGTAATTGGAAAATATACAGGGTAGGGGTACACCAATGCACTCTTCATGGATGGAGATCTCCATGCAAGTGGTAGCGGATAAATTATTGAGGAAAATGACCTATAATGGCGTAAATAATGTAACTGAAATAGACAGTGAATTTACGCATACACAAAATCCGATAAGCAGATCAGGGCAGTAGCATGGTTTGGGTCAATTCGTGTATGCACGCATAAGAAATAGCAGTGAATGCATCCTCTGGAGAATTTTGATTGATATACAGTGAAAGCATAAAACTAGCTGACATTTCTATCAAATTGCATGTTGAATTACATTTCATTCACTTCTCTGAACATTCTGGACCAACAATGGGTTATTCTTTGATATATGATGCTGCAAGGCGTATACTGTATTGCGTATAGTGTGATTTATATACAGAGTTTTAAGTACAATGTATTCATTAAATAACAACGATCACAGGGCTTTATGCTCTCATTGAAGTCAAAGTGTTGTGTGTAGCCTTTAGCACAACGCTCTTTATTAACATATTCTCCAGAATATTAGTCTATCCTATGTTGCCCTAAGTTATGTTCAACATACTTCGTTTTTCTATACAATGCATGTTTGTTGGAGCTTGTTAGTGCTCATATTTTGTATATTGCAAGCTCTTTCCACACATCAGTCTATAAGTACAACGCCTCTGTTGGGTTTGGTTAGGTGCGTTATGGGATAGGGTACTATAAATATAAATTACTTCTTAACGATGGTGACAACATCCTCGTCCTGCAATACATGTGTCAATCCTACGTGTTGCGGCTGGTGCTTGACACTTGTGCCCCAAACAACAGCGTTTCTAAAGTCCTCAACCAATGACTTGTGGATTGAGTTACAGAAGTCTTCAACTGTGCTTCGGCCCCCGCGCAACACAACGGGCTCCTCATAGTCCGGCTCTTTACCCTTAGGTTTAGTGTAAACACGCACAAGGTTCAATCTAGACCACATTTGTTCCAAAAGCTCATCCAAGTTCCACTTGTGCTCACTGGATACGGGCACACAGTTCGGGATCTGCATAAGCAAGTCCAACTCTTCAATAGAGATGCTGTCAATCTTGTTCAAAACATAGATAACCGGCATGTAGAATCGGTTCTGTTCTTCAAGAACATCAATAAGCTCGTCAACAGTTGCATCACATCGGAATGCGATCTCAGCACTAGTTATTCTGTATTCGTTCATGACGGCTCGGACTTCATCGTGGTCCAATTTAGTAAGTTGAACAGTGGATGTGATGGAAATTCCGCCTTTATCCTTCTTGCGGAATACAATGTTAGGTCTCACCTTGTTGACACGAATACCGAAACCTTCAAGTTCTCGTTCTATGACCTGCTTGTGGTGCAGCGGCTTGTTGACATCCAAAACAATGAAGATTAGGTTACATGTACGACCAACAGCAATGACCTGCTTACCACGTCCTTTACCATCTTTAGCACCCTCGATGATACCTGGAAGATCCAACATCTGTAATTTGGCACCTCGGTACCTAATAATACCTGGAACAGTGGTCAAGGTAGTGAACTCGTAGGCAGCGGCTTCAGAATGAGTTCCGGTAAGCATGGAAAGCAAGGTAGACTTACCGACAGAAGGGAATCCAATGAAACCAATCGAGGCAACACCGGTTCGAGCAACATCGAAACCGATGCCACCGCCACCGCCACCTCCTCCTTGAGGAGTAAGCAGTTCTTTCTTCAACCGAGCAAGCTTAGCTTTCAGTTGACCGAGATGGAACGAAGTGGCCTTGTTTTTCTGGGTCTTGGCCATCTCGGTCTCGATCTCCTTGATCTTATCTACGGTCGTCGACATTCTTCAACAATTTCAACAATTTCAAACCTTTCGAGTATGGTAAAATATGATGAAGAATGATGGATCGATTAAGTAGTACCTTTCTCTACTCTCTCGGTTTAAGTATGGAAGGGGGAAAGGGATTAGATGGGATGGGTGTCTGGTTAATATGGGGAGAGGCTGCTACCAGCTTTTTTTTTTTTTCTTTTTTTTGTGGTGGTCACGTGTAGTGTACTTTGGCAACGATGAAAAAATTGAAATAAAAAAAAAAAAGATTATTAACCCAGGCAATCACACAGGTTTGGAAGCAAAAGAAGAGCAGGGAAAAGAAAAATTAACATAAGCAGAGGTTAATCTTTACATAAAATGCGTAAATTGAAGACTCCCGCAGTTAGAGGGGTAGCAATAGATAGTTGCTAGATTCAAATCCTAAACGATGGAATAGGATAGAAGATCGCAATGGACGCAAGATCCGATAGATCAAGTGTGCGGGAAACGATCAGATATATTAATGTATGGTAGATATGCTAGATACTTAGGTGTGGTGAGTATAGTTCATGAAATTTAGGTAGATCGGCATCCATGTGTATGTGGGGTCTCCTAAATGCACGAATTTTAAATTCATCATCGAGGAGAATCTTACTATGCTCACTTAAACACCACATGGTTCAGTATGCTCCGTCCTTTATTGCATGAAGTCAATTATTGGAAATTCAACTCTCGGGCTTTTATAGAATTGATCCTCGTTCCTTTGAATAATTTGTTAGCATATAACTGCATAGCGGAACGGAGCTTCCTAAAAACGCTGGACCCTACTACTACTGTATTACTATGTTACCGTAGAACAACAGCATGCAGACAAGGCTTTCCTATATGGACGTGAGCTATAACGTAGGGCAAGGAAGTCCGTTCAACGTGTATGACACTATAGCGCATAGGAGTCCAAGCTATTTGATTTGTGTGGGTTTTAAAAGAGTAGCTGTGTTAATTTGTCAATGGGGAATCGAGGATACTAGGAAAGGCTCATTCGTATATAGCGTGATGATCTCGCGTAACGTGGGGATTAACAGATTTGAGAAACCCGGCGATCCGTGCTTTAAACAAAATTTCCGCGTACAATTGAGCTTACCTCTTAGATTGAAAATACATTGTGGAAATATGTAAGGGTACAATTGAAGTATATGTACATTCATTTATTTATTTCACTACTCAATGAGAATTCCAGTTCTCTATATTACAAAATATAAGAAAAAAAAATTATGTGAATATAATATATATGAAATTGTGTGTGCGTTTTGATTGTGTATATATGTGTGTGTGTGTGTGTATGTATTAGCGTGCTATTTTCTGTCAGTTGAGAATTACATATGTGATGAAAACGGAACTCTTGGAGAACATTGTTTACTTTTTCTTCCAGTCTATTCTGGTACTCATCGTCTTCTTCTTCTTCTTTTTCTTCTTCCCTCTTTTTTTTATTCTAGTAGAAATGCTTGGTGTTTTGTGATAGAATGTATGATTGGCAGGTAGTAGTAGTAAACCGACAGTCGGGTTTACTCTTGTTTGCTAACGTTAAATCTCTCAAACATGTCGACACCGTCGATCTTGCCAAGAATGCTCTCAACAATCATACCTGTAACAAGGTAAGGATCGATATTGGAGGCAGGACGACGGTCCTCGAAGTAGCCCTTTCCTTCATTGGCAACGCTGCGCGGGATACGGACAGAGGCACCACGGTTAGCAACACCGTAGCTGAAGTTCTCCATTGAAGCAGTCTCATGACGGCCAGTGAGACGTTCGTGGTTATCCTCACCGTATGTAAGAATGTGCTCCTTGTGACGAAGACCAAGCTTCTCAAGAGCATCCTCGATGACCTTCAAGCCACCATCCTCACGCATAGACTCGGTGGAAACGTTGGTGTGGCAGCCAGCGCCGTTCCAGTCACCCTTTAATGGCTTCGGGTGGAATGTAACCTTGACACCAAAGTCCTCACCGACACGGTGAAGCAAATATCTAGCAATGGTCAAATCATCGCCCATCTTGATGCCCTCGCAAGGGCCAACCTGGAATTCCCACTGAGACGGCATGACCTCAGCGTTGACACCAGAGATATTGACACCGGCGTAGAGACAAGCGCGGTAGTGGGCCTCGACAATGTCACGGCAGTTGACCTTACCAGCACCAACACCGCAATAGTAGGGACCCTGGGGTTCTGGGAAACCACCCTTAGGCCAGCCATAGATGTTGTTGAACTGATCGAGCAAAGTGTATTCCTGCTCAATACCGAACCAAGTGTGCTCAGCAGCGAAGTGCTCCATCAGCTTGGCACAGGCTCGGCGGTAGTTGAATTTGTTACAGGAACCGTCATTGTTGAGACATTCGGCGAGGACAATGATGTTATCGCCGCCACGGGTCGGATCCTTGTAAATGGCAACCGGTTCCAACAATATATCGGAATTGCTACCAGGAGCCTGCCCGGTGGAGGAACCGTCGAAATTCCAAACTGGCAAGTCTTTCACAGACTTGGGTACCGAAGTAAGAGTCTTTGACTTAGAACGAAGGCCGAGACTGGAATCGATCCAAACATACTCGGCAATGATTTTCGGGCCCTGCGGCAGTTGAAAGTACTTGCTCAGGGTACTTGTATTAGAGGGGGGTACAAGAGCTTCCATTATTTGGTTGTTTGAGGTTGTTTGTTGGGGGGTTTTGGTAGAAGAATCTCCTTGGAGAATATGGTTTAATAGCAAAATTCGCTTTGCTAAATGAAATTTAAATATAAATAGATTAAATGCGCTTCCGCGGTTATATAAACTATGGCACCATGGGTTAAATTTCCTAGGGTACGGATCATTTCCTTGAACGAGGATAATGACAGAAAAAGGCGTATCAAAGATAGGGTAGGGGTGGTCCGTACGGACTAACTGATAAGGTGTTTTCAGACATTCTCGAAAGCTCTGAAAAAAACATAATTTTTGGAATCCCATGTATATGTACTAAAATTTCCTTTTATCAAGTTGGTTTGATCATTAACCGCACCTTTCTGAGAATTTTGGGACCGGTTATCGTAAATATCAGGGCACGGTCTGGTCCGGTCCGCAATTGTGACTCAGCGGAAGTATTCCTATCTCTGCCCAATAAGATAAGATTGATTACGCATGGCATCCAAATGAACCGATATCGGTGCACCCATTAATTCGCGGCACATTGGACTATTGCGTGGCATTTTTTCGCATTAGCGGTATGTCAATAATAAGACTCATATTGCACTTTAATAGTGGTTTATATGCATATCAGATTCAATTTCCATCACAACCACATATAAATTGCTCTAGATAACTAATCTATATAATACCCGCGGGAAACGTAGGCATATGCACGCCCAAAATGGACGTCGATATCCCTCAGACGAGCCATTGATAATTTTAATTAACTTTTTTATTATTTGAAACTACTTTAATAATTTTCCTTATTCGACTATGCTGATAAACACTGTTCTACAAGCTTATCACTAGCTGAAATCATACCCAAATTAATCCGTAAGCGCTATCGCCAGCGGTGGATAAACCACTCGAAAGGCTACTGTTTGATAACGGAGCGAAACCAATCAAGGCTTTCTGGCACCAGCTAATATTTCGAATGATTTTAATTCGAACAATTTTATTTTATTTATATACAATTCTGCTCTCTTGTTATTTATCATTTTCCCTTTATTTTTTTATCAAATAAACATTATTATTTCAGTCACTTATCAGTTTATTTTTATCTATGTATGGATCGCGTACCAGACCACTCGTTGAGTTACTAATCGCAGTGTCATTTCTTAATGAGTGATTTCCGGAAAGGTGTGAATCGAAAACAACACGACACGGGAATTATTTTTTGGAACTAAATGGGAAAACCCTCGCGAACCCCCAAATTCGAGACTTAATTGATGCCAAATTGTTGTGCTGCCACAAGGTTCACAAGATACCCTACTCCATGTGTATTACATAACTTATTTCTTTCCCTCCCTCTCTTTCTCTATCCCGTTTCTCTCCCAAAGGGGAATTAACTCCCAGGCAAATGTGATGAATAATCATCAGGATCACGCTCCACACTGATCCACCCCACTGTTTTGTGAGAAAAAAATGGGAGGAATAATGAAATATGTTGATGGGAAATGCAGATCTCGAAATGGTATATACATGAAACTTTTTGCTAAAAATTCAAAGATATTTTAAAATAAATACTCTATGTTCACAAACTTCAAGCGGTAAAATAGCCTAACTAGAACACCATGAACCAAAAACAGCGGATCTTATCTCTCTTGTCACCAGACTACGACGTCATTTGCTAGCATACTCCCAACCAAGGCCAAACAGACCTATCGGAAGCGACAGATCGCATTTCAAAGGGGCCTGAGGGGCTTTATCTCTAGAACTGGGAGAATTTTTAGCGTCATATGCCGTATTCTATCCAGTGCTGCTCCCCTTTCTTGAAATACTATAAATTCACCACTTTAGTTCTCAGTTTTTCACATAGCTTTCACCGAAATCACCATGCAACCTAGCGATATCGACTCAAAATCATTGAACGCCGTCGAAGACGTCATCTCCGAGCCCGTTAGTGGCAAACCCAAGCGTATTCGATGGCGTCAGACACTAGCTTTGACTTTTGGTTCTTTAGGTGCAGTTTATGGAGACATTGGTACTTCACCATTGTATGTTATGAACTCAATCAAGATCCCTCACAATCAACCTACGCGTGAAGATATCTATGGTTGCTGTTCTATCATCTTTTGGCTGTTTGTTATCCTCGTCTTGATCAAGTATGCTTTGATCGTTCTGCACGTTGGACCGAACGACGGTGAAGGCGGCCAAATTGCTATCTACACCAAGATAGCTCGTAAGCTTCGCTACGGAGTTCGCGGTCCGGGTGTTCACGCACCGGGAATATCCGCTCCTTCTGACCTGGAACTGCTCAACCGTACTAATACAATGGCATCTGAGAACTCGGAGCCTACATCTTGGAAAGCAAAGCCTAAAGTTACTCGCTTTGTGTCCTTACTTTCTCTAGCCTTGGGTTTTGTTGGCTCCGGATTGATTATGTCTGACGGCTTGCTGACCCCGACGACCACCGCACTCACTGCAGTAGGCGGCATTCAAGTTGCTGTTCCAACATTGACCGCTATTGTTGGAATCTCAGAGGCCATTCTTGTCTTCCTGTTCCTCCTTCAGTATCTTGGATCAGGTAAGATCTCTATGTTGTTTGCACCCATTATGTTTGTTTGGCTTATAAGCCTCGCAGGATCGGGCATATACAACATTGCGTCTTATGACCCAGGTGTGTTCCGAAGTATGAACCCATACTATGCGATCAAGTTGCTGAAAGGAGTAGGTATAGATGCGCTGGGTGGTGGTATGCTTGCGATTACAGGCACTGAGGCTATGTTCGCTGATCTCGGACATTTTGGTCCTCTTCCTATCCAAATTGGTATCACCTTCTCGCTGACTTGCTTGTTCCTCACTTACTTGGGCCAAGGAGCCTACCTTGTCCGATACCCCGATCAAATGGCCAATGTTTTCTACGTTTCGCTTCCCGGTGGTGTAGGCAAAGGCTTCTATTGGTTCATGTTTGTGTTAGCCATTCTTTGCACAATTGTTGCATCGCAAGCTTTGATCTTGGGTGTTTTCAGTATTCTCCAACAGCTGATCAACCTCGACTGCTTCCCTAAATTAACCGTGAAGCGAATGTCTAAGACCCAGCGTGGCAGGGTTTTCATTCCTTTGGCAAACCTGTTGTTATTCGCAGGTGTGTGGGGTTGCACGGCAGCATTTAAGAATTCCAATAATGTGACTGCTGCCTACGGCCTCGGTATTTCTTTGGATTTCGTCATTACCTCGTTCTTGCTCTCAATCAGTATGATATTTGTACAAGAATACAACCCGATAGTTGTGGTACTTTACATCTGCATCATCATGCCACTGGAGTTCTGCTTGGTCATTTCTAATATTAAGAAGGTGGCCCACGGAGCTTGGTTCCCATTGATGATGTGCGGAGTCTTCTTCACATTCTTCACATTCTGGTGGTACTTCCGATGCAAGACCGTTGCTAAGCAAGTCAAAAGTAGAGTGAGACTATCAAACTTGTTTCCAGAATTCCGCGGTCGGGCTTCTGAAGATGAAATGGAACTCGTGCCGATATCGGTCTCTCAAGGAAACGGTCCTGGTGCCGAATTGATAACGCCACTTTCAAAGTCTACCAGTCCGAAAGTCGCCATTATCTATTCAGATACTCAGTATCAGGATTTGACTTCACCAAATACTTTCCCTGGAATCTACGCCAGTTTGATACGGAACTTCTGCAGCTTGCCTCCCGTGGTTATCTTCTGTACCATGAAGACGACGAGCATCCCTGTTATTGATGATGAAGAGAAGATCCTAGTAGTTCCTACAAAGATCAAGGGTCATCATAAAGCAGTTGTACGGTTCGGATACACTGAGCAAATGAAGCTGACGCCTCCTCTTTTAGCTTCTATGCAGAGTCAGCTATCGTACGTGCAAGAGGATATACAATTGCGTAACTGGAAGGTCATTCATATATTCGAAAAGAATGTGATCAGGTCTACGTTGAGACCGAAAACTAAGAATCCTTTTGTCTTAGCCGGTCACTTCATTCGAAAGTGTCTGGTCGAGCAAGTGTTCAACCCTATCAACTCTGCCTATCAGAATGATGACCGTATTGTAGTTGACAGCGTTGACGCTGACTCAAAGCTATTTGCCGGCGAGATCTTAAGAATCTAAAAATGCTTTTGCCTTTTAAAATGAAAATATAATACTCGCTAGAGGAGTGCTATTTTTTCTACCTTTTGTTGTTTTTCTTTTTGTTTATTCACTTTTACTCTTATTTCAGTTCGATCCTTCAGACGAGTATGCAGGAACCGGAGAGATACAATCAGGTGATATCTCTCTTCTATTTATTCATTCCTTGTTGGTATAACTTAGTATAGAATTTATTGCCATTGGGTTCAATTTCGTAAACTTCGAAAACAACCAAATTCGTTCTAACGCAATTTAGAAATGTGAGAACCAGCTAAGGTTGCTATAACAGATCATATGTGTACTAGTCCTTGGTATGACGGCAGTTTGGATAAATATTTTTGGGCCGCATCTAAATTCATTAAGTTTTACTTTGATGGAGGTGGTTCGTATTGGAACCACCAGTGACAAAAAAGAATCTGAATAATATAAAATCTGTTCTCTTCTCATTTAATCCTTTTTTTCTTGTTTCCATTCTAGAGCTCTGAATACATAATTATGAACGCATGGTCTTGGAAGGGTAAGGACCATGCGCGAAGTATATGGAATTTCCCACAACCCTGGCAATGGCTGGAAGCGGCAATTACATAGACAGCTTTCACGAATTCAAGAAAATAAGGCAGCTTTGTTATCTGTTGAAGATCGAGGCCGGATGGGGAATCAGGGAGATTTGGAGAAATATTCAGCAGCGTTCGCCGAATTTATGACTCCGGATGAGGAGGGCGAGCCATTGCTTCTTGTTGCAGATCTTAAACATGCTTTAATTTCTGCAGAAATTCCCACATCGTTTATACCCAAACTTGTTCCCCTGATGGATCCAGAATCATCGGGGAAGATTTCATTCGAGAAATTTGTGAGTGTTTGTGAGAGTCTTACAGCCCCCGAACATTCAGAAGAATCAGACTCTTTTATTGAGGAAGAAGACGACTTCGACAACGAGGATGTCGAGGATGATGAAGATGAAGATGAAGATGAAGACTATAAGGACGATGATATAGACGTGAATGCGGATGCAGAATCAGAAGAGGGGTCTAAATCAGCCTCTAAAAGGAGAGTGTTTGACATATTAAGCCAAGGACACGACAGAATAACTGTAGATAGTTTGGAGCATGTCAATCGACTGATCAATATGAACGTCTCCAAACAGGACCTGGAGAAAATGGTAGAAAGAGCTTCAACTAGGACCGACTTTCTACGAATCTGGCGAAGGCTTGAGTAGCAAACAAGTATGGCTTATTTATTTTATATTTATATTTGTATTCATATGAACGTGTTGTGTATGTATGTGTATGTACGCATGGTAAAGAAAGAAGTAGCTCTCCAACATCCCTGTTTAGATGATATGTTTTGATCGGAAATAGGCACGGAGGTAAGAGATCTGCCATGCACCCAAACCAAAGAATGAAAAGAGGATAATCAAGAAGAAGTTCTTAACACGGCGGTTAGTGCTTTCGTTGGTGTCACGCAGACGCTCCTCACGAACACGCATGTATTCAAGATCGTTGTATAGCTCATTAACCTTATCGCTAAGTTGACGAAGAGTGAGCTCGGTCGGCTTCAGCTTCTCTGCAGCCTGGAATGAGGCCCAGTCACGGGCGTCAGTGCCAATCTGGACCTCGACTTCAATCTCGCGGAACTTGCGGCCCGCCGAACCAGTAGACCGTTCAAGGAAATTAGTGAAACAGATATCGAAGCTCGTGTCTCTCGAAGGGGAGAACGTTTGATAAGTGCGGTCGAGCACGCTGTCACGGAAAGCATAGCGGTTATCTTTGGAGTCGACGATCTCTAAAGAAAGACGCTGTCCGTCAGAAAGACTACCCGAAGTCTTGACGTCGACTACAACCTGAGTCTCCGAACCAACGAAGTCTCGAATACAACGCTTATTTCCAGTGGAAGTGGCGTCAAGCTCGAATTTAAGAGCAGAAACTACTGACAAAAGCCAGGTAAGTAATAGGAACTGCATCTGTTCGGGATATGAGTAGTGTTTAGCGAGATGGGTGATCCAGTATTACGATTTTGAAGGGGGTGTTTTTTTTGGAAATACGGTTCGCTATTAAACTGTCGTTAGCTTTCTGTTATACCAGCGATTCCGAAGTTTAATTATTTTCTGTGCCAACCCGCAATCGAATGAGAGAGATCCTTTGGTAAAGAAGACGCGTCTACGAAAGGAAAAAAGGGACTGACGTGGGTGAAATTTGGACTCTATTTACTACATATTGTCAACCCCCTCATTCACGTCCCTTCTTTCCCGCTGCATCCACCCAACCCTTCATCAGCCCGCCACTACTGGCACCCTCAATCCACCCTTGACCTTAACATCTACTCACCCTTGACCTTAGCACTACACTATCCACGGTCGACTCCTCGCCCATTGCGCTTGTGACCATTCCCACGCGACAAACGGATGTTTGGAAGCATTTGGGACAAAACAGCTCACTAGTTGGACCACGCGGGGCCCTTACCCGTTGGATCTCTCCCTAGATAAACACTCCATTAACTATGGCGGCCTGAATACCGTTACGATCGCCACATTTAAGCAAGATAAACCGGACCCCAACTACATAACCTGCTAATAAGTGTAATGCCAACAGACGGTAAGCGTCCTCCGACCCCATCCACTCCGGATGGCTGGTTGGCGAAATGGGATGATAGATATAGTGAATGGTATTATGTGGATCTATCTACTGGCAAGTCGCAATGGGAAGCTCCTTCGGGAGGTCCTCCGATGGGCCCTCCTCCGACCAGGTCCTCTGAGCCTCCTCAGTACCAGGCATCTCCTCAGTACCAGCAACCTTCACCACAGCCTCAACAACAGCAGCAGCAACAACCGCAGAGGCCAATTGTTATCCAGAACTATACTCAGCAGCAACCTCCGAACTACGGCGGAGGTGGCTATGGCGGCGGCTATGGCGGCGGTGGCTACGGAGGCGGTGGCTACGGCGGATACGGTCGAGGCGGTGGTGGTTTCGGAATGGGATCAATGGCTATGGGCGTTGGAGGTGGCCTGCTCGGCGGAATGCTGCTTGAAGATGCCATTGATGGTCATTCTGGTGGTGTTGAGAACAATACTTATATTGATAACGGCGGTGGATATGATGGTGGTGGTGGATATGATGGCGGTGGCGGATTCGACGGCGGTGGTGGATTCGACGGCGGTGGATTCGACGGAGGTGGATTCGATGGAGGTGGTGGATTCTAAGATGAATATTGAGACATCTGCTACATTAGCCTGCGTAAACCCGCAACCCCCCATGAGATGTAAATACTTTTGTAACGAAAAATACTATATGAAGACTTGAATCAAAGCTAAATAGGAATCGAAACTGAAAGCTAAACAAAATACGAGATATTATTATTATACTAATTATTATAGTTGTTATTATGGCTATTATGGTTATTATTATTATTTGACTGCGTAATGGATAGGGAGAATTATTACACTGGTATTTTCATTAATACATGCGAAGATTGCAACAATCAAACAAAAACATTCAACTAATGAATGTAGCCTCAGAGAACGCATTACCCTTCTCTTCGATTGTTTCTCCATCGATGGTAATCTTTGCAGTCAGCTCATTATAATATTGATAAATGATGGGGCTAGCACCGCTGAGACCGCTAGCAACACGCTTAACAAATGAGGGAAGTTCGGCCATAACATCAACGCGATCTACGCAGTGCTTCAGCTCACCGCTTACCTCGATCCTTACAGGCTTGCTCAGGTCTTTATCATCCTTCTTTGGGCCCTCAAGAACAAACTTGATAGAAGTGGGGGCGGGCCACATACCCTCCCCATTGGGATCGGGGGCAGTAGAGGTGTGTTCGATCTGAACATCCACTGCCGTCATTAACAACTTTTCGTCTTTGATAGCACCGCCAATGGACGAGTGCTGACGACCGTAAGAATTAGGGGTTATGAATTCCATGACTCCAATTGAAAGAGTCGGGCCCTGGAAGTTGAGGAAGTTCCAAGCTGCTGCTGCATGGTGCGGCTTCATGCCCTGAAGGGCCATGACCATCAGTCCTTTGCATTGACCCTTGGGGAATTCAACAAACAAGTTCTTGTTGCGAATTAGTACCATACCTTCAATATCACAACGCGGCCAGAAAAAGTGGCGCATAGTTCCCCATGGGTTTGCAGGATCCGAGCCATACTTACTCACGCCATCCTTACCGATCTTGAATCCCTCGCTAATCCGGTGGAAATGGAGATCAACTTGAATATCGTCTCCGCAGAATCCCGAAAAGTGGTAAGTCTTCAAGTCCGGGCTCAATGTAATGGAGAACCTGTCAGCCTTGAAGTTAACACCGTCCTTAACCTCAGCTTGAGTAAGGCGATGCGAGCCCCAAACCTTCAGCTCGTCATCACCGACTTTGCGGAGCAAGAATGTAAATTGAGAGGTGTACGCAAGATTTACTGGGTTCGAATGAATGACCTGGGCAAATCCGTAGTATTCGGGTGTACCAAAATAGAAAGTTTGGGTCTCAACATTCGATTGCGGCGGCTGTTGCCACTCGTAATCTTTAGCCTCTAACTCTCCGTAAGGATTGGTTCCTGCAACTATCTTGTCAATCGAATGGAATGCTTCGGCCCCGTACTCGGGTTCTTGCAGACCTGCGACAGACGCAACTGCTCCTTGGGCCCACTTCCACATATTTAATTCTAGTAGTCTATTGGTACTGGTTCTTCGGACCACAAGTGTTGGAAATATTTCTTTCTACTACCACTATAAGCCGGCACGTGCTTCCCCCAACCGGCTATTAGTGAACCAGCTTAACCGTCGAACACAGGAACCCAAAAACTAATTATAAGGGCCTAGAAAAAAAAAACGAAAACAAAGAACGAAGACCAAAAAAAATTATGAGGCTAAACCAATATTTTGACGGGATCAATGCTCGTGTATTGATTGAAATTTAATTAGTATTTATATTTGGAAATTATGGAGTCTTTTTGACTTGTTTATTCCGAGGCTTTGTGTTTATCCCAAGGGTGTACACAATTAAAGCCTAGCAATGTGGGATCCACAGGAAATCAGCAACGAACCAACACGCATAGATGGAGGCGATGGCATTTTCTAAATGGTATGGAAATCAGCATATAGAGCTACAACAATTATCAATCGAAACGAACCAAAACAAACTAAAACAAATGGTTTTCTTCATGTATTTTTTTTTTTATCAAACTTATTCTGCATCTTTCTCCTTGCTAATATTTTTTCCCTCTCTGTTTTCTTTAATTTCCGCCCACTGGAGGAGAAGAAGGCGTCTGTTGGGAAGGACCCTAACTGACACGGCCGTATGGCTCATGCTTGGGCGTTTTTGACATGCAATGTGTGTGCATTTGTACATATCTGGGGCTCGTTCTCCTTCCCCAAAGGGCACACAGCCAAAACACGATTTAGTACGAAAAAGAATGTTCAATTCGAATGCGAGATCTATTGCACGTATTTACAAACTACCATTTAACGATATGTAACTATCAAAATAATATCAATAAAAGGATGGATAAAAGTATAAACGGATCGAACCAGCAGCCACGACTGTCCCTGACTAGTGTAACTGGATGCCAATAAATTGGTTCGTGTTTCTAAATGCTTTTGGTATGAGACTCAGAAGCAGCCATAGATGATCTTCGTTTTGTACGATCCTCTTCAGCCTTCATCGATTTCTCTTTGCGTTTAGGTGCCGTTAAATCACGATAGATGAGGAACCCCACGGCTAGTACTGAGCCTACCAGTAGCGTAAAGAAGAAGTTGTCCGGAAGGTCAATTTTAGGCTCAGGCGCCGAGTGGCCAATTCCATGGGTGTTGAATAGGGGAGCTATCACTGGGGCTATCTTGTCGCGGTTATGTCTGAGTTTCTGGCGCTGCCAAGTGTGTCGCTTTGGATTGAGTTGGATGGAGCGGAGAACCGGCTGTGACTGCATGAATGTTGAGGTGTATACCACTGTCACAAACGGTGTAGGGATTGCAGCGAAAACGCCCGTCAAGGTCTCATTCATTGCTTGTGGGGAAAACCCAGCTTCAAATTCAATATAGTAAATGCGGGTGCGCGCATCAATTTTCCTTTCTAATGTCGATATGTTATGCGTGTTCACTTCAATCAACTCAGCTTCGCAGTATTCCTCTAGATCCAGAGAAAACTCACGCATATTTACCACGAAATCTGTCAAAAATGACCCAGTAGTCAAAGAGTTCTCCGCAGCTCGCTGGAGTTTCTTTAATCCCGTTAATTGGAATGGATTCGAGTCCCTGATAAGAACAAACGCATCGGCGGGACACCCTTTGGTCCAATCAGTTAGCTGCTGGTCAGCTACCTGGACAGGTAGCACATCCGAGTTCACTTTGCTTTTACCTACATCTTCAAAGGATCCGACCAAAAGAGGATACCCGCGTCGGTTCTCATTTGCCAAACCGAGCCCACACAGGCATAGTGTGAGTACAATCTGTGTCCAAATCATCGGCTTGTCCTAGTTGATGAACTGTAACAATTATAAATTACCAAGAGGACGTCGCGTCTATATTTTTCATCACGTAAGTACAAGTGTATGCATGAATATGTACTTAGTACGTACGTAGTTCCTGGGTAATGAACGTAATAGAGATAACTTAAATTTCCTTTTTATGGCCTTTTTTGGAAGAGAAAAAAAAATAATAAATATAAAATTAAATAATACATGCTCAATTGCTGAACTGTTAGTTGGTTTACTTTGGTTTCGTTTGGTGACCCTGACGAATACCTCAAACGTTGGTAACATAGATATCCAATTTGTCGTCTTCTTCAATGTCTAGATCTTCGAGACTACTGGAAGCTTCTACTTTATCTCCGTCAAACTTCACGACAGCGTTAGATTCTAAAGGAAGGCCTTTAGACTTCAAATAGTGCCTGACCAAATCAGCGACAACGGAAGCTGGTGTGACAAGCACCCTGACTTGACCCTCTTTTCCTTCTAAAGTGATAGGGAACCTAGAATTATTCTCTTCTTTCTCGCTGCCATCGTCGTCGTCATCGTTTTCAATTAGTCCTAATTCCTTTAAGCTTACGCCTGACTCCACAGCTCTCCATTGGTTATCCGACAGTACTACGATCTTCAGGGATTCGGCACCGGGGTCGAGTTGTGAAGGTTTCGAGAATTTCCTGATATCGTGATCTTTATGCACAAATACAGATGGAATAGTTTCCTGGTCGGTGCGTAGCCCCAGCTCTTTCTCTAGACTATAAAGCGGGGTGTTCACATTCCATGACTGGGTTCTCGTGGTGGCTTTTCCTGGAACCAGACATACTACAGTGAGCTCTATAGATGGTCCCGTTCCAGGAAGACCTGAATACGTGGGCCGTGCGGGTGCAGGGACAGAGGATGATGGCCTGGCTGGATTGACGGCCTCCTGTTCCACAAAAAGGTCTGAACTTGGTTCAGGCATAGTCAATGAAGGCCTCGCAGTTTCAACAGCATATTCGTTGGTGTTAGTGGTTTGATTCGGAGGAGAGCTGTGGACAAATAATGGAGAGCTGGGCGCACTCGTCCCTATTTCGATTACCTCCTCAGACTTGTCAAGAGTATCATTTCTGTTGTCGTCGGATCCATTAGTGGTATCACTGATAATAATAACGCTTTCATCTTGATCTGGATTATTGTTCACAAGCTCATCCCCTAGGGGATCTGCATCGCTTGAGAGATGTTGAGGCTCTTGTTCTTGCTCGTGGTCCCAGTCCTGGCTCTCCTGATATTCCTCGTCTTCTTGGTCCAAGGCGTCAATACGATCTACAGCCTCAGTAGTTCTATCCACCTCCTCTTCAGTTTCAGAGACAGTGCCTTGCACCTGTGCACTCAATTCGCCATGTGAAGTCTCTTCAGGCTCTGGAGTATCGAGAGAATTGTGCTGCTCTTCGATATGATCTGCTTGTTCGGGTTTAGGGGTCACGGAAGTATCTGCAGGTCGGGGTACATCGGTGTCTACTAGATTGTCGAAATACAAGGAATCGAGGTCTACCTGATCTGTGTTAGTTAAGACTGCTCTCTTTCGCTTCTTCCCCATCTTTGTACAAGACAATGGGCCTCCCAGTACAAAGCAGCTTACTGGTGTGGCACGATATCTTCTTATGGTGCTACATTTGTATTATGTAATGATGACATTAGTTTCGTATGCCTTTGGTATGTCCATGGCACGGATATTCCACAATGGCGATCAGCTCTTCGGTGTCACATTCAATATGGATATATAGATTCGTACTAATATTGAGCTGTGGATATATATAAATAGCTGAGTGAGCATTACCATCAAATTGGGGTCAATGGCAGTTCAATTGGCCCTGTTTTCACCGTATCTTATGAGTGAAATCAACATTATCATTAGACTTTGCATTTTATATATTCCTATTCCATTAGTCTTTTTCCGGTAATAGCTGAAACAGAAAACTCAACTCAATGTGTTTTTGTTGAATTTGGTAAAATGTTCGGTTTTAGAATGTGAATTCAGCTTGAGACTTAGCCACAATCTCCTCTTCAGCAGGTGTCATTTGTCTTGAAGTGCTGGAAGTAGGAATATTGAATTCGAAACCGTTCGTGGGCTGGGATGTGGATTGACCATTCGGTTCACCAATAGAGGTATTGTCTTTTGGTTTTTCATTAGTTTTTTCATCCCGGGTTGTATCCTTGTTAGCCGATAACGAAAAGGTCGTCGTTGGTTGGGGCTGAGAAACCGGCTTAGGATTTCCAAAGGAGAAAGCGGGAGTGGAGCTTGTAGCAAGATTCGTAGCAGAGTTGGTAGTAGAGTTTGTCGAGGCCTTCTCTGGAACTGGCGAGATATTGAAGGTATTGGTAGAGCTGGGTTCCTTCGGTTTACCAAACAAAGAAGTATCGCTCGTATTTGTGAAAGCGCCAGGTGTAGAAGTAGCAGCATTTGGTCTTGGAACCTCAGTCTTGGCATTATCAAAGACATTAGCCGGTTTAGACGGCGTAGATGTGCTCGGCTTAGCATCACGAGATAGAACTCTTTTAGAAGGAGCTTCATCTAATGCTTTCAAAATAGCTGAAGCGGCTGGAGTCACCTCGCTATCCTCTTGAGGGGTCTGACTCTGTTTCTGTCGCTCACTTCTGAGGACTTGCGAATAAGGAGCAGAGGGACCTGAAGGAGTGACAGTAGATGCAGAAGCCGCAGCAGAGGTGCGAGGTGCGTTTGTAGCGCGGGAAGGGCGAGGAGTCGGATTTCCGAATCCAAAACCGATGCTGTGTCTAGCACTAATACGCGAGGGTCGAGGCGATGTCCATGGGCTTCTGGTAGTATTCGCTAACTGAGATCGGGCACGGGTCTGCGTGGAAGGAGGGGTACCTCGCAAGTACGGACGCGGAGACGGGGGGGCATGAAGACCCCGTAAAATAGAGGTTTCCGTAGGATCCACTTGCGTAGTGGTATTATTAGAAATTGTATTTGTTGCTTCCGATAGGTTTGAGAAATCTACTAGGCTTTCGTTACGGCTGACGGCCTGACCTATGAGGCTGAGAACACCAACAACCTCCATGTTAGATAAGTCCTCGCTGCCTTTTTCGTCGAAAAACCGACGTAGTGCTTCGTTAGGTCCATCAGGGACAGCATTGTTCAAACTCACATCAGAGTTTGCCTGGCTCACGTTCGGAGACAGAGCTCTATTCGAGGTTGCTACGTTCGACGGAGTCGCACCGTACGCAGCTGAGTTCAATGGAATAGAGCTAGACTGTGATCCACTAAAATCAACAGAATGGTGTGTGATTCGGCTGTAGTCTCCAGTTGTATCGTCTTCACCGGTGGTCGTGTAAGCCTCTTCCTCTTCAGGGATAACCCGAGGAGGCCCAAGCTCCGTGGGTTGCTCTTGGCCCCAGAAGAACTGTTTGATTCGAGAAAAGATTCCCTGCTTCTGCGGGGCCGGAGCAGGTCTCGAGTACGGTGTCTTACGTGCCCTTTGCTGATGTTTCGGCATGTCTTGACTATACAAACAAAACCCCCAAGAGTATGGGTTAAGTGCTTACTGAGAAGAGTTGTACTAACTGTACCTATCCCTGCCTGCGAACCTACAAGCCCATACAAACAAACATGCATAAAATTGACAATTGAAATACTCTAAAATCATAACATAGCTGGAAATAGGAAAAGAATATATAAATGGTAAATAGAAAAGACCAGTATTTTTTTCTCACTTTCTGAACTTTACCTGTTACTACAAGCCAACTTTGTAGCTTCACTGTCTTCGCCATAACGTTGCCCCCTTGCCCTGACAAACTTGCGTGATGCTCAATCGAACTAAGGCTGCACCCGGTTCTTTAGCTGCAATACCCTAGTTCTAAGGCTATATAATTACTGGCTGCTGAGTTTTTATATGTATCTTTGTTATTTTTATAGTTCTTAAAACTTGTTTCCAAAAAACAGCTTCGCTTTACATGTCTCTGTAAATGCCACTATCCTTGTTTCTCTCCACCTTAGCATGTGATAACCTTCTGATCTGAGGTCGTGTTAATATGTATGTATTGTATTACGTGAACCTTCCCCACGCGACCTATTTGTGATAATAATGGATAGCGTGCTTTTAGTTGGTGGCTGCGGTTTTCTTGGCCTGCATTTGATCCAGGAGTTCTGGAGCATCGAACCGCGTCCGAAAATCCATGTTTTTGATATTCGTGGCTTGCCCTCGCCTCTCCCCAAGGCTGTGACTTTCGACCCTTCTCAGATCACTGTTCACACTGGTGACTTAACTTCCCGCGACGACCTGCAGAAAGTCCTGGAGTCCGCCAAGCCTAAGGTAGTCGTTCACTCTGCCTCTCCTATCCACGGTCTAGGACAGAATGTTTACCATAAGGTAAACGTCGAGGGCACTCAAACCCTTGTTGATGCATGCACTGATTCGCCGTTTGTTAAGGCACTGGTTTACACATCTAGTGCTGGTGTTGTGTTCAATGGCGAGGATCTATATGGAGTCAATGAGATTACTCCGTACCCGAAAGTTTCAATGGATGCCTACAACCTCACCAAGGAACAAGGCGAGCAGATCGCTCTCAAATCCAATTCTGGCAATTTGAAAACAGTGGCTATCCGTCCAGCCGGTATCTTTGGTCCAGGAGACCGCCAGATGGTCCCCGCGCTTCGTTCGGTTGCCAAGCATGGCAAGAATAAGTTCCAGCTTGGCGATAATAACAATTTGTTTGACGTTACTTATGTTGGCAATGTTGCCTATTCTCATGTTCTGGCTGCGGAGAAACTACTTGCTGATGCTCCAAATGTTGCTGGTGAAGCCTTCTTCATCACTAATGATGAGCCTATCTTTTTCTGGTCATTTGCTCGCGCTATTTGGGCTGCTGATGGACACAGAGAGGAACCGAAGTTCTCTATTTCTCGACAAGTTGGATTGGGACTAGGATACCTTTCTCAATGGGCTTTTGCTGTTCTTAGGAAGGAGCCAAATTTCACTGCTTTCCGTGTGAAAACAGCTTGCGCTACTCGTTATTATGATATTACGAAGGCAAAGACGCATTTGCAGTACAAGCCTAAATGGACTTTGCAACAGGCTCTCAAGACAACAATCGAGAACTTTGATCCCATTGAGACTGTCAAATAGAGCCTAAATTTGTGAGATGATCTCTGAAGTTTTATTGCGCTCGGTGTATCCACTCCTTTCCTTAAATAGGTCTTTCTATATAAATTCTCATGTGTAAATAACGTTGTATTACTTGATGGTATGTTTTATTTTGGAACGGAGAACAAGATGCATCGAATTCAGAGGCACTGGGTGTTGTAGCCCTTTTAGGTGTCATGTCCGCTATTAGAACTGCGCTATCGGGTTCCTAGATGAACGCGGCGAATAGAATAGCCCCAATCATCCATGAGCTTAGCTTGTTCATGTTGGCACCTGATTTCTGTTTCACTTCCCCTGCATCTATTTTGGACTCGGTGTGCTTAGCTTTGGATGGCATGTCTGCGGTACCAGTAACTTCGCTACTACTTCGAGACTCTTTGGCTTCCTTCTGATTAACCGACGTAGGCATCGCTAAGCGCGCAGCTTGCTCCGATGATAAGCGAGCTCTTTCATGACGGATAGAACGAAGATTCTCTTTATAGCGCGATTTTTCTAGCCGCGATTGATATTCTTGCGGACTTAATGAAATTGTTGTTGTGGGATCGCTTGGGGTTATAGTGATGGCATCGACTTTGATAGACTCCTTAGCTACTTCTTGCTTAGCGTTAATTGAATCAGCCATACCTTCATTAATGTTTTCCCTAGTTTTCTTATCGTCGGCTCGTGGCTCCAGCTTTGATTGCTGCATTTTAGAATCAATTCCTAGCCATTCGTTGAAGATGCGAGATTCTTCTGTATCACTTAGTTCCTTGACATTACTGTTCACGTCAGAACGACGAGACATATATGGGTCGTATGTAGCACACTTGCCTTCATTATATGTTTTAATAAACATAGTCATGGCATCTTGAGGACAAGCCGCATAACAGTTGGCGCCATTCGTTATTATCGATATGCATTGACAGTGAAGGTCGTCTTGGTCGCATTCAGAGAACCTCGTCTCGAACCTCGACAAGCATTCCTGAATCGCGGCGGGGTCACAAGTCTCAGGAGGCGGGCGAGCAAGTACTATGGCCATGGTGGCAAGTGCTCCGATTATTCTGGGGAAACTAGCCATTTCGTTTTTCGTTGATGATTGGGTCGAAGGTTTATTTCCAGTGATGTATTTTCCGGAGATAGCAATTGAGCGTGATGTGTGTAAAAAGAATTTATCTACCTTGTCTGGCTACTTATATACCAAAGGCGGCAATTTGATGGCATCATTGTGGTATTCATATATGACTTCAATATACCCTGTTAGGGAACCGCATGCAGCACTGCCCTTGCATCCCCAAAGCCATACCCATACCCTGTATACAATAGCTTAAAGAAGAATAGAAAAACGAACTTAGAAACGAAAAATGAAGGAAAGAGTTTACAGTAAAAACTTTACAAATAATAATTACAAAACCGAACTTAAGTTAACCACAAATATTGAGTATATTGGAAATAGCAATTATTGAAAAATTTCTTGCTTGAACTTAATCAAGCTCAACTTGAGCCTCAAGCTCGGCAAAGTGGGTGAAAAAAGACTCATAGAGCTTAATCGAATAGTCTATATCTTTCACACCACCTGTTTCGCGAATGGAATGCATGCTGAGCTGCGGGTTTCCAATGTCAATGGTACGCATTCCAAGGTTTGCCGCAAGCATTGGGCCAATAGTTGAGCCACACGGGCTGTCATTCCGCACTACGAATTTCTGTAACGGAATAGAGGCCTTTTCTGCGGCATGAGTCAACAAAACAGAGCCAAACGAATTAGTAGCGTATCGCTGATTGGCATTTGTTTTCACAACGGGACCAGCATTGATAGTTGGTTGGTGATTCCTGTCGTGCTTCTCAGAGTAGTTGGGGTGAACTGCATGAGCCATGTCGGCAGAAATCAGGAACGATTTTGCAATTCCACTGGCTGCGTGATCCTTGGTGTTTATGCGCTCCAAAACAGCCTCCAGGAAATTCGATGCTGCACCCTGAGCGCTGACACTTCCCACCTCTTCATGATCAAATAACGCAATCACTCGGGCGGCAGGACCATCGAAAGAGCTGTTTAACAGGCCCTGCAGAGAACACCAGCAAGAGTTCAGGTTATCAAGACGTGGACTGAAGATGAACTCGTCATTAAGTCCACCAACTTGTGCTGCTTGGGTGTCATAGAGGATCAGTTCAAAGTCCTCAATGTCGGTAATATTAACGTCTAACGTCTTGGCAACGAGAGCCATCAACCCGGTGGGGTGGTCACCTGCTTGGCCAGAGTTTTTATCACCCTCGAGCTCCAAGATGGGCCTCAGGTGCATTTCCTTGTTAAATTCAAGTTTGGTGCCTTGTTCCCTGTGCAAGTGGATAGCGACAGTGGGAATGCGCAACAAAGGCTTATCGATTTTAACCAAACGAGACTCTGACTTGCCGTTGTTACGAACAAATACGCGGCCAGCAATACTCAAATCGCGGTCAAACCATGTAGGCCACAGACCACCACCGTAAGTCTCTACACCTAATTCGACATAGCCATTTGCCTTGATGGCACTCCGAGGCTTAAGTCTCAGAGTTGGAGAGTCCGTGTGTGCACCAACAATAGCAGCCGGGGAGCCAGCCTTCCATTCAGAACCAAGAGCAAAAGCAATGATTGACGAAGTGTTCCTTGTAACGAAGTATTTTCCAGATGGTTTTAACTCCCAGGAGTCCCGTTCCTTGATCCGCTGATATCCGGCCTTCTCCAGAAACTCGGATGCAGCCTTTACTGCATGGTAGGGTGTTGGGGAGTGATTAACGAAGTCCAAAAATTTCATATTCAGGATAAATCTAGGTCGATTTTTTCAAACAGGTTTGAGATACCTACGTGATTATGATACTAGTAGGTGAGTAGTACACACAGATACGCGCTCTCAGGCATACATATGTTAGGTACATAAGATGACTGGGCGATGTTAGGGTTATTGGATTTGGGCGATAACATGTCTGTCCGTGTGGAAGGCCAAAATAACAAATTAGAATTAAGCGTTATGCTGATACAATACTAAATAATAAGAGACTAAAAATGCAGTAAATATATCTATATATTTTTTTTTTTTTAAAAGATATGTTTTGAGAAGGCCAAAAACGTTTTTTCTCTATTCTTTCCTATTAGTTTGTCGATTACCACCGCCATCCGGCGGATGCAGGCAGCATACTTTATGGATCGACATTGAGCGGCCGGTTACGGGTTTTTGGCGGTTTCCCAAAATAAAATGCTCAAATATAAAAAGGACAGATCTGCCGACGGTCAAAACGAAGGTCACTAAAACAATTGATCTACCCGTTACTTTTTGATTGTGTATTCGAAATGTTCGCTTCGGCCCTTCTTCCGCAGTTTGTCAAAGCACGTTTGGCTCGGTTCCTTGGACTCGTTCAGAGCTTGCTTCTTTTTATTGCTTCAGTCCTACTGATTTTTCTGAACCTCGCATGCTATAATCCCTCGAAAGCTTTTTCGGAAATCTACGTTGTTAAGGTCATAGAGAACTCAAGTCGAAACATCCACGCAGGATACTTTCGTATGTGCGAGACGCAGAATCTGTCGAACTCAACGATGACATGCAGCCCTATTCATGACTTCAAAGGTTCAGATTTGGCTTATGCATTTGCCAAGCGAGTGACGCGGCCTTACTTTGTGGTAATGGGAACTGTACTAACTCTTATTTCTCTTCTCGCATGCATCCTCCATTCGATAATGCGGGCTAAGCAAGCACAAATCCAGCCTGTGGTATTCGGATTAACATCCGTATCTTTAGCACTTACACTTGTAGGTGCCTGTTGGCAGCAAGTTGCTGTGCAAGCAGCTGTCGTCCTTCTTTCGGACGAGGTCGTACGTGGGTACCGTGCAGCAGGGTTGATTTGGAGCACGATAGCTATGCAAATACTTGCTGTATGCTCGCAAGCTTGGGCGGTTACTCACGAAAATGAAAATGATCAGGAATTGGCCGAAAAAGCCTCAATGAACAGTAGTGATACCGGGTTTTCTAGCAATATGTATAAAGTGAATCTCAAGGCATAATTTTCTTATGCCTTCTCCACCAGCTCGTCCACGAGCGTGAAAATGTATTGCAGCATTTCAATCTTCACTGATTCTGGTATCATTTCCATTGCCTTGTTGCGCACGTCCTTGACTTCCGATGAATTCGATCCCGGGTCCTCCGCTACGCTCAGTTTACGACTAGCCAAGGCAAGAACATCGTCGTACCATCCCTTCTCTTGTAACATTTCCCTGAGCAAACTGCTCAACTCTGCGTACTTTCCGCTCTGTACGAGATGGGTTTCAATCTCTTCCATTTGGCGAGAAAAGGCCTGATGGTTCGAGTTGAATAAACGGATATTTTATCAGGATGTTGTTGGTCTTTCTAGCGGTCAGGGCAGCTGGCTTCAGGGCGCGCACAACTAGTTACAAAGACCCAAAGGCCACCCTTATGAGTACGACATGTATCAGCTTGATACTCATTTTATAGTCTCGAGTTTTCGCATCATTTGTCTTTTTCATTTACTTTATTTTATCTTTATGTCCATTTAAAATTCTATTTCATGCCTTTGTTAACTCATAGTACACGGTATTACCGTCTCATCCGACTCTTATCCGTATCACTGGACTTGGCTTATATATATACCTATATATATATTACACCAGCAAACAGAGACATACATATATCATACTTGAAGATGCCTCTTGATCTCAGCAAGGCTCACGTCACCGGCTACAAAGAACTCGAAGACCCCAAATGGGTCAGAACTAATCTAATTGAATATGTGGATCCGAATGGAAAGGCTCGCGACTGGGAGTTCTGCTCGCGTCGCACCCGTGCTGAAGGCTCGGACTGTGACGGCGTGGGTATCATCTGTGTTCTTCAAAAACCAGAGGGACCTGAGTTGCTTTTACAGAAACAGTTCCGACCGCCAGTAAACGGTGTATGCATTGAGATCCCTGCCGGGCTACTTGACCCGAATGAGAGCATCGAAACTTGTGCTGAACGGGAACTTCTTGAGGAGACCGGTTACATCGGCAAGGCTAAAAAGGTCTCACCGTTGATGTTCAACGACCCGGGATTCTGTAACACAAACACTAAAATGGTTCATGTGGATGTGGACTTGACCGATCCGCGCAACCAGAACCCGCAGCCGCAGCTTGAGGAAAACGAGTTTATTGAGTGCTTCTCTGTTCCGCTGAAGAAGTTCCCTTCTGAGCTGCGTAACCTTGAGGCCAATGGTTTCAAAATAGATGGCCGTGTTGCCAATCTTGCGGACGGAATTGAACTAGCCCAATCGCTTAAATTGTAGTTATTCTACTAAATACGATATACTCCAACGGTTTTATTTCCCTGATAGGGCCAATGACGCCATAGTTCCTACATTGTGTTACTTTATTAACCACCGTAACGGGTTCAGATTCTCCCAAATTAATTTTTCATATGGGAGTGACTATTGACCCGAAAAATTATTGGTTATTTGGTTATGGCTCTTTGATATTTAAAGCCCCACCGCACGTAATTGAGAGAGTTCCGGGATTCGTCACTGGGTCTGTACGTAGATTTTGGCAATCTTCCAATGATCACCGAGGAACGCCAGAGGCCCCGGGGAGAGTCGTCACTTTAATCACCAAGGAATATTGGCAGACTCTCAATGATCCGCACCCATATGGACACGACGATGTCGTATACGGCGTTGCATACAAGGTTGATCCTGCTTATGCACAGCAGGTCAAAGAATATATGGACTGGAGAGAGAAAAACGGGTATGCAGATATTGAGCTTGATTTTCACTCTATAGACGATCCCAAGAATTCCTGGAAATGCGTCACTTATGTCGGGACCCCAGGAAACGATGCATTCGTCGGACCTCAAGATCCAGAAGCCTTAGCTCGTCACATTGCGTTATCCAAAGGAGCCAGCGGACCCAACATCGATTACTTGGTGAATCTTAATATGGCTGTGCATGAATTGTGTGGAGCCGAAGATGAGCACATATCTGACTTAGTTCAACGCGCCCAAAAATATTTATAATTGTAGCTTAGACATCCTGCTATGATCTTTTAATTAACTTTCTAGTCTATTGTATAGTATATTTACAGCATCTTTGAATAAAGTTCGTACTCTTCCTCTGTTGGCCAATTAGAGGCTGGCGGCCGCGTATTTTGACCGAGCTTAAGAAGCGTCGGACCTTGTGGACTATAATGAATCAGTGCTAAAAGGATTCTCTTTGTGGGAGCAATCCCAAGGTCTTCCAACCATCCCAAGAATGAAACCAACTCACTGTGGTATCCTGATCTACCAACCATCACTAAGTATGCGTAGATCAAATGTTCATCCGGATAAATGCGGAGCAGATCGTCCGAAGGTGCAACCACTCCACGAACGTGCATCTTAAATTCGGCAAGTGCTCTCTGTGAAGCATACATACCGTCCCATATAAGCTTGGGGTCCCATGCCGCCCTGCATAATGTGTGAAGTGCAAGGCTAGAAGGTAGCCCACCTTTGTATAGTTTATTATAAGTTTCCCAGATTTTCTCTGGGGCACAGAACCGTTGAGAAGCCATTACTTGTTCCAGAACCAGCTGGTTTGACATGAATTGCGGAAAATGGGACACGACGGCGTCTAAATCTTGTCGTGTCTTAACTTTAGCCATTTTAGCAACTAGCGACGGCGTCAGTCGGATCCCAGCCGCCAGCGTCTGAGAAAGTACTTTCTGTTTTGCCGGAAACGACGAAAGGGCGCCAATAACAAGTTCAGCAAGTAAATTTGTCATGCGAACATTAGATTGAACTGCACGAGTCCATAACCGCAATGCAACTTCAGAAGTCAGCATTTGATTTCTAGTTAAGTACAGAGCGGCACAGCTCCACATTGCTGGTTTGTGTGTATTCACCTGGTCCACCACAGACAACGCTTCCTCAGCCGTTTCTGAAGTTAGTAACCGAATCACCGCGGGTCCGTTAGTATATGCAAACTCCTGGGCATTATCTGGAGGTGTTCTTGGATAGACAATAGTCTTCAAGCTATCGATGAACTCTCGTGCGAGTTGTGGTTTAGTGAAGTGGGTGACATAGGCCAATGCAAAAATGCCCTTGGCGTCAACCTTCTCACTTCCAGATGCACGAACCAATATCTCTTGAGCTTTCGAAAGTGGTGAAGTATCGGATGATTTCCAGCGCTTACCATAGCGAGCAATTTGCCAAAGAAGTTCGTTTAAAACTGCTGGTGAGATTGCTTGTGGAGATGTCCCAGCTGCTTCCGTTTCAGTTGTTTTTAGATAACTGCGGATCACCACAGGTACCAAATCAAGTAGATGTTTTTGCGCATGGCGAAGAGCCAAAGTGACCAGCTCTGGCTGAATATGACTGGGGATTCGTGGGAGTATTACTTGGTATTGTCTCACAGCGTTATACACCTCAATAGGCGATCTGCTATGTCGACCAAACGTGTATAAAACGACAAATGCTGGCCAGGGAATTGATGGATTAGAGCCCATGACTTGTAAGGCTTCTTCTAAAGTAGGCGCCTCAATACAGTCCACCCATTTCTCTATATGCAATTTGGGGGGTAATAACGGACCATGGAAAGACTGCAATGCTTGGATGTCGCCAAATGGTATTTTGGGATCAAGGCCAAGCCTATCTCTGATCATATGCCATTGTGCTGGGGGATCGTTTGAGTGCAACGGCGCTCGATTTCTTTTTCTGAATAAATATGTTGCGATTGTTATCAGTTCTGCATGCTCCTGATAAGGTGAAAGATTCTGGTATCGGTTTCCCATGCGTGAACCTAGCAAGTACTGAGGCCTGGGGACTGCAGCGTGTGTATAAGGAGAGGCATAGTCGAGCATGCGACACCCATAGCACTCTTTCTTAGGAGCATTAGTGCCAAGAAACCGTCGAAACACGCGGTTCATCCATTCCTGCAGGTTTGTTAGACGTCTAATGTATAAAATATAGGCTTAGGGTAATCCCGAAATGCCACAAATTATAGTGAAATATTAAACAGGTAGACTATATGGATATGTATTGAAGAGCGAGTCACAGCAATGGTTTGATCTTTTGCTTTTTTAATTTTTTAATTTTTAATTTTTATCGTTATTATTATAATTAACAAAAATTTTTGTTCAATTTCTTTCCTTATTTAGGAAAGAGTTTAGGCTGTAGATACCGAGGGCTGTTTCCGGATTTTTAGACCCCAGCGTGATAAGTTAGCTTTTAGTGTGGCCTTCAACTCTCTATAGTCCTCAGTATCGGGCATTTCCATTGCGTTTTGTAGAATCTCGGTGAAACGCGAGTAGAAAAGATCTGCACCTTCCTTCGAATTGGTGGCTGCCGAACAGATCAGGAGCTGGGAGGGCCTCGGAAGTCCTGCAACCTTGGTCTTAGTCAAATGTAGAAGCTGAAGTCCGCGGAATTCCTGGCAAACATTAGCAATTGCGTACAGATTCGCAGCATTCAGCTCCAGCTTCTCAATAATTTCAGGGTGGTTTCTTATTATATAAAGAGCCGGTACCTGAGCAATGAGTGAAGGCCTATCGTGCCTAATCAGCAGGAATTGTGCATCAAGTTCAAGGAAAAGAGACTCGAGTTCTTGCGAGAGCCGAGCAAGCACTGGCTCAATAGTGTTATCAATCGAGGAATTCCTGTATCTTTTACAAAGCGTGAACACAGCAGAATGGACCTGCTTCTGGATTGAAGGTTGCGCGGTAAAGAACGGGATCAGGTTACCGACGTAGTCTGTCTGTAAAGCAGCTAATAGAATGTCATCGTCTTCGGAAGCTAGTGGATCCCACAGCAAGTATTCACTTGGTGGTGGGGTTCTGCGTCTTAGCAGCCGTATGTTGATTTCCATAAGCCTAGATTGAAGCTCTGCAGGCCCCGAGTGCAGTTTCCCGAACGGAACGAAGGCTAATGCAGCCCTCGGTAGTTTAGAGGTCATCATGTCTATAGACGCAACTGATTTGGTCTCTAATTCAGGGTCTGCAATAAGAGAAAATGCTTCACGAATCAATTTGTCCGTGTCGCTGGTATATTCCGCGGAATCGATATTTACATCACTCTCAGTGGCTTTCTCAGCAACCTGTGAAAGTAGAAGAGGCCGCACTAAAGGAATTGAGAAGTGAGAGGCATTGAGTTGAGACAGGTTGAGAACGTCGGATAGTGTCATGCCCAAGAGTAATGTTGTCAATACATCCTCCGGGATCTGCTGGGCAGCGTCGGGATTGACTGCTACTAATTGCACAATGAGAGGGATCAATGTTTCCCGACAGGCAAGAGCCTCGGGCTTGTTGAAGTTCAGTTTATCGAGAGCATCCAAGTCTAAATCTCCACCATTGAGAGCATTTCTGACAGTGCTGATAGCGTCATCCATTTTCGGAGCGTGTGGCGGCGGTCGATGGCCCTTGTGGTGTTTGTTTAGCTAACAGACTGCCTCTCTCTCTATGTATGTGTTACGTACACTATGTATGTGAGTGCATGATTATATTAGGCTTAGGTTCCACGCAGGCTCCTCGCCGTTTAACCGCCTCCAACCCATCTTTGAATCACCATGCCCTGACGTGGGCCGTAGACGAATGTCAGTGGACGCACGGTAAGTAGAATACGGCATAACATAACAACACAACAAACAGTACGCGTGTATCATCTATGTGCATGCATAAATAAGGGGTACAATACCGGTGAGTAGGAAAAACCGAAATACATAAGCGACTATTGATGCTCAAGCTCAATTGATATAGGCATATGGTTAATTCTGCAGTGCTTGTGATCTGCTACTGGTAGAAGCGTTATCTATAGAAGTTGCATGCTATAAAATACTAGTATTAGTCCTGAGAGATTTCTTTTATTTCCATTTTTTTTTGACATCTCATTCGATCTGTGCCTTATAATAAATTCCGCATAAAAAAGGCACATAATTTCCCGTTAAGTCATTCACTTTCCTGTACCTCCTGCGGTGGTGGGTAGTGTGCGCACTTAAAAATAATTGGTTATAGCGATGAGGGCACAGGAACATTGCAAAAAGGGCGATTAAAAAGTCTAATTATAGAACCATGATGAAATTGCACAACAGACAGTACATTCTGTAGAACGAAAGAGAGCCAAAAAAGGCAAATATTAAATTTGATTTCAGATATCTAAGTCATCTTTAATATGGCGTTTGTTTATAGGGGGCTAGATAGATAAGCATGATTATCAAGATCAGTGCCGTAGTGGGTGTACTAATAAGCTGTCTCAGGTTCGACGTTATCGTAGCTCACATATATATACGTCCTAGTTGTAAATACGAAAACAAAACCGAACGAAATAAAGCCTATATGTCTACTATTTTAATGAAATACGTCCTTATACTTTCTGTCTGGTTCCATTCGATCGCCCCTTTCTTCCCTCTGGGTCATGCCCATTTTATGCAGCCAATTGTCTCACTTTAGCGGAAGCAGCTGCAGCCCAAAAAAAAGAATTATAATCAAATAAGGTATAGGCCTGAAACCCAAAACTCGACCAAATTCATTGGGAGGGGATAGAACTAAAGTGACAGCGGGTAATACATAGTTAGTAGAGTGAGATACCCTAAACCTTAGTTGCGCAGTCGCACATCTCCCCACTAACGATCACTCAGACTTTATAACGTTCATCCCTAGTCTTTGTCCCTGTTCTTTTGCTGTGAGCAAGCCTTTCAATCCGCTCATTAGATCATACAAATCCGTTCATTAAGAAGACCCATCAATCCCTTTCTGTGTGAGAACTTCGCCGTGCTTTGGGTAGAATAATTATGACTGGTGACAAGGATGCCACTCGTGGCGGGAAGGCACGTACCTGGAACGGCAGGTACGTCAATATCGCCCATCGACGCACTCCTAGCGAATTAACCCCCTTGATTCAGCAGAATCTTGCTCTTCAGCAGCAAGTTGAACTGCTAACTGCTCAGAACCAACACATGATGCATCAGCAAATGAATGTGCAAGTTCCTCCACAATCGGCTAATCAGCCCTCTGGTATGAGTCCTTCTGTGCCACAAAATGTATACATGGCCTCGACCCAGCTTTTGCCCCCTCCGCCCCAAGTTTTTCACCAACGTGGAGGAAGCCACAGCTCCAACCAGCTCAGTCCGAGCAGCTCAGCCCACGCTAGACAACGATCCATGGGCCATATGAGGCGTCATTCTTTGGCCGTCAGTGAGGCGAAACGTGCCGCTCAGGAAAGAAGCAGCGGTGGCTCTCCGACTCTTGGCGCATCTTCACAACTTTCGCCAGCCACCCCTACGGGGAGCTCTCCCCAAGCATCATTGGGCAGCGGGACCCACACTAATGGATCCCCTGGTCCATTGGTCGAACAGGTTCCCCAATTCAGGTTCCCGCCCTCTCCGGATCGTCCTAATGCAGTACCTGGAGCTGAGAGAGCTGGCAGGGGTCATGCTAGGTCAAATTCGAGCTCGTCTTATCGACGACAGACCCCTTCACCGCAAAGGTTCCAGTTTCCTCCATCCTCCCCTGCTCAATCGGCTTCTGAGCCTAGTGGACCCCAAGTCCAGACAGGTCCAATTTCTCTTCCTTCTAACTCTACCTCTGGCTCTGCTGGTCCTCCGAGTCATAACCGTCGCTCTTCTAATTGGCAAAGTGAGGGTGGCAGCACGTTCGGCCACCGTCCTCGTCCATCTAATGCGAGCGAGTTTTTCTCTAACCAGCACCAACAGCAGCAATCGAGTAGAAAGTCTTTGTTCGTACCGTACCTCCCCCAATCCGCCATTCCAGAAATGCTTGCTGAAGGCTTGTTGGTTACAGGTACCCTCCGTGTAAACCATAAAAACAGGAGCTACGCATACGTCACCACTGATTTACTCGATGCAGATGTGTTCATCGCCGGAAGTAAAGACCGCAACCGTGCTTTGGAAGGTGACGTAGTCGCTGTGGAATTGTTGGATGTAAACGATGTCTGGGAGCAGAAGCGCGAGAAAGAAGAGCGTAAGCGCCGACGCGGAGGTGGGGACACCAATGACAGCAGACTAGTTGAAACTCAAGAAGGCCAGTTGCGACGTCGTGGCTCATTGAAGCAACGTGCGCCCCAGAAACGGACTGATGACGTCGAAGTAGAGGGGCAGACTCTCCTACTGCGTGAAGACCTTGGATCTGGCGAAGACAAGCCTCTGTACTCTGGTCATGTTGTAGCTATTTTAGAACGACCGGCCGGTCAATTGTTTAGCGGTACACTAGGTCTCCTACGGCCTTCAAGTCAAGCGAACAAAGACCGCCAGCAGACTTCTCACTCACGGCACGCAAGCTCTTCCAGCTTCAATGCTGATGAGGGTAGTGGTCCGAGCAATAATGGTGGTAATGGTAATGGCAACGGCAACGGAAATGGTAATGGGAACAAACCCAAGATTGTTTGGTTTAAGCCCATGGACAAGTGTGTCCCCTTGATGGCTATTCCTACTGAGCAAGCCCCCCCGGATCTGGTGGACAATCCTCAGGCATACGCTGATCAAATTTTTGTAGCTCAAATCAAGCGCTGGCCTATTACCTCATTGCACCCGTTCGGAATGCTTGTAGAGAAGTTAGGTCCGTTCGGTGACTTGTCAGTTTGGCAGAAAGCCATCCTGCGCGACTTCAATTTTGGTGCTCATAAGTTCAGCGATGGCGCTGTTGAAGAAGCAGTTGCCACTGGAAAGGCCATGAGTGAGGCGGCTGAATCCCTACCGCCGTCTCATGAGAAGAAAGTGACTTTACTTGGACCTGATCTTGCAGCAAGTACCTATGAGCGCGACGGTGAGCAAATTGCTGCCATTCACGTTCTAGATTTAACCCCTTCGATTGAGCGCAACGGATTGTTGGATAGGGAGTTGCGCCACAAATCTTCTGGATTGTACATGGATAATTTCGAATCGCCGTTGGTGGCTTCTCCGGAAGCGCTGGAGCAGATCATGTTCAAAGATGGAAGATGCTCTCCTGCGATCACTGTAGAATTGGCTTTGGACACTCGATCAACGACTGTTAAGCGTGAAGCGGTGACTCCTTTTAGTAGCTCTAAGGAGGATATCTCTGTAGACGACACAGCTCAATTTGAGAAAATTGCATCTATTCTTCGACGCCGAAGAGGCTTGGGAAGCATCGATGACCCCACCGTGGATCTTAGTACCCTGCTTGATGTGTGTGTTCCCGCGCGCCCTCCGCTCAACGACCCTACACGGAGCCAACTTATTATTGGTGAGCTTGTCCATGCAGCCAATGCCGCCATTGCATCCGAGCTGCTCCGTTCTTCTGCGGTTGGGCTTAATACTCTTGTCCGTAGACAAGCTGAACCTCCACTATCTAAGCTCGAGCAATTAGCAGGGTTGTTGAGAAGCCAGGGGTTACGTGTTGATAGTGCGAATGCACACACACTGGCACGATCTTTAGCAGAGGCTCTGACTCCTCGTCAAATGACAGCCATCAAGGCACCATTGACCAAGATATTGAGTTCACAGCGGTATGCAATCGCCGCCAGGACCAATCCTGGTCAGTTGGGTCACTATTGGTTTGGCTTTGATGCATATACTCATTTTGCACGTCCCCTCTTGCGCTATGCCGACCAGGTTGTTGCTCGCCAGGTTCATTTAATGCTAGGTACAGAGTCTGTATATGAGGATCAGTTCGTTAGCAGTGCAGCTGAGCTCGCACCCGAACTGTCTTTCAGATACGATTGTGCTCATGGAGTTCAAGAACAAAGCTTTCATCTCGGATTGACCCAAACTCTGAGCATCTCATACCAGCTAGTTAGCGCTGTTGTCACGACTGTATATGAATCGGCATTTGACATAGTGATACCGGAACTCAGCGTAGAAAAGCGCGTTCATGGTGACCAGCTTCCCCTTACCAAGGCAGAATTCCACCCTTCATCTCAGCTTCTCGAGCTATACTGGACGGCCGGAGTTGACTCCGCTACTTTTGAGCCTGAGACTGATGACAAGAATAATAACAACTCGAGCAAATTTGAGAACAAGGAGGATAGCACCACCAACCCTCCATCGCCTCCACTAACGGATGAAATGCGTAGCAAATTACTGTTGAAGGAAGAGCAGAAGGTCCAAGAGATTAAACCCATGTGCGAAATACCCGTTCTCATTCGCGTTGCCGCCGATGCTCAGGTACTTCCATCAATTATTGTGAGAGCTGCCAACCCATTTCTTTGAATCACATAATTCTTTGCATTCGCATCAAGATATATAAAGTTTCTAATATTTTTAATATTTTTGTTTCTTTAAGGTTTCATCAGGTAACGAGATAAGTAAATAAGATGAACCCGCATCGCTTTAAGAACAAGCTGGACGTGATAGCAAATTACATGTTGTCTCGCCTGTGTTCCAAGAATAAAAGAGAGTGGAAATGTATATATGCCGTTTGCACCGTAGAGCATGATCATAAAAGTGAAAGCAATGCTGATATTGAAGCCTTATAACAAGACAATGGTAATAATAATAATAATAATAAGTTCATGGAATCTTTCTGTTGAATCGAATATTTAATGAAAGTACAATGAAATCGGGCACTATTTATTGATTAGGTTTCGACATATAACTTGTAACTATCCTTCAAGTAATCTATATTGTTTTAACCTGTTTACGCATCATTCGTACAAAGATATACCCTAAACTGAAGGACTCTCTCTATTGCAAGGTTTAAGAGTTTAAACTGGGATTTTTTCTGTTTAGTTAGCCTCAGAAGCAATCTTCTCAGCCTTGGACTTGACCTCTTCGATGTCACCAACCATATAGAAGGCGTTCTCGGGAAGAGAATCGTGCTTACCGTCAAGGATCTCCTTGAATGAGCGAACAGTGTCCTTCAAACCGACAAGACGGCCCTGGATACCAGTGAAGACCTCGGCGACAGCGAAGGGCTGCGAGAGGAAACGCTGGATCTTACGAGCACGCTCGACAGTGAGCTTATCAGCCTCAGACAACTCATCCATACCAAGAATGGCAATGATATCCTGGAGCGACTTGTAGGCCTGAAGAGTCTGCTGGACAGAGGAAGCAACATCGTAGTGCTCCTGACCGACGACAGCAGCGTCAAGAAGACGAGACTTAGAGTCAAGCGGGTCGACAGCCGGGTAGATACCCAACTCAGAGATGGCACGAGACAAGACAGTGGTGGCATCCAAGTGAGCGAAGGTGGTGGCAGGGGCAGGATCAGTCAAATCATCGGCAGGGACGTAAACGGCCTGGACAGAGGTGACAGAACCCTTCTTAGTGGTAGTAATACGCTCCTGAAGGGCACCCATATCAGTAGCCAAAGTCGGCTGGTAACCGACAGCGGACGGGATACGACCGAGAAGGGCAGAGACCTCGGAACCGGCCTGGGTGAAACGGAAGATGTTATCAACGAAAAGAAGGACATCCTTACCCTCCTCATCACGGAAGTACTCGGCAACAGTAAGACCGGTAAGGGCGACACGGGCACGAGCACCAGGGGGCTCGTTCATCTGACCGAAGACAAGGGCGACCTTGGACTCACCTTCGAGGTTGATGACACCAGACTCGATCATTTCGTTGTAAAGATCGTTACCCTCACGAGTACGCTCACCGACACCAGTGAAGACAGAGTAACCACCGTGGGCCTTAGCAATGTTATTGATAAGCTCCTGAATGAAAACGGTCTTACCGACACCGGCACCACCGAAGAGACCAATCTTACCACCCTTGGCGTACGGAGCCAAAAGATCGACAACCTTGATACCGGTCTCCAAAACTTCGGCAGTAGTACTCTGCTCGGAGAAAAGAGGCGGGTCAGCGTGAATCGGGCGACGGACATCAGTCTTGACGGGACCACGCTCATCGACAGGGTCACCAGTGACGTTCAAGATACGGCCAAGAGTGGCCTCGCCAACAGGGACAAGGATGGGAGAACCAGTGTCCTTAACGACCTGGCCACGGATAAGACCACCAGTGGCATCCATAGCGATGGCACGGACGGTGTTCTCACCAAGGTGCTGGGCAACCTCAAGAACGAGCTTGTCGCCGCTCTCACGCTTGAGCTCAAGCGCGTTGAGAATAGACGGGAGCTTGCCCTGGGGGAACTGGACATCGACAACGGCACCGATGACGGCCTTGACACTACCGTCACCACCCGCGGCAGCAGCAGCCATGGTACGGCTGAGCAGCTTCGGAGCAGCCACATTTTGCGGACGCAAAGCAGCCCGCTTTAGACTGGGAAGAACACTGCGGAACATTATTGCTTCAAGTGTTAGGTGGGGGAAGAAGAAAACGAGGCGAGGTGTTGAGGGTGACAAAAATGCTAGGAGTCCCAATCACGTTCGAGCAGCGTGGTTGATTAGGTAAGGCCAAGAAGATCCGTGACCCACCCTCTGGGCCAATAAGATTCAATATTCTCAGGGTAAATGGTTCCCGATATATTGGGCATCCGGGTCAAAATCTCTGGAATATGGGTACAAGGAGAGACCGGGGTGGGTGGTATGTGTAGTAACGTGTGACTTGGAAATATTTTGGGAATAGACTAAATAAGAACCACACAGTTCACCCAGAGCCTCTATCCACCACCTATGAGGCAAATCGCCGCTTCTATATAGACGCTGATTGTGATTGAAAACTAACTCATAATTGATTCACTGGGCTGGTGGTTACACCTTCTGTATATACTGAAAATGATGTTCGTTAGTATAATTGAACAATCGATCCATACATAATTAAGATAGAACGCGTCTTGTCGGTTCATCACCCCCCTTTAAAAGAATCCCCGGGGAATTCTACCGGCATGTTAGCGTCGATGATAGTTCAAGGGTTTGATCTGCGTGCCTGACTGTGTGCTGGTGCCTATGTGCCTGTTTTGTTTTCGAGCATAACCATGTCTATACGTCGGGGATAATTATAGGGTGAGGGTCATGCACTCCACAATCGAAGCCTGTTAATAAAAGGTTGAGCTTAAAGGCACGTTTCATGAAAATATTGAGTATTAATGGCAGTCTTATGTATAGTTATTGAATAAAATGTCCATAGACAATACAGACTCGTTTCAGTCTTATTACTACCTCAAACTAAGCTGTATAGCCTTTAATTTATGGTGACAAAACGCCAAGATGATTGAGGTCTAGATTCGAAATCGTGCTTCAGAGTTTACAAGAGCCTGTCAGAGAATAATGACTGGGAAGGAATGAGAACAAGTATTTAAGTGAACGGATTTCGCTTGAATTTACGATCTATCACTCCTCATCTTTCACTGTGTCTTACACCTACATTCTTTACAAATGAAGTTCTCTCCCGTCATTCTTGCCGCTCTTTCTCTCGTTTACGGTGCTGAAACCCGTCAGCAGATTGCCCAACAGCAGGCTCAGACCGCTGAGTCAATGTCTGGTCCCGAAGGTGCTATGATCAATGCTCGTCAGGTCCACGACACCCTCACCCAGCGTCTCCAAGCTGACGGAGGTGCTCACTCCAACGAAGAGCGTCTTGTTGCCTACATTACTGGTGCAGACTCCCAAATTGACAACGCCATTGCTACTGTCAGTAACGCTCTTGCCCCGTTGACCTTCGGTCTTTCGAAGGCCGTCGGCAATTTCTTGCTTGGACCATTTGTTCAGTCGGTCACCAACGGTGCTGAAGTCTTCATTGCTAACGTGATTGGCAACGGCGAAGATCGTGTGAATGCTGAGCTTATCGGGCGTATGACTGGTGACTACTCGCGTCTGATCGAATTGTCCAAGCAGAACAACGTTGATGTTTCTCATCTTCAGAACTTGAACAACCAACTCATGAACACCATTCCTAAGGGTAAGAAGCGTGCTTCTGATTCGGATCTATCTGGTGTTCACGGCTCCATGGTCAACGCTGCCCAGGTTCAAGACACATTGAACCGCCGTTTGCAGCAGAACGGTGGTGACCCTCACGCCAACGCTGATCGTTTGGTTGCCTACATCACTGGCGCCGATTCCCAGATCGACAATGCTATTGCTACTGTCAGTGATGCTCTTGCGCCTTTCACCTTTGGCCTATCTAAGGCAATTGGCAATGTTTTGCTCGGCCCTTTCGTTCAGTCTGTCACCAACGGCGCTGAGGTTCTCTTGGCTAACATGATCGGCGGTGGTGAGGATGTTTTGGACGCAGAGATGGTTGCACGTCTCACTGGTAACTACTCCAAACTCAGTGCGTTAGCCTCGAAGAACAATGTCGACGCTAGCCGTTTGCAGAACTTGGCCCAGCAGATCACCAACACTCTTCCTAAGGGTAAATAGATGATGCACATTCTTGAAAGTAGTGTGTGATATTTATGTTTCAGCACCACTCCAAGTTTTATTGGCAGCATCATCTCTAGCATCAGCATCAGCATCAGTATCAGTATTTCAGTTTCAGTTTCAATCTCAGTTTCATATTCATATACTATAAGTTTTTGTAACAATACATCTTCTTCAATTACTATACTGATGAATTTCGTTCTCGTGCATTTTTATTTCCCTCCATCATTGCTTTATACATCCACCTTTTTAGCAACAAAATCCCACATTGACTTCAAAAGACCATTAGGAACAGTAAATAGATCAACGTGGAACTCGCCTGCATCAACATCATTCTTGACATAGATATCTGGAGTTTTATTATCACTGATCATTTGAACAATGGACAAGACGTCCTGCTCTCCCAGTTGTTCCAGACCACTGCTTAGTCTTTCCAAATCGACTGATCCCTTAATAGTCACCTTTGGTTTCTTTGCCTTTGAACTGGCAGCATTCTCATCATTCTCTGCACTGCGCTTCTCTGGTGCAACGGCCGATGCGCCATGTGGGGCCTGGGGAGGTGCAGCAGCAGGGGCAGCAGGGGCATGAGTGGTACTAGGAGCACTTGGTGGCTGCGGAACAGGGCCACTGGCCGCAAGCTTGGCAACTAAATCCTTTTTATTAGTAGGGAAAGAAAGAGTGATGTCCTGGGAGCTCTCGAGTGATCTGAAGTGCAGGTCGTAACCGGAGCTGAAGTCACCGCCTCCGTGGGCAATACGGAATGTTATGCGCATTTCGAACTCACCCCAGCCCTTTTCAACGAGTTCAAAGGGAGGCTCTGTGAGTACTCGCTTAGGATTAGCAAAAGTCTCATGAAGTTGGTATGTTACTCGGTCAAATACATCCGCAGGATATAGTTGTCCGTCGGCGCCAACGAGTTCGACGGAGATGCGCCACTCACGCATAGGGAAAATGCCGTCGATCTTGGGCTCATTCTCGAGAACAGCCTGACGCGTAGTAATGCGTACCTTACGCTGAATCTTGTCCACCATTAGCGTCTATGTCAGACCTTCAACACGCAAGTATTGTAATATGGGTCGTTGCAGATGTCGTAAAAAGGCGGGGCAAGGGGTTGTTCGCGATATGTCACTACATACGTCTAATACCAAAAATTCACATAGGTCATTCCTCTCCTTATGTTTATGCAGGTGGTTGTTGTAGTACATACATACATACATACATACATACATACATACATACATACACATTATTGCTTTGTGCAAAAAATGCTATTTTCAGACTTTTTATACCGATTTAATATTATTGAAAACTATTTATACGGTGCATAATCATGTATAATTTAGTTGATAAGATAAGCAACCATTTCGATATTTGATGTCCTGCGTTGTGTGCGACATGTGTTGAGCTAGTATAGTTGTAGGATTTCATAGATCAGCACGGTCACTTTAAAGCTTGTTCTGGCTGTTTGTCACCACCTTGTTGATAGACTCAGCAACGTATGCAACGTTCGAAGTGTTAAGACCAGCCATAGAGACACGACCATTGTTCAGCATGTATACGTGGAACTCTTCAACCATGCGACGGGCTTGCTTCTCGTTCAGTCCAGTGAATGAGAACATGCCAATCTGATCAGTGATGTGGTTCCAAGTGCCCGGGGTGTTAAGGCCCTCAAGCTTGGATCGCAATTCGTGGCGCATCTCAATGATGCGATCGGCCATCATTTTGACCTCGCGTTTCCACTGAGCAAAGAGCTCGGGGTTAGTCAATATGCGCTCAACAATACGCGAGCCAAATGCAGGAGTGGTAGAGACTTCAGCACGAGTCTGAGTAGCCAATTGTGACGAAAGAGCCTGAACAGTCTCCTGAGTGGCGTCATTCAGCACAACGTGGATAGCACCGCAACGCTCTCCGTACAATCCCATGTTCTTGGAGAAACTCTGGCAAACGAGAAGATCGATCTTCTGATCAACGAAGTAACGGACAGACCAGGCATCTCTGTCAAGATCGCCCGAGGCAAATCCTTGGTAAGCACTATCGAAGAAGACAAACAATTCATTAGCCTTGACGATTTGGGCAATCTTTTTCCACTGGTCCTGAGTGGGGTCCAAGCCAGTGGGGTTGTGGGCACAGGCGTGAAGCAGCAAAATATCGCCCTTCTTAGAATCTTTCTCGAGGGTAGAAACAAGCTCATTGAATTTTAATTGGCGGAGTTCACCATCCCAGTAAGGATAATTCTTCACTTCTAATCCAGCCCAGGAAAAAATCTGGTGGTGGTTGCCCCAGGTAGGTGTAGGTACCCAGATCCGTCGAGACTCGACTCCGTGAGGGGGGAAGCGCTGCAATAGTACAGCACCCATGTGGTTAGCGCCAGTACCACTTAGGGTCTGAACGCTTGCGATCTTCGAAATATCAGCGTTCTCGCCAAACAAAAGCTTGGCACTGGCGGCTGCAAAAGCCGCATTACCAGCAATAGGTTGATACTCATGGTTCAATTCAGGGTCAGCAGTGATCTGCTGCTCGACTTTACGAACAACCGGGAGCACCCACGGTTTCCCCTCATTTGAGCGATAAGCACCGATACCAAGATCGGTCTTCTTGGGATGAGTGTCAGCCTTGTATCTTGCTGAAAGAGCAAAGATTGGATCGGGAGGGGATTGCGAAGCTTGAATTACGGGCATGATTTTATAACAGAAAAACCGGGAGCTTCTAAATGTTTTAGTTCTCAGCGGGTTTGTTCAGGTTGAAAAGCGGGTGATGATGCATTTAAGACTCACGAGATATAGAGGAGGAGGAGACACAGGGTCAGGGTAAGTAATGTGAAAGTCTACGCTCGATGGCCGCCGAGGGAAACTGGGGAAATGGCCGTTAGCGCGCATACATATGTAAAAAGCTATTTGCGGGTGAAAACGCAAAGAAGAAGAGGCTGATATAGCGAGGCCAAAAACATGAAATCTAAACTTAAATAAGTCGAAGATCGATCATTATCTAACGTTAAACTAGTTGCGGCGTTAAAATGCATGGGAGGTTATTTGGGTTTGTGAAATCTACCTGCCCCTGTCCTTTATGCTCGATCCACCGCCGTCTTTCACCCTGACCTAGGCGATACCCGGGTTATACATATTTAATGGGCAACAACCCCGAACAAAACAAAATAGAATCAATACGGAATTGAGAGAGACAGTGACGTTACAATATGAAAATGATAGGTATAGAATTAATTAATTAAATACGTCTACAACAGCAGCAAATCAATCCACGTCGTCGATTGTAGAAGGGCCTTGTTCAAGATCCTCCTCGGCTCCTCCTTCAAGTTCAGCCTTCTTTTGCTCCCACTCTGCCGGTTCATAGATCTTGTTTTCAACCTGGAGGACGCCAGATTCGCTTAACTTCGAAACAAGATCCTCAGCATCGTCAACCTTAAGGGTTCCTAGAATCTTGTTAATTTCATCCAGCTTACATGTGTTGATGGCTTCTTTCATCTCCGGGGACATGTTTTCATAAATTTGTCTTCCTTCCGAGTCCGGCTCGGGGACTTTGATCACAAGTTCAGTGTTCTCGTCCACAGGATGCAACTGAATAACCTCTTCGCCTTCTCCGGCTTCTCCAAGACTATTGGCATGGTCTTCTCTAAGGATCTTACAACGATTGCGAATGTGGTTATAGGTTGTTCGGACGTCTTGTTCAAATGCAGCTCGAGCAGGGTGGTCGAGTTTGACAATCTTGCTGAAGAACACTTGGACGCCATCTTTTCCTAGAGCGAGGCTATATTGGATGAGTAGGGAGTTCCAAACGACCTGCTCGGCGCGCTTAGTATCATCCGCCAATTCGTGCTCAAAAGCACTCATGGTCAGTGCATCCTTCTGGCCCTCGGTGACTATATAGGGATGCTGCATGAGGTACTTGAAAGTCTGCTCCATATCTCCTTTAGGAATTTTACCAAATTCTTCCGTCTCCGGGAGCAGCTCCTCGAGTCCATCTTCATTAACTTTCGGTTGAGGTCGGGACTTGGGAGAATTCAATGTCTCAACCGAAGTGGGCGAAGCACTGGAACCACCACCGCCAGCTCTACTTCCCGTGCCAGATGCGCCACTACCACTGCTACCACTCTCTTCACCGCTATTTGTGGGCTTGTATACAATGGTGGAGTCCCATCCTGTGTGGATATCATCAGTAGTAATATGCTGCTTCCTCTCCTCATTCAACTTTTCAATCTCTTTGCCCTCCTCTTTCAGCGCATTTGTGATCATATCTCGGTGTTCCTTCAACTTGTTCAATACGGTTGAGGGATTTCCGCCCTCAGCAACAATTTGCATGAGCATGCTCTCGATCATATCTGTGTATTTGGGCTGTTCAGGACTTGTGGCCTTAGCTGGCTTCTCTTTGGTCTCACCTTCTTGAGTGAAACTGACGTCGGATTCCACATCCAGTCCAATCTTACGGCCACCCTCGCCAGCAGTGATAAGTTTGTTGACACGCCTAAGCAAGTCTTCGTTCGTCTCCATGTTCACTTCAAGTTGAAGAATTCTAAATTTCGCCTGCTCACGTTTCTCGTGGATGTCCCGCTGCTTCCATCGAATAAAAGAGTTCTTGTCTACATTGGGATGAACTTCGATGTCACTGTCATCCGAAAGCTCGAGCTTATCCCACTTCGAGTAGTCTACAACCATGTGTATATGCAGTCTGTGCTTTTGTGGTTCAGGGACTATGTTTTGTTGATGCTGGTTAAAGCCCACACTGCTGTCTCTATAAGTTTACTGAAAGGGCCTCTGGGTAGGGAGCGTGGCGGATGATATAGGAAGATCGTGAGCCCGGGCAAGGGCTACGGTTCGAGAATCTTGTGGCTCCTAGAATAGAAGCAGCAGTTATATCAATGCTGCTAAAGATATGACAGAATTGTTGAAAATCATGGACAGAGTATATGGTTCAATTTTCTTCCTCAGTTATTCGATATGTATACATGTATATATATATATATATTAAGATAAATATGAATTAAAGACAGGTGACCTTGGAAGCCGACATGATGCTTTAGCGGTAAAAGTCGGGTCCTTTAGCATTGATACCATAGTCACCCAATACTCCATTCAGACTCTCCATGGTGAGAACGGTTCTTCCAGAAGTCGATCCTGGACCTGCACGGCCTCTGCCCGCACCGCCAGCTGCATTTGCTGTTTGAGCACGGATTCGCGAGAACTGGTAAGCGTCATTGGCTATATCTGCGACGAACTTCTGCGTTGCCAAAGCGAGAAGTCGTTTAATGCGTGGGTCTGTCGTTCTGAAACCTGACTTCGCAAGGTAATAATCAGTAACGGCGTCGGGAATGATTGGTGAGAATTCATCCATTGACTCAAGGAGCTCTTTCAATGATTTTTCTCTACGCTCGAACAATGGCTTTAGAAGCAGTTGGTCGAATATAGGATTCGCTTGTTCTTCGTTAATGTTTCCTTCTTTTCCATCCGCATCCGCATCCGCATCTGCATCTACGTCTGCATCTTCTTCTCCCTTGTCGCTATCCTTTTGCTCTGTATTTTCGCCTTCATTGTCGTTGTCGTTGTCGTTCGCGGGCTCATTGCCGTCGTCTGCTTTTTTGCTCTCGCCCTCTTTATCAGATTCGGCTTTGCCCTCTTTGCCTTCTTTGCTTTCGCGTTCATCATCGTTCATGGCTTGATCTCCGTTTTCTTGGTCTCCTCCAGCTGGTGGCTCTTCACTTACATTATGATCGTTGCGGGTTTCTTCACTTTGGCTCTTTTCTCCTGAACTCTCAGCCTCTCCTTGCTCTTTGATGTCCTCATCTACTTCCATCTTATGCTCGTCTGAACTATTGTTCTCCTTAGGTTCTTCCTGGTGCTTGGCCTCCTCAGCTACTGCGCTGTCCTGTTCTGCATCTTCCACTTTGAAATCGGACTTTTCGTCCTCTTTGTAGCTCGGGCTTTGCGACATGGCTCCTGTTACACAAGGGAGAAAGAGATCTTATGAACGGTTAAAGTATCGTTCAATGGCAGCAGCTACGTGAAAGTAGGGAAATGAATATAAGATTGGTAAGCCGGCACTGTGCCTGAATTCATATGAGTGACAGTTATGGCGGAAAAAATAAATAAACTCAAGCAACACTAATCAAACTGCGGAAAATTATTGCTATTTTTTAGAAGATTTTCTACCCCCTCTTTGAATCGTTTACAATATCTTTTACTCTGAATTCCAATTTGTGCAATAGGAATCTGCTTTTCGTTGCCTACTGTAGGAGTAGTTGAACTTTAGGTCCTCCTGTGCCTCCATACCCCAGCCCCGACATATATTGGATATCTATTTTCCTCGCCCACCCATAAAAAAGAATCCTTCAGACACGCCACCCCTGAATAGATATCAATATGTCTACCGTCAGAGATTCTTCAGCAAGGCTATTCTGGCTAATTGTATTATCCGCAATTCTTCCACCTGCAGCAGTATGGATTGAGTTCGGATTCTTTACATCAGATATGCTTTGGAACACCTTGCTAACAATTCTTCTTCCGTTCATTGGATTCATTCATTCAGTTTATTTGCTCACCAAGGCTCGTTATGAGAATCCTGAACGTGCGGAATACGAGGAATTTACCGGTGATGCAGAGCATCGTGCTCCGCACTGTTCTTCCGAGGCAGTACACCATCCTGGTCAAGCTAACCAGCAGCAGCAGCAGCAGCAGACACCGCAGCAGCAGACACCACAGCAGCCGCCTGCGCCATCCTCGGTACCACCAGCAGGCGTTGAACAAGCACCCTTGGACCCTCCTCCCTACACGGATAACGGAACAACGACTCTAGACAATAAGATCCAGCGTAATTCATAAACATGTTCTCACACATATATAAGTATTTATCGAGTCAATTTTTAACTTAATGAGAGTGACCATGATGATGGTCGTTATAAATTAGCTACATCCTATCTTGTCTACAGACCTTACAACTTAAGTCTCTCAAACTCTTGAATGACGGCCTCAAGGCCCTTAAGCTCGGCAGCGTAGCCCTCGATCTTCTTAGTGTTGTTGTCCTTAACACTCTCCTTGACCTTCTCACTATAACCCGGAACCTGGGTCTGCTTAATCACGTTCGCGCGCTGCTGGTCGACCTTCTTGATCTTTTGCTCGGCCTTCTTGATCTCCTCGTCAAGGTTGACATGGCCCTTAACAACGACATATGCACTGATGGTCGGCGAAACTGTTCCAACAACACAGCCTGCAGGTGTGTTCTGGTCTTCGGTGATAGTGAGATTGCTAGCCTGTCTCACTATCGACAAAATGGAGTTGTGCTGCTCCTTGAGCATTGCGTACTCTGAACCAGAAGCCGAGACAATACATTCACCATTCTTTGCAATGCCGTAGTCAGCGAACAGAGAGCGCAAAGACTTGGCAACCTCGAGCACAGTGGTGTATGCCTTCTCTGATTCAGCATCAAAGAGTTGCTCACTCGGGAACTGAGCCAAAGCAATGGTCTCCGGAACGTTGGCACCGGCAGGCTTAGGCAGTCTCTGCCACAACTCCTCGGTGAGGAAAGGCATGAACGGGTGAATTAGACGAAGAGCACCATCCAAGCATGTGTAAAGTGTATCCTGAGCGCTCTTACGTTCCTCTTCGCTACCTTCCAAAATAAGGCCCTTAGAGTTTTCAATGTAAACGTCGCAGAATTCGTAGAGCCAGTAGTTGTAAACAACAGAAGTAGAATCCATGAACTGACGGCGCTCAAGGTGCTCGGCAGTCTGTTTACCAGCCATTGAAAGCTTGTGAAGAATCCACTTCTCTACAAGACTGCGGCCTTCGTGAGGCTTAGTCGGCGGCTTGTAATCCGGACCCAACCTCATCAAAGCGAACTTAGTAGCTTGGTAGATCTTGTTGCAGAACTTACGGTAGCCCTCGACACGGTAGATGTCCAAGTTAATGTCTCGGCCACCAGAAGTGTAGGCGCACATAGCGAAACGCAAAGCGTCAGTACCACACTCAGGAATGCCGTTAGGGAAACTGATCGATTGTCCTTCAGCAGCCCGCTTGACCTCCAATGGATCAAGGTTACCAACCTTCAATTTGTCGTGAAGTCCGTTCAGCGAAATACCACTGATGACATCCAAAGGGTCAATGACGTTACCAAGCGACTTGGACATCTTACGGCCCTGAGCATCACGCACAAGGGAGTGACAGTAAACCTCCTTGAAAGGAATCTCACCAGAAAGCTTGAGGGACAGCATGATCATACGAGTAACCCAGAAGAAAAGAATGTCCCAACCAGTCTCGAGCATCGACATGGGGAAGAAACGTTGGAAGTCCTCGCTCTTGATGTTGGGCCATCCAAGGGTGGTCATTGGCCACAAACCACTGCTGAACCAGGTATCCAACACATCCTCGTCCTGGTAGAGCTTCAAAGTAGCGGCATGCTCAGGGTACTTGGCTTTAGCCTTTTCATAAGCTTCTTCCTCAGTGCGGCCGGCAATCCAGCTCTCGGTGATCGATGAGTCGAGCTTGTTACCAGGCGTGAGCTCAACAAGGTAAACAGGACAGCGGTGTCCCCACCAAAGCTGACGGCTAATGCACCAGTCCTGCAAGTTCTCGAGCCAGTGGAAGTATTCGGTCTCAGAAGACTTGGGGAAGACAGAAATCTTACCCTGCTTGACAGCATCAATAGCCATTCTGGCGGGCTCGCCAAGATTAAGCCACCATTGGGGCATGAGCATCGGCTCGATGACATCACCACTCTTATCACAAGTGGGGACAGTCATTGGGTTGTCGTTCTGTTCAACGAACAAACCACGAGCCTTCAAATCCTCAATGACTCTGGTACGGGCATCGAAACGCTTCATGCCCTGATAATTAGGGCCTGCGTGTTTGTTCATAGTACCATCCTCATCGATAACACTGATGAACGGAAGGTTGTGGCGCTTACCAGTCTCGTAATCGTTAGCATCGTGAGCAGGAGTGATCTTGACGGCACCAGTACCGAACTCCATATCTACAGCGACATCATCAAGCACAATGGGGACCTCACGATCCAAGACGGGGTGCTTCAACATCTTTCCGTGAAGGTGAGTGTAACGAGGATCCTTCGGGTGAACAGCGACGGCAGTGTCACCGAACAGAGTCTCCGGACGAGTGGTGGCAACAACCAACTTCTCATCGCTACCAACAACTGGGTAAGCAAAGCTGGTGATCACACCGAACTCAACCGGTTCGTCGTAACCAGGAACCTTCAGCATCGTGCGGCCGGGGACTTCCTTGTTAACGACCTCCAAGTTAGACAAAGTGGTACGCAAAGCGACGCTCCAGTTGACAAGGCGTTTGGATCGGTACAAACTGCCATCCTCGAAAAGTCGGACGAAAGCTTCAACAACTGCAGCGTAACGCTGCTCGTCCATAGTGAAAGCCTCACGGGACCAGTCATAGGAAGCACCAAGGGCAGTGATTTGCGACTTAATTCGCTCATGGTACTCTTTCTTCCAGTCCCACACAAGATCAACAAACTTCTCGCGGCCATAGTCGTGGCGGGTCTTGCGCTCACGCTTCCAGATATTCTTTTCAACCACGCTCTGGGTAGAAATCCCTGCGTGATCGAAACCAGGAATGAACAAAGTGGTGCGTCCCTTCATTCTGTTGTAGCGCACAAGAGTATCTTGCAAAGAAATTGTGAGGGCATGTCCAATGTGCAAGGCACCAGTAACATTTGGTGGAGGGGCAGGGATCACGAATTGGCCCTCCGGCAACACCTTGTTATCCTCAGTGAACTTGGGCTGGAAGAAATCCTTGGAAGCCCACCACTCGTACCAAGATGACTCTACATTAGCGGGGACGTATGCCTTGAGGGCAGGGTCATCCAGGTTGACCAAAACCTTCTTTTCACCAGGCTTGGTAATGTCAACAAACTTTGGTACTTCCTCTTTAGGCTTCGGTGCGCTCTTAGGTTTGGCCTTCTCATTGTTACCTCCAGCACCGCCTTGAACCTGCTTGGCCTTCTTGGCCTCAAACTTAGCCATCTTCTCGGCCTTCTTACGTTCCTTTTCGAGCTCTTTAGCACTCTTAGGCTTTCCCTCAGCATTCAAAGCTTGAGCCTCAGGCTTCAAATCTTCGGGTTTTGGAGCTTCGGAGTTTGGGTTAGACATAGTATGTTTAGCTCTTACGATTGCGCTATGTCTCACGCCTGTGATATTTCGAATGAGTCGAAGCGTTTTCGAGTGTGTCTTAAAGAAGGTTAAGAAAAATGTTAGGGTTTTCCGTTAACAATATGTTTTCTCCATTAACGAAATGAAAAAAATGGAGAGTTATTATGGTCGTGATCTGGTGACTCAACCATAACCACATGAAGTGTCATAACCACATGAAGTGTCATAACCACATGAAGTGTCATAACCACATGAAGTGTCATAACCATATGAAGCGTCATAACCACATGAAGCGTCATAACCACATGTAGTGTCATAACCACATGTGGTGGGTAGTCATAATATTAAACGTATGGTGTAGTGGTGCCGTGTGAGAAGAAAATTTGCGGGGAGTGGGGGTAAATTCCAATGAACCCTTTGCAGGCCGGGCGGAACAGGTGTGTAACTGTGTGTTAGCTGCAGGCGTTTGCTGTAAGGCGAGGATGCAAGTCAGACTGCAGAAAAGCAGGATATGCTAATTTCACTTCTCCGAAGATAAGCATAATGTTTTTGGTGACACATTTCAGATGAACATCTAACCCTTCTCGTATATCTCATTATCGCGCTCGTTAACGATGTTTTTTTTTTTTGTTCTATTTTTTTGTGTAATTTTTTTTGGATGTCATACCTGGACATACTAATGTTGTGATCTCGGCACTTTCGTTATGTTATGTTTACTCAGATTTATGGGAATAGGTGGGTCTTTCCCCCATTCTTCATTCCAACGGTGATCTCAATTACTTCGGAATATATCAAGTAGGCGTGTGGGTAGGGAGATCAAAAGATAATAGTAATAAAATTACGCTCGAGCTTTGCCCACTCTGTTGAGTAACATAACTCTTACGAAAGAGCGCCGGATTTCCGTGGTTTCATTTATTTTTGCTGGCTGGTTTCTAATTTTTGCTTACTTCTGAGTTAGGCGCTCCATCAATATCCCACTTGGCTCTCATTCATACATGCATTACGGTTAGGTGAATTAACCTGAATTAACATTGCGGAAGGGTTTCTTTTCAGCATGTGAGATGAAACGCCCATGTGCAGCCCGGTATGATTTCATAAATCCTAAGTTGTTCAGGGCAATGTCGTTCTTAAGCATAATATAAGGCGATCATCACCAAATCACGGTTAATTGAGCCTTAAGATGTAGTGACGGTAGATATTTTAAAGGATCAATGGCTTTTGTGGATCTTACGAAACGTATAGTCCACCCCTTAAACTCTAGAACGAAAGGCGTGCCTGGTACTATGCACGCATAGCTATATATTAAGACATCACATGACTGCCATTTAGCCGCCCTTGCGTTCTCTCCAGATCAAGTAAGTGTGGAGAAGAAACAGGAGCAGAAAGCTAGAAATAGAATGACAAGAAGCGCCATAACCGTGAACTTGAGGGCAGAGAGTGCTCAGGTCTACACGGGCGGCAGCAAGGCGTCAGTTAAGGTCTCCATCAATGTGCATAAGCCAGAAGCAACGCTGGGTAATGCGTTTGCTACGCTGATCTGCGAGGAGAGGGCACTTGCTTGCCCGAAAGTATCAGAAGTTCACACGGAATTGATACCGGAACTGCCCCATTCATTGTTCAAGGGTTTGCACAATTTCGTGATTGTCTTCGAAATCCCAGAAACAGTGGATCAGTATCCAACAACACTTAGGACGTCAGACAAAAATGATGCAGTAGGCATCTACTGGTTGATAAAATTAGAGTTCCAGAACATGTCAACTTCCACAGGCTCCACAATTATACCCATATACCCAGCAAGACCACTAAGCAACAATACCTGGACCAGCCAGGTCGAAGATAGCGACGAGACAGAGATGGACGCCCGAGTTGACAGTATGCAGAAGATGGGATACCTTATCTTAGGACCGGAAGGCGATCCGATCGGTAAATCGAATAATGTGGCTAGAAGCTGTGATAAAAATTTATATTCCTCATCGAACCAAGAAGTTGGTCGCTACAGTATTGTCTCTCGTCAAATCCCTTTCATCATATCTAAGAAAGAGGAGGCCGAAACAATGCCGAAAAACAAACGTAAGATATTACCCGCGCTCTTCGGAGAAAACTATAGACTCCCCGATAAGAATGACCTTGGCGAGGTGCAGATCAGGGCGATGCTTTGTGTTCCAAGGTGGGGTGTTTTCCAAAGCCCACATAAGGCAGGCATGCGGCTCTACGTCAGAATCGGGAGAGACAATTCTGTTGTTCTCAAAACGATAAAAATAAAACTCCTTGCTAATACCAAAATCAAAGGCACTGATAGAACCTATCAAACTGCAACAACTATTTTAGACCACGAAACTGACATCGTTTGTAGCAAAGGAGATACTAATCTCACTAATGAATTCTCCGATTTAGAGATACCCACCGCCTGCGAATCAACGGAGACAGATCATTTGCAGCACCGATACATGATTAGGGTAACGCTAGTTTTCCATGCCCTTCACCTGTCTAACATGTCGCGGTGGTTGACTATTGTGAGTCCCGTGACTGTATTGCCTAGCATAATCAAAATGCCTGCAGAAAGCCCGAACGCACCACCTCCGTATCACGCCTGAGGCGGCCCCACTTGCGCATCGTAATAATTATTATCAACAATCTTACATTCACATTTCTGTGATCATTTCGGAACCTTATCTGTCGTTAAATCACCGTTTCATTATCTATTTTTAAACTGTCGTTTTCAGCGTCTCATTAAAATTTTAGGTACCCTTTCTAACTTGGCTGATTTCTAATATGCCTACACTGAAAATTCCCAACGTCTCCTCATGCATGACGAATGTTTAAAACCTGGCCCACTATGCCAGTAATATCCACGTGATATAATAGGTCTAAGCCCAAAACCGATAGATTGAGAGGCAATGGCGACGGACCATAAGGTCAGTTTGCGATCCTAAATACTAGACACCAAAAAAAATTGCACACGGCAAGTGATACATCCAAATGGATGATGGTAAACGTTAAGTCTTCGTCTCATTCTAAGGAGACGCGGTTTGTGTGTAAATCATGCTCTCGCACTTTTCGTAGGGTCGAGCATTTGCGTCGTCATGAAACCTCTCACACCGGCACACGTCCTCATGTATGTCCAAAATGCCAAGCAACCTTCTTCAGAGGCGACGTTCTTGTTCGGCATATGCGCAATGTTCATAAAACCATGATCTCAGGCGTCAAAGAACTCCGTTCCTCTTCTCAACTTCTGTTGGATCGAGACGGCCAACCCGCTTCGAATGCTGCAGGCACATCCGCGTCCGTTGGTGTTCATCACAGCAACCCTAACCCCAATAGACATCATTCAACGCCGTCCATAGGTCCTTCGTCTCCCTCGAATCCTTATGGCCAAAGATGGGTTCAATTCCAGTATTCTCCTGTCTCTGGACAGACTCCATACGGTTCCCCTTCAGGTTATAATATTCCTGCCGGAATTTCTGCCCATCCTTCGCCTCAATTGCAAAATCAGCCGCGAAGCTCATACGGGCTTTATGCTGCTCAACCACAACACCCCATTGCACATACTGTACAGAATGGCTCCCCAATCATTGCTCCATCAAGCTCAATGATGGGGCATTCGAATCCACCAATCCAGAATTTGATTGCATATGGGTACGGGCCTTATGCACCGAATGTTCCAGGCTGGACGGACACTACACCGATGTCTTCCACTTCTGCAGCAGAGCATTCACCGCTGAACCAAGCTGATGTAGCGGTCGAGTCAACGCCTGACTCTACGAGTAGCTCTCACATGAGCAGCGAATCTAAGTCAGGACCAAGAACTGATTCTAGTTCCGGTACCAGTTACATGTCTACTTCCACGGCAGCCACCAGTAACAGTGGATCTAGTGGAGAACCATCTGGTTTTTTCAACTCTAAACAAAAGGATCTCGATAGCGGAAAAACGCACGATGAGCGTACCCATTTTCCTGATGCCACCAGCTCTTCGTTCTACCTACCTACCGCCGCAAGTGAGTTACAACCTTTCCCTGATCTCTACAACTCAAAACCAGATGATGTTTCTCAACGCAAACAATCTAGTGTCAATGGGTGCTACTCATTCGATACTCATCTAGAATCAGTGCTCCATGTCTCATATCCGCCTCAGCAGCATTTGGTTGAGAATCCCTCAAGCTTTGATACTCGCGAAGGTAACTTGAATAAACCTTCGGGTATCTTCAATGGTTCAGGATATGCCACACGGTTCCCTCCCCGCCAGAGAATGCTCAGTCCAGATGTAGATAAAAAGTGGTCGACAGACGAGGAGAACACAGAACCACCCAATCATGTTCTCGACAATTGCCCTGCTTGCGGAGAGCCATACAAAACAATGAATGGTGACACGCACGACTTTTCATTCTTATTGATTGGTAGTTATACTGACTTCAGTAGCGTTATTGGGTCGCTTGTTGGTCCCCCCGAGATAGGGGTACCTTCGGTCGTTCAATTAGATCGATATCTTTCTTACTATGCAAGCTTTTGTCACCCAGTGAATCCAATGATTTACCAACCTACCTTTGATCCCAAAGAAGCGAGACCTGCCCAACTTTTCGCAATCTGTTCATTGGGAGCGTCCGTTCTTCAAGAATACACAATGGCGAGAATGCTACATTTCAATGCCGACCGCCTGCTTGCCCAAGACTGGAAAGCATTTTTGCTTTCTGGAAGTGATACCATGGATCTCGATACATGGCTCTACTTCATGCAGACGTCAATTTATGTCGAGTACCAAGCGTTTGCAATGGCATCAACTGCGAGTTTATTGAATGTAAGTTTCGCCATGCGCGACTTGCAAACAAAATTATTTTCTTATTACCCTAAAATTTCGTTCCATGAATCTGACCCGAATTTGTCTCAAGATAGATGGATTTTGGAACAGAAAGTTATTCGATGTTTTGCGATGGCTTTGATTCAAGAACATGTCTTAGTATGCTGCTATGACTATGAGCCTCGAGGACATCAAATCCTCGAGACCTGTAAAGATATACCGCTGCCTTGTTCTGAAATTCTCTGGAATACAAGCTTCAAGTCAGAAGCTTCTTGGCGTGTACACTATAAATACGAGGTTACTACAAGCAAGAGTTCGAGCGATCCTCAAACATTTGGCGATCTTTTGACTGAATTGTCAAAGTTCAACTTAAATGAGCTTAGAACTCGAATCCCCCATTGGACCCTCACTCCTATGGCTAACATATTGTTCATGACGATGTTCAGTGTTGAGTGCGAGAATAGGCAGGCAAGAATAGATCGGAACAGTGACTTTATGAGTATCTTATGGAGACTACTATGTGATATCCAGCCCTCAATTGGTCAATGTGCGATTCTATGTCCGAAGGATGAGCCCACTTACCATGCCTTCATGCCACTAATGGGACCAAATGCGTACGACAAACAACCCATATCTATCTGGAACCGCATTTGGCAAAATCAACACCCGCTAGTGGCTCTCGCAAACATCGCCGTTGAGTCCTCGCAGGTAGGCCAGTTGGTTGGACTTTCAGCCATCAAGCAAAGCGTTCGCGGCTTTGAGCCAGAAAAGATCGCGGAAGCACTCATCAACGCGCTCTTTGCTAATCAAGCGCAAGACATGGCACCAATGCTACCAATCGTTGGTGCTGTTCTGGATTTCATTCGCTTCTCATTAATTGTTGGACGAAAGGCTCTGGTCAGGTTCAATATGCTTTATTCGTTCTCATTTATGCGTACCCTAGGCGTGCTTTTGAGTCACAGAACGTTGTCTTTATTCAGCTGCTGGGTATTCGCTACTGAGTTGAAAGTGCGCAGTGGACAGAAAGTCGATGAGAATTGCCGCATAGCTCTAAAGTATGTCTTTAAGTCTTGTTTAGACTGCGACGTTCCTGGTATTGCTCCACTTCCTCCCGCCACTTCGGCCGACGGGGAAGCCGGGTCGAAGCCTGGGGTCAATATTCCTACGGCAACGAGCAACCCGGTGAAGCTATCTCTAACGGTGGGCATCCTCCGCTTAATGGGTGTTTTTAGTAGAGAGTTATCAGAAAGCATGCCGGGCATACCGTTTTACAAAGCCTTGGTGAACGTGTCAGTCTATCTGGAAAACAAGGCTATCTCGCCTACTATCCCTTGAGTGATGATTTAAGCAAACTATGTAATTTTACCTATAAACTGTTTTTTAGCAAAACCATACGCGACTCAATCTCAGAGTTTTAAACTGTCTCTTACGCGTCTTTGACAGCTGCAACTCTACCAGGGCCCAGTAATCCGGAATGTAAACATATACTAGCTGAAGAAAATATTTGCATGTACTAATATGCAATCTTGACTCTTATGAGCGATTAAAATTACCACATATACGCTCTTAAAACCACAAGCGAGGTTTTTTATTGAAAAAACTTAACCCGAAAGGGTAATGTGGAAATGGAGGGCTAAGAATATTATACAAGGGTAAGGTTTATAGATCTCAATGCAAGATGGCGCATTGATATGGAAGCATCTTATTTTAAAATTCGTATATGACAACATATATACTTTTGTACTATAGATGTAAAATTAATACGATACGTTCGTTTCCACCTGGTTTCACAAAATCTTATCTCTGTTGGGAGAGAATCCACTTCGCAAACTTACTTCTTGCAGTGTCGATCATACCTTGCATAACCCTTTGCCTCATTGAATATCGGTTATTCGTGGGTAAACAACGATATATCACTGAATCTCGAGTATTTAAAGAGTCCGAATTAAACCCTTCTTACCTTAGTTACCTCTCTTTGAAAAGGTTAGTTTCACTCTCTTTTCTCCCTTCCCTATGCTCAGACTTTTAGCTCTTGCGCTACTCTCCCAAACTGTCTGTGCGTACTTTAACAAAGACATAATCGCACAGGTTAACAAGCGCGATAATGCAACCCCTTATAGTACATTTTACTATACTTCAACGTACCCCCCGTTTACATCTACCAGTCAAGTGTTGAAGACTTACACTTCGCAACAAACATCAAACATTGTTTATACTTCAGCCTCTTCTGATGAATTAGTGGTTGACTGGCCTTCTTCTTCGAGCTCAACTCCTTCTAGTACTTCTACAAGCACTTCTTCTTCAAGTACACCAACCAGTGCTTCGTCTTTTAGTACTTCCACTAGCACGCCACCTTCTAGTACTTCTACCAGCACGCCACCTTCTAGCACACTAGGCAATACATCGTCTTCTAGTACTTCTACTGGCACGTCGTCTTCTAGCACACCCGCCAGTACTTCACCGTCTAGTATTTCCACCAGTATTTCCACTAGTACTTCACCGTCTAGTGTCCCCACCAATACTCCGTCATCTAGTATCCCTACTAGTAGTGCCAATAGCAGCACAGATTTGTCTAGCAGGAATTCTTTAACTAGCAGCGTCCCGCCCAGTACACCCTGGAGCACTATTCCAGCTAGTACTATCCCTGGAACTCTCACTCCCAGTACGGCCGCACAATCTAGTAGCGTATCATCTTGGACATCCTCTGATACCCCATCAACTGGTAACGTTGGCTCTTCTACGACCCAAAGCTCTTCGGTTAGATCCAGCTCAACAGTAGTTACTTCTAGTGGAACTACTCAGTCTTTGAACTTACCGACCACTACTAGCGTTGTTCATATTGAGAGCAGTCACCCTCCGCTTTCACAAACATACTCCCCCTCAAGTCCACCAAACATTCCTGGCTTGTATAACCGTACGACATCAGTCCCTGGAACTATAGTCAGAACAACCATTGCTCACACTGAAAGCACCACTATTAGCTGCACTACGACTTCAACCCCGCCTGAGCAGCCTAGCGATTCCGTGACAACTTCTTTTAGCACAGTAGTGATCCTTACTACTACTCCTGGAATTCCAGTCTCAAGCGGTTCAGTTTTGACAAGCACATCACCGCCAACCCCTCCCATTGGCAAGCCTACAGAGACAACCCCCGTGCCGCCTACATTAATTAATGCAGGTGTGGTGAATGACCAGCACCTTGGAAAGATTGTTTCTGTAGTGTTTATTGCTTGTGCAATCCTGGCCATCTAGCCTGCCGAGATCCACTCAGATTGGCTTTAATTGATACCAAAACCCACATACTAACCTGTCGAGCTTTATACGTCGATATAACAATGTTTTACTTTTCTCTTATAACGTATTATTACCTTAATTAATTTGATATCCAATTACACTTAAACACCTCTATTAAACCACACCTTTCGTCCACGGTATTGCGGCTCGAGCTTATCACCAGACATAATGGTTCGCTGAGGGAATACAGCAAGGGCGAAAGGAAGCACAAGGAAAGATGTAGAAGCGATCAAGCCAAGGTTAACTAGATTGACTACCTTGCTTGATTTGTTCTTTAGAGGTCCTTGTTGAAGTTTTAATAAGAGCATAGCCGGAACAACCATGATGGGAGTAGCATTAATGGCTCTGCTCAAACCAGTCTCGGCAACAGCACGAATAGCAGCCTTGCGAGAAACGCCAAGTTCTTCGTCAGTTTCGGCGTCGCGAATGGTAATGCCTCGGATAATTTCCTGGCTACGCATGACACCGACGTTGACCAAACCAGCACTAACAACAGCTGCGAAGGGAATTAGACGAAGAAGAATGGTCTTCGTTTGGGGGCGAACACTACGCATGTTCGACACAAGCGGTTTGAGACCAACTGCAATGGAAACACTGCTTGCGACAGCAATGCCGTAGGATTTCAGCAGCTCTGAAGTGGAGATCGGAGCGGACTTATTAGCGTTTGCGTAGTTCACTGCTACGTTCAAACTTTGGTTGGCCCATTGCCAGAAAATGGTTCCACCCATGGATAAATTAGGGGTCAACATACCAGAGGTAATAGCGAGGTTAGACAACACATTGCAACTCATCCGAAACGGAAGTAGAATGATCTCTCCTGTGTCTGGGTGGACACTTGAGTCCACCAATTGCTTAGCTTTCCAGAATTTCTCATCCAACGGCTTCTCACCCTGTGCATAGGTTTTAACAAGTTGCTGTGCTTCCTTGATCTGGTCATTAGAATGGAACAATGTGAAAGGGGAGCATGCCTTTACGAAGTGTTGCACACGTCCAGTATATGTAGAAAGATCGTATCTACTGTGCGGGATTTCAACCATATTTATGCAAATGTCTTCAGGATGTTGTACAGTGCTAATGCCAAGCTTTTATCCGAGGATTTTGTGTTGGGTTGTTATTTGAAAAATCTCCTTCCCTTAATTGATAAAATGACTATTTATCTCGATGCAGGTGGATATGGGTGTGGTGGGTGGTTAAGTTAGCTAAGCTTCTATTGTCACGAGAGTGAAAGCGTCAAAGCGTGAGGGCTGAGAACGTGTGTGAAAGGGTGTGAGCGGTGTCCCTGCCACGGATAGTAGCTAAAGCGTATAAAAAAAACGCCGCGGGGACCGTGATTAGCGAATCTGGATGACAATCCTGGGTATAGGTGTAGATATAATTAGAACTGCGAGGTTTGCAGAGATTCTAGCCAAGAACCCTCAACGGCTCCACCGACTTCAGCAGCGGATTTTGCATCCTAAGGAAATTAAAAAGGGGGAGCAACTACCAGCCATTGTACGACAGCTAACATCATCTTGGGCAGCAAAAGAGGCATTGTATAAGTCGCTGGGTCCGAGCGAACAGAGGCTGTGTAGATTTAATGGCTGGCGTCGGGTGTGGGGTCAACAAGGATTTGAAATGGTGAGCGATGTGGAAAGATCAGACCAGGTAATGGTAAGCATCAGCCATGATGGTGAATACACAATTGCATTTGCAATGAGGCAGGGAAAAGGTTCTTAATATTAGTGTTATATGTGTATTTATTTATTATATATATACGAGTGTGTGCGTAGATACATGGAGTAAATTTATTCCCACTCGACAGTGGCAGGAGGCTTAGAAGTGACATCGTAAACGACACGGGCGACACCAGGAACCTCGTTGACAATGCGTCGACTGACGGTCTTCAAAAACTCGAAATCGAACTCATACCAGTCAGCAGTCATGAAATCCTTAGTCTCGATAGCACGAAGGGCAATGACTTGTTCATAAGTGCGCTGATCGCCCATGACACCGACCGACTTAACAGGAAGCAAAGCAGCGAATGCTTGGCTAATGTTGTTGTAGATTCCGGCACGACGGATCTCCTCGATGAAGATGTAGTCAGCCTTGCGAGCGATCTCAATCTGGGCAGGAGTGACCTCTCCGAGAATTCGGATGGCAATACCAGGACCAGGGAACGGGTGACGCCAGACGAGATCGTGCGGGATGCCCATAATCTCACCCAACTCACGGACCTCGTCCTTGAAGAGCTCTCTCAGGGGCTCAATAAGCTTGAGTTTCATGTCCTCGAGCAGACCACCGACGTTGTGATGGGTCTTGATAGTCTGCGAAGGTCCCTTGAACGAGATAGACTCAATCACATCAGGGTAAAGAGTACCTTGAAGCAAGAACTCGATCTCACCACCAGCCTTAGGAGTGATCTTAGCAGCCTCACGCTCAAATACGCGGATGAAGGTGTTACCGATGATCTTACGCTTCTTTTCGGGGTCAGAGACGCCAACCAAGTTACCAAGGAACTCGTGGCTGGCATCAATAACAGTCAAGTTGATACCAAGACCCTCCTGAAGAGTAGCCTTAACGGTGTCAACCTCGTTAAGACGCATGACACCGTTATCGACAAGCAAAGCATGGAAACGCTCACCAATAGCCTCCTTCATAAGTCTGGCAGCAACAGTGGAGTCGACACCACCGCTAACGGCACCGATGACCTCACCGTGGGGGCCAACAAGAGCTCTAATACGCTCAATCTCAGTCTCGATGAAGTTGCGCATGTTCCAGTTCTGTTGCACATTGCAAATCTTCACGGCGAAGTTCTCGAGCAGCTGGGTACCCTTGGTGGTGTGAGAGACCTCAGGGTGGAATTGAATACCCCAGATCGACTCCGAAGTCGAGTGGATAGCGGCGAAAGGAGAGTTCTGGGTCTTAGCAGTGACCTGGAAACCGGCAGGAAGGCCTCGGAGCTTATCACCGTGAGACATCCAAACCTGGAAGTGATCAATTCCAGCGAACAAGGGATTCTCCTTGTCAAGAACCTCGATCTCGGCCTTGCCGTATTCGCGCTCGCTGCTAGCAGTGACTGCAGCCTTCTCATGGGTCCAGGCGATCTCCTGGAGACCGTAACAGATACCAAGGATGGGCACGCCCAAGTTGAACACTTCGGGATCGACGTGGGGAGAGCCCTCGGCGTAAACCGAGAAGGGCGATCCGGAGAGAATCACACCCTTTGGCTTCCAAGACAAATCCTTCAGCTTCTGGGTGCACGGGAGCATCTCAGCATAGACATGGCATTCTCGCAAACGTCTGGTGATCAAGTGAGAGTATTGCGAGCCGAAATCCAGAATCAAAATAGTGTCGAAAACGTTCGACACTTCAACGGGAGCAGTCATTGACTTATTTATCAGGATGTACCTACTGGTAAATTTTCTATTTTCGAAAAGTCTACTACTAATAAAAAAAATTACATCCATCCGCTACTTGACCTTACCCCAGGGTTCCAGGGTAAAGCCACCCAAAGTTCTTGAGCTACTACTGTGTGAGAACTCCCAAGCTCCTAGGACCTCCTGCTCCCCCCATCGCCGGTGACCTTCGTCTCTCTCCCAATCGGAAAAGTCATGCGCACACAACTACCACGCAGCACACCCATAGACACGAGTACACATATAAACACATAGACACAAAGAGGACATATAGTTAAGTATATATACCCCTTGCCCATCAACTCGTCTTAGCCCAATCCCCCCCATCCTCTCTCTCAATAGACGAGGTATTGAAGTTAAAGACAGCGCTCAATTAGTCTAGTGACCAACATAACCGATGTCTTGGACAGGATTCAAGAAAGCAGTGAACCGTGCGGGCACGCACGTCATGATGAAGACCGGTCAAGTGGATCAGACAGTTGACCGAGAGTTCGATGTAGAGGAGCGGCGTTTCCGAGCAATGGAAGGCGCTGCCACACAACTCGAGAAAGAAGCCAGAGGATACCTGGATGCTATCCGAGCAATGACGTCTGCTCAAGTTAAGATTGCGGAAACAATAGATCTGTTCTACGGAGACAGCGGCATTCGTGACAATGTGTCCAAGCATTACCTGAACACAGTGCAGGAACTCGACACTCAAACCATCAAGGAACTTGATGAACCGTATAGAGAGACTGTGTTGGAGCCGATCTCGCGGTTCTGCTCTTACTTCATTGATATTAACGAGGCCATCAAGAAGCGTCAACATAAACTGCTTGACTACGACAGGTTGAGACACAGAACACAGAGGCTGGTTGACAGGCCGTCTAAGGACGCATCCAAATTGCCGTTAGCTGAACGGGAAGAAAACCAAGCAAGAGAGGTGTATACCCAGGTGAATGACCAGCTCACTGCTGAGCTCCCGCAGCTTGTTGATTTACGTGTTCCATACTTCGACCCTAGCTTCGAGTCGCTTGTAAAGATCCAGCTACGGTTCTGTACCGAATCGTATACTAGACTGGCAGAGGTTCAGCAGTTCCTAGAACCACAGGTTCGTGATGAGTATGCTAATGGCCAGCTCGACTCGTATGTAGAGAATGCCTTGATACAGATGAGGGAACTGACTATTGCCGCTCCTTGAGACATAGCTTTGATGATATATAGTACTAAATGCATATCTCTATATCAACATGTAAATTCAATAATCCAGAAAATCTTTTGTGCTTCTCTGCTCTCAACACACTGCGAATGTCCAATTTTTTTAATTCTTGTTATATTATTATTATAATTATGCTTATGTCTAATGAACTTTAGGATATACAGGCACACACACCCACAGAAGGATAGATCTACTACTACAGGCAGACAGGACGGTGGAAGTAGGTTTGTACCCAATAGCAATATGTAGTAACCACGAAAAAGTTTCACTACACCCACACCGCTTGGCAGAAAAAAACACCACTTATCGGTCGGTTATACCAATAATTTAAATACAATGTCCGTCCAGTTGGAAGCACCCGTTGTGTTTCAGATCACCGGACACTTGAACTCGACCTTCCCGGCTCCTGCTGGTGGTATCCTCCTCGGACCTGGTCCCGAGGAGAGAGAGCACGAAGATACTATTCGCGTCACCGAGAGCTTTGCTTTGCCGCAGCAGGTCGTAGAGTCTGGTGGAGCTAACCTCACATCAAGAGATGCCACTAGCTATACTAACGCAATGATCTCTAAACTTTCGTTCGTTGGTAGCGATCAACACATCGAGGGCTGGTACCTCAGCAGTTCTGTTGGTGCCATCTATGACTCGCAGGTTTTTGAGAACCTTTACAACTTCCAGAAGAAGAATCCGACATCTTTCCTGCTTGTTCATGATGTTGCTATGAGCAGAGCTACCCGTACATTGGGTCTTCGCGCATTCAGACTTAGCGAAGGATTCCTTAAGCTTAGAAGCTCAGGATCTACTAGAATCAGCACCGACATGCTCGTGGAGAACCACTCCAGTTTCAAGAACTTGCTCGAAGAGCTCGATATTGAATTCATCAACCCGGTTCTTGTCAACTCTTTTGTTGCTAATTACCTCAACTCTCACCCGGACACTGCTACCCCGGTCAGTGGTGCTCTTAATGTGCCTGACCAGAGCCTAATGGAGACCCGTGGCGACTCTGCCATGGAGACTGTTGATGACTTGAACTACGAGCAAGGTAACTATAACTACTACCAGCGCCAGCTCATGCGCGAACGCCAGAAGGTGTCTGCCTGGCAGCAGAAGCGAAAGAGCGAGAACGCTACGCGTGCTGAGAACGGAAAAGAGCCCTTGCCTACTGACGATTGGAAGACTCTCTTCTCGCTCCCAGAAGAGCCATCTCGCTTGGAGAATTTATTATTGTCTGCTCAGCTTAACGAGCACTGTGCTGAGTTGGAGGAGTTGGCTGGAACTACCAGTGCCACTCTCTTGTCCACGAAGTTCACTTGAATTTTAGTATATATTTCTCCGAGTCAAAAAAATGAAACAGTCTTCAATCTGAAAACGGAAGATATAAAGAAGAAGTAAACGACGTATGCATAAACAACAATATCTATTCATCAACCACTTCCTTGAATGCTTGCGAGTAAGCTTCTCTTAGCAATAGCGCATTCACCAGTCTGACAGTACGTTACAACTGATTGATTCTTTACGTAGCTCTATATGTTTATTTGTTTAGATTTCAGAATGGCCGACTTCAAGGGTGCTTTCCTGAGCATTGTTTATATCCCCATTGATCTCAGCAGGCTCTTCGATTTCTTCTTCAACTTCGTATCTTCCTGGTTGAAACTTGGGATATGGGGCTCCTGGGTACTGATCTCCAGACCTGTAGGGGTTTCCTCCATAGGGAACGTAATAACTGATTGTGGTATACTGAATAGAACTAGTAGCCTCAGCGACATTACTGTGCGTGATAGAAGAGGGGGGAGGTGGTGGAGGAGGTACTGAGACCGTGGATGATGGATAAACTGGCCGAGGGGAAACCTCAGGTATACCGGTAGAACCACCAATCACGAAAGACGGCAAGACGTACGGGTACCTGTGTGATCCGTCATTATAGCCTACACCGTAGGCCCAGTATGCGCCCTCCATATATCCTGTCTGGAAGACTCGCTCATTGCTGCTGGAGCACTGCCCTTCTCCTTGTTTGTACCCGTCATTGAAGCCCTGCTGATAGATATTACCCGTGTTAATTGCAGAAGTGGCAGTGACAGTGATAGTGGCTCCTGGCTCGGTATAATACTGAGTAACAGTCTGCGTAGTTAAGCTGGTAGGTGCTGGAGCAATGATGTTCGAAGCAGTGAGTGTGGTTGTGGTGGTAGTTGCTGAGGTTGCTGTAATCGTAGACATAGGTATCGGTACTGTTGTCAAAGTGTCTCCTGCGTATTTTGTCACATATACGATATCATCTTCTTGAGCTTCATCTGCTTGTGAGAGATTATTGAGACTAGACCTGATAGATCTCTTGTCAAGCAATCTTATGATTTCGTTGGCACCGGTGGCATCATTAGGATTGGTTTGGACATCTACTTCGAGATCATCATTCGAGTCGCTATCATAGGAAAACGAAAATAGTTTTCGATGCGGGTAAGAGGTACCGCTTAGAGGTTCAGTGGTAGTACTCAGTGATTGTAAAGTTACAGAAGCGGTGATGTCTGATGAAGGTAGTGAAGCACCCAAAATAGGTGCTATGAAACCCAGCAGAGATACCTTATGCATACTAGCGAACGAGCTGAGCCGCACAAATGTAGATCCCGAAGAGAAATAATTGTAATTAAAGCGCGCATCTATGCTTTATATGCAACTATGAGCTACGTGCCTGGATGGTAGGATATGGTTTGCATACAGACATTTCCTAAATAGGCAGGTGGCAATGCGACCTTTTCACCATTATATGCATAGATCTCGCAATGTTGCATAAGTAAGATCGATTAGATTTTGAACTAGTGTATAAAAGATTCTGAAGATGGATTCGCTTCGCAATAAACCAAGCGTCTACAGATTATAACCTTCGTTCCGACAGAATTGAGGTCCGACAAGAGCAAGCTAATTGTATGTGTAGTATTTTACGGCAACTGACTATAATATAATATTTCCGGAAATTACTTCTCTTATCATTCAATCGTTTTGTTTTATTTTTAGGTTAGACTGCTTCCCCCTTAGCATCTACAAGTACTTCTTTGCTGCACCTTTCCGATCTCCTTCCTTCATCATCTTCTAAGCGCCGTGCAGCATTATCGTTGTAAGTTCATATAACGTAGGGCAGGGGTAAAATGGCATCAGAAGAGATGAGCTGTATAATGTCTGGTCAATTTAGTAAAATAACGCTCTTAAAATGAGCAATCACCTAGAGGATCTCGAGATATTCACTAAAAAAATAATCTAAATAAAATGAAAATAGGAAATTTCTAATCATACGAAACTTTTCAATTCATCTTTGCTCTCCTGAATATCGTTGGCTGGATGTTGCCTGATATTCGTTGGCTTAGGTTGATTTTCAAGCCGAGATGACACTACATACCGTTAATTACGAGATATCTAATATTAGTCGCGATACCAATTACTATATCCTCTTTAGGCGTGTTCAAACATCTCAAGCTGATCCCGCCACATCCTTTCCATCAGGCATGGATAGTGATCGCGAAGTCACTGAGAGGTTGATTGATCAACCTCCATGTTATGACGAATCAGAGTTAGGAGCTCCTCGGGAGCAATTCGAGGTAGAAGACCCGTCGGATGAGAACCAGACAGAAGGTGTCGCCGCAGGAGAAGAACGGGTCGAAGGCACAAGTCGCCGGTGGCTTCATAGCGTAAAAAAGTTCGGGGAACAACGAATAAAGGTTCCTGTTAGGTATTTGATTGATCCCATTACTAACTTTTTTAGCGGAATATCCATGTGGATGGATGCAAAACTGAGCCGATGGGTGAACCCTTTATTGGCTACTAGATTCTTCGTTGTCTTCATTGCATGCGTGATAATCTTGATTGTGAGGGTTCACTGCGGCAGCAGCTTCGGATCTGCTGGAAACCTTCGAAATCATGATAAACTTAGAGACACTCTAAGATCCAAAATCAATTTGAAGAATCTTGAGGAAACAACTGAATATTTCGGACAAATGCCCCACTACGCTGGGTCGCTTGCTGACGATTCGACTTCTAACTACGTGCACGATTTCTTTGAAAGCTTAGGCTTGCCTTCTACTTATGATCGCCACGATGTCTTTTTGACACATGGCAATGAAACTCTATGTGAATTGAAACAGAATGGAGAAGTTACGTGGAGTTCGAATCTAGCCGAGGGCTCCGCAATCGAAAATCCCTCGTCATCCCAGAAGCAACCAATAACACAAATGTCTCTGGTATTACCTGGTGATGCTGAAGCTCCGTTGGTGTATGCAAATTTTGGTAGTGAGGACGATTTTAAAGCCGTAAGTGTTGACCAGAACATTGTTCTTGTTAAATATGGCCCTGAACCTCCTGGTACAATTGCGATCAGAGCAGAAAAACTAGGCGCTCGTGGAATTATATTCATGTCATCTAAACACCCCACTGAGCCAAGTTGGCCTGACGGTAGTGATTATCCAGCTGACGCTGTGCAGCAAGGTAGCATGGGCTCATCTTCAATCTATCCTGGTGATATTTTGAGCCCCGGATGGCCTTCTTCCACCCAAATGACTGTTACGCTCTCAAATGCATACATTGCACGTATACCTGCGGCGGCCATTTCGTGGAATGATGCAGAACCACTAATTAATAGCCTTCGAGGCTCAGGTACTCGTATGGATGATACCAGCATAAGCTGGGCCAATAATGGCGCACCGGAAGGTGTCAGTGAGTGGTGGACCGGGCCCAATCCCGGTTTCACGGTGCATTTACGCACACAACCAATTGTTGAGCCAAGACATGAAATTCGTAACGTGTTCGGACATTTGGAAGGCCGAGAGATGGACGAGCGAGCAGTCATCATCGGTGCTCGTTTAGACTCAGTATGTTATGGCAGTTCCCAGCTGTCTGGCCTCAATGTTATGCTTGAAGTTGCTCGGGTTTTTGCTGATTTAAAATACACTGATCAGTGGGAACCTCTACGATCTATCTATTTTACTGCTTGGGACGGAACAAGCTTGAACTACGCTGGCGTTACTGAATGGGTCGAGAGTGTTTCGGCCAATTTATCACTTGAAGGTGTCGTTTATATAGATTTGGATCTAGGTGTTTCCGGTCCTGATTTCGTTGTTCAGGGAAATCCGATTATCCAAGTTGAAGATTTGCTGAAAAAAGTCGCATTCCAAGATAAATCACTATGGGACGCAGTTGATAAATCTCAATCGTTCCGACCTATTCCAGGATATGGAAACCACGTTGCATTTGAGTCGCACACCGGCGTTCCTTCTGTCCAACTGGGGTTCAAGAACAAGGACAAACCAGTGCCTATTGATTCATGTTTTGATAACCTAAATTGGATGTCCAAATACGGAGATCCCGACCACACTCGTCACGCAGCACTTGCTGAGATTGTTTCTTATCTCGCTTTGGACTTAAGTGATGCCCCATTACTGCCTTTTAATTTCGTCAAACTTGGTAACGAAATCCACAGATACATCAACCTCGTTGATGAACTAGCAAAGAAGAAGTTCGTTAATAGTGAAACGGACAAAGAGATTCAAGAGGCACTGGCGTTAGCACGCAAAGCAGCTACTGATGTGATAAAAGCAGGAAACTTGTTCGAGCAAGCTCGGGGTGAATGGGGAGAATTTGCAGAGTTAAATAAAGATCCTGATACTGGGGACATTCCAGACGTAGCACCGGCTACACGAGCTCGTATGTATTGGAACGAAAAAGTGTCACAGGCGAACAAGGCCACACTGGATAGAAATGGCATTGCTCTGCGAAATTGGTACAAGAACCATTTGTTCGGACCCGAATACGATTACAATTTTGATGACGAATTAGCAGGCTCCTACCCTGCTGTTCGAGACGCGCTAAACGTAGGCTCCCGTGATATGTTTGTTGATACATTGATTGACGCAGCCGGTCATACTAGTCGGTTGGCTGAATATCTATCAAACATATTGTTTTGAAAACGTATGCGCTACTATTGCGTTACGGTAGCAAATTGCACTGAAAGTTCGATGGCATATGTGTATCTACAGTACGAATACCACTACATTCAAGTAAACCTACATATTTATATTGAAATGCATAAAGCATTTTGACACCTCGAATGCTAGAATTCCATACTCGCTTTTTATAAAGCTGGTCGTTCTACCGTTTAGTCACCCTTCGGCTTATTGCCTTCATTTACCGATAACTATCTAAAACAAGCGGTAATTTTCGTAGCGGCGGTAATCTAGACCTGGTTAGTAATCGACTTACCTCATCACCGGGCCACATGTGTACGGTACGCGTGCTCCCTCTCCCCTATGTTTATGTCCTGGCGTATACCCACGGGAACTATAGTAACCGTCCAGCCCCAAATCCCAACAAAGACAGTGAAGTATATAGAACACTCTCCCCCCTCTCTATTCAACCAATCCTCGCTAAACTAAGAACGCGGTCCCACGGTGAAAGGAGGAATTTGAGATTAAAATGATTGGGTGGATAGTCTTGATAAGTGTAATTCTACTTGTATTTTGGGCGTTTCGCACAGGACCCGACGATCGGGATCAGTCTGGGTTTGAAGAGCCAGAGGCGTTGGAGATCCAGGATTTCACTCCAAATACTCTCCAGAAGTACAACGGAATTGATGACGAGCGAGTTCTTCTGGCGATCAAAGGTAAAGTGTTTGACGTAACCAACGGAAAAGCACATTATGGCCCATCGGGACCGTACGCGTCTTTCGCCGGACGGGATGCATCGCGAGGGTTGGCTAAACATAGTTTCGATGAGAACATGTTGACACCCTTGGATAAGCCGATCGATCCATTGACCGACCTTTCTGAAAGTGAGCGAGACGCCTTAACTCAATGGGAACAGTTCTTTGAGAGCAAGTACACATACTGCGGGAGACTAATTAACCCATGAAAAGTGGGCGCACATACAGAGAGATCTCGGATCAACTAAAGTAAGTGGGCCTTCAGCGAAGACCTCTAGAAACTTTAAAGAGAGACGTAATAATGAATCCAAGCCACTAACACACATTACTTCAAGGCTTATACCTAACAAATTAAGTATTTTTTTTACATCTAATACCTAGATTAACGAATACGAACCTAAAAAAAAAAGCTAATTTTTCACGCTAGGCTCACTGGAATGTTTGGGGGCTCCACAGACCATATAGAACGAATACTATAAAACACATCTAGAATACTTTTATAATAGCTCACTGAACTCTGTTGAGAAGCTATCTTACGTTAAATCGTTTCGCATCAAGCCGCATGCAAGAATACTAAGCCGCACGCGAGGCATTCCAAATATCCAAAGCTTTCAATACCCTGCCAATACACTACACTGCCTAGTGTCTAAACTTGGTATTAGCTTGAAGTCTTCCGTGCCCTCATGCATGTGACTGGCGGGATAAGCGGGCTATTTGCTGCCATACACGCCACTATAATTCGCTGGGTGATGCCTGAGAAAAAACTAACCAAAAAAAAAACATAGGGAAAAGTGCCAAAATTCGATACATTAGACCCGACAACTTGGCATCCAGGAGTAAAGCAACGCTGGTTATTTAACTCTCTCTGCAATACTAAATTCTCATATTTTTATATTAACGCTTATGTCTGTATCACCGTTTGCGATGTTTTTTTTTATCACCGGACGTCACCCCCCCTTGTCTATCTGTCAGAAATTTAACTGTGAGATCTTGCCTATAGGGGATCTCAACCCAAGCCTGTGCAGCCGACCGCCGTGGAATGACAGGCAGAAGGTAGACGAAGGAACCTTACCCACATGATGTAGGAAGCCCTAGTCATGGCAAACCCTGCAGATCAACTAACACCACAATTGGCTTGACAGGTCTTTATAATCACTTGCGTCCTTTTCGGACGCCTATGGATGGCCTACAACAGCGCAAACGCCTTCGAAGTCGCTGGCAAAATGCTCATTAGCGCTGGAAATCTTTAATTAGATAGATACAGTACATAAACAATACAGACTTTCGAAACCTCTACCCTTCAGCGGTGTTAGAACAGCTGCATGAAATTTGGTGGGCACAATTAATTCACTTAACATAATTTATGGTCCAAGGTTCATCTTCGGATAGATGGAACCAGAATACATTTAGAATCCGTAACAGGCTTTTTCGGCAACGAGAATAGGGATGAGCTCTGCAATGAACGACAGATTCTATTTCTTGCATAAGAACTGTCAGAGGTTAGGAGTTCCACATAGAAATGATATCCGTTACTGCGGGTGCGGGATTTTGGTTACCCTGTCTAGATTTGACACCTGCAGGGTTGAGGGTATTACACGTGATAGATATTTGAAGGGGCTTGGGAATATCTTTTTGCCTTTCTAATTTTTCTCTAAGAGAAATAGCAATCATCGGTGGAAAATGGAAGGATCTAATGCTAATGTCGTCACTAAGAGTTTGAGGTGGCTTGAAGCAGAGATTATTTGCGAACTAGAACAATGCAACTTATTGTCACGGCACGTCGACTTCATCTCACTGGGTGGGGTTTAAATTTGTAATCGCGCACCATGAACGGGTAGGATATACCTCATGTCATAAGGGCTTGGGTTCTGCATGCAAGGGGGATTTTGCTTGTGTAATGCGAGCTGTCAAAATCTATTGCGAATCACAAAACTCGTAGTTAAACGGATCACACACCGTATCTTCAAATAGTTGTCTTCTTGATACTTGTCCTTCGGATACACTATTCCTGCTTATCTGCCACTTGAGGAAAACATTGTATCCACCAAATGAAAGGCTCTGAGCAGAAGCAATTCCGTTGTGCGTTTCCCGGCTGTGATAAGGTCTTCAATCGCCGGGATTATTTGGAAAGACATGCTACCAACCACTTGAGTGTGAAACCGTACGTATGTGTTCTATGCAACAGACACTTCTCACGCAAGGACTTGTACGATAACCATTTAACGACAAAGCGGCATGCCCGAGTCTCTCACGAGGCGGAACTGGCCAATTTAGACCACCAACAATTGGGTACAATACCAACGGCGCAGCAGATTGAAGAGAAGAGTAGAGCCAACGATATAGCATTCATGCAACAAAGCCAACTAAATGCCTTTTCCCCTCCATCCTCGGAAATAGACATGAATCATGGCTATGATGACAATGAACCAAGTTACGTGCCACCAACGAGACAGCCATTGCATTTTTCGGGCCCTGGTCCAGGGAAAACGGCGGAGGATATAGGAATAATAGGTTCCGGGAGGAACAGTTCGTTGAACCAAGACCAATTTGCCCCATCACAACCCGATAGCACTTCATCTCCTTATTATCAAGATTCTTCCTACAGATATTACTCGGATCAGCTGAGTATGGAGATTGGTAGCGCTGGGAGCAGAAACTCGTCTGTCTCAGAATCCAGACTAAATATGAATATGAACTGGCCGCCTAACTCATACTCTGAATCGAAAATGCACAGGTCATCGGCCAAGGACAACCAGTCTAGGCAAAAAGATTCCTCAGCCTCAGGGCGATTCTCGGCTTATGGTGTATCACTAGGTTTGGACTCTGTGACTTCAGCGAACACCAGATCGGAGGGTAGTACGAGTGACGAGAACAGCGAGTCGGATGGTAATAATCCTACGGCTTTAGTAAACGAGCGAATAAGGCGGGATATGATGCAGAATGCCCACCCAACACTCTCGCTTCGTGAGAATCCACCTTCTATTCCTCCATTAACTGCATCTACCAATACCGTCCCTGACTCCGCTCATGGTTCCTCTCCCGCATCCTCCTCCCTTGTGTCTAAATCCATGGATGGCAGTGGAGCTGAAGCTGATTACTTGGTCGTGAAAGATGAAGGCCCTAAAGAGTCTCAATCTACTGCTGAGGCAGTGGTAGCTGTCGCCTGTGATGATCGATATGCATGGTTCTTCGATGATGTGTTTAACACTAAAATGGCTAAAATTGGTTATGACAGGTGTTACTCTGACTCTGTTGAGATATACCAATCTCGCGCTAATGAATTCGCGGATAACGAGTCAAATAGAGCTAAAAACAATCTGGCTCAGGTGAATATGAGTCAACGTAGTATGAACGGTCAGTTTGGTCAATCGAAAAATGAATTCGTCGATTTGAAGCTTAATTCGTTCAGCAGCAACCCTACCAACGGCAATACTATTAATGAACAGAACAAAGCAAACGATGCTAGCATAAAGCGTACGGGAAGTTTTAGCGTATCCAACCTACCTGCGCATAAGCTGATTCGACCACTCACAGGGGAACCCAGAAATACGCCCCCGCATGTTTCAGTGTTGCGTCCGTTGACACATGAAAAGGCAATGAAAGTACTTTCCGTCATGCATGAAAATTTCAATGGTGTCAATAGCAATTCCGTTGATCAATGGATTCAAGCCGCTTGGATTGGGGCAGACGCTGTTAAGCACATAGTGCACCCAGCAACATTTGATCCGAACAATACCCACTTAGCACTACTCGCGGTTTTAGCCTTAATCGGAATGTCACTCAGCGAAGACAGATACATATGCAGTGCTGCAAGACGTGTATACGCCCCTGTGTTCTTATATGCTTATGATTGTCTCACCCAACTCCCTGACGTGTTGACCCCGGCCAGATTAGACGTGGCTACGGTTAACAAGTTCCAAGCTTTCAGTCTCCTACTTCGCTACGAGCGTCTTGTATTGATAGGCAATGGATCCAGGTTCACCTACACTCGCAACTCCCCGAGTAAATATGTTACTGATCTTTTCCTGAGCAAGGCTCTCGCTGCTATCCCTCATGTTGGTAACTTTAGCACAACAAAGAGGCAACAGCCAATTTGGGCCACTATAAGTGGAGAAGGCTACTTGTTCCACCAAGGTGCCGATCCTGAAGCCCAATGGAGAGAGTGGACACTTATTGAGGCTACTAAACGAACAGTCCACTTTGCACTTTATTGTGACAGTATTGTTACCCTTTCCACGGTAAAGCCTCATCCGGTTTCTATCTTCAACATTGACATTCATATGATTTGTCCAGATCCCTTATGGCAGGCACACACTATTAATGAGTTTTTCCACATCTCTGGACCAACTGGAATTTTGACGAACATTCCGTATCTGGGATTGATCAAGTCATTGATCAGGTTCCCTCGCATTGCCCAAAACGATGATTTGAAGTCAAACGACCAAGAGCTTCCTCAAATAAGGTCACCGTGGAGCGTATTCGCACTCAAGTCAATCGCACATGGCCTCATCATGATTGTTGGTAAACTGAGTGGTCTAATCCCCCATGGAGATGAGATGTTGAAAGCAGTCATGCAGTCTAGAGCAGACCCGAGTCATAGCGAGAATATTTTCAGCAAGTTTGACAGACAGTTGCAGGCCAGATTGTATCGTGGTTTGGATGTTTGGTATCACTACTTTAGCGCAGCTTATGGTGATGTTACCGATAAAATTCTTCGCACCTCTGGGTCTATGAGTATGCCGTTGAAAGACGAATTCGATGCTCCACAATCAGATGACGATGGAATTCCTCAGTACGCTTTGATTATCGTCTTGTGCCACTACTCGAGTTTCATTTTTGTTCACGAGGACCTCCCAGTAGTTTTACAGGTAACTGCCAACCTAAAGTCTTGGCTCGATACGCACGAGTCGAAGTCCTTGCAAATGCTGCTGGATTACCTTTACATGCCTCTTTATACTAACTGGATAAGAACTGACGAGGCAAAAGGCATGGTAAGCGCTAGCACTTTGTACCTAGCTTGGAGCCATGCAGTTGCCGGTAATGTCTACACTGGTAATCATATGTTCTTATCTGCAATGATATACATCTCTGTTATCGTTGTATGGCTATACGATTTCGCAAACAACGACTATTCCCAGAACAATGGCGCTACAGAGGATGGTAAGACATCTCCACCTCCACCGAGCAGAGTTCGTCTAGAAGACTTCAAGTTCATGGATGACGCGATCGATTATATCCACCAGGTCTATAAGCATGCCTGTGGACAAGGTCCACCACCTCAGTACCGGGCTATAAATTCGGTGCTACTTTTGGCTGCATGCCTGCTACACAAGCGAAAGTCTACCAAGCCTTTAGTAGAAATGGTTTTGCAGCTTCTAAACGTCATGGATCCGGATCATTCATCACAAGAATTGACAGCAGTGGTGAAAAAGTCAAAACAGGTTTATCTCGATAGAGTAGCAAAGGCAAAAGATGCTATGCGTAAATCTGTTGACATGTCTGATGATCTAGACTCACCTATGGACAGTCCATCTAGTGCAAGTTCCCAGCTTTCCAGTATTGACCCCAATGGAAGCAATGACGTAAATGTTGATGATTTTGATGATGCAGTAAACAATGTTGATCCAGTGGTTTGTGATTGATGGATGATTAGAGGCATTGGTTGCTGACGTTTTCTTTCTTTTATTTCGAGGCCTTTATTAAATATTCTGGTTTCTTTTTTATTATTTAATTTTTAAAGTCACATTCTATTTATTTCTACCCTTTTTTTCTATTTGATTAAGACTATGCCACTGATAAGAATTGACAGATACAGGCGCAGGTGCAGGTGCAAAGCAGCTTTTTGGAATCTGACAATTGAGTCGGGGACTAAAGGCCCATCATGTATTCTTGTCTATGTATATATGCAGTCTTCCTTCTTTTAATATTCGTGAAAGAGACCCAATCAATTTGCTTTAAATTGTTAAACTAAAATCGATAAATGTCAGATAAGAGCTAGATAGGATCAACTAAAATAAGGAGGTTACACAGTGTAGATCTGAGGGCGGTTTTACCCTGATTCCGTCCTATGCAGAAACCCAGTGGGATAGCCCCATTAAGCGCCTTGCTTTCCTGGGTCAGCTGATCATGATAAGTAAACATCGCCTTTGCGAAGCATATGGCTTACAAGACTTAGATCCGACGTTCAGCCGGACACGTTATATAATTTAAACCTTTTGTACATTTATCTGAATATTTGGTTTTTAAACAAGATCCAATAACGATCATATATACTCCTCAAATTAATTCACTTAATTATGGTTTCTTAAATTATGTATAGCTGTCTAACGACACTGTTATGGCGGGCTGTGCCAATATATGCGCAATCTATGGCGATGACTACTTCAGTACGAGTCTGGAGTGATTACCCATCATACCCAGAACCCGTCACAAATCACCACCCATGTGACTATAGTCTCATCCTTTCTCATAGCCACCAGTTCCATCAAAACATGGCAGGGGCGACCGAGTTAAAAGTAACGGTTATTGCTGCCGATGCTCTCTATAAACGGGATCTTTTGCGTAGTCCGGACCCGTTTGTGGTATTGACAATAGATGGGGGGCAAACGAAGACTACAAGTGTGATCAAGAAGACCCTTAATCCATACTGGAATGAGGTCTTTGTTGTCGAAGCCACGCCGGCCTCGAAGCTCGCACTTCAAGTGTTTGATCACAAAAAATTCAAGAAGAAGGACCAAGGTTTCCTTGGTGTCATCAACCTCACCGTTAGCGACATCATCGACCTCGAGCAGGGTGGAGAGAAGATGGTGACACGGGATCTCAAACGGAGTAGCAACGACAGCCAGCCTGTCAGTGGCAGACTGCTTATGTCTGTGTCTTGTTCCTCACGAACTGAGCCCAACCACTCGAGCTCTCAAAATTCAATGGCTGCTGCTGCACGAGGCCAGCCTTCCACTACTCAGGCCGCAATCACCAACCAGCAAGCGCCCCAGCGCTCGACCTTATCTGCATTTGAGGATCAATATGGACCTCTCCCGTCTGGATGGGAGCGACGAACTGACAATTTGGGTAGAACTTATTATGTTGATCATTCTACAAGAACTACCACCTGGAGCCGCCCCGCTAATGACGCTACTGAACGGGCTGCTCGAGTACGCAATTCCAACGCTGAAAATGCAAGGCGCCAACAGCAACTCCGAACACTACCTGAGAACCAATCCAATGGGTCCACTGGATCCAATGGGTCGAACTCTGCTTCTTCGGTCAACACCCAAGTTGTGAACACTGGCGCAACCACCGCTGGATTGGGAGAATTGCCGCCTGGTTGGGAACAGCGTGTGACCCCGGAGGGACGTCCGTACTATGTCGACCATAACACCCGTACAACAACATGGGTAGACCCGCGGAGACAACAATACATACGCTTGTACGGACCAAATGCCCAGGGCTCGACCATCCAGCAACAACCCGTCAGTCAACTTGGCCCGCTTCCATCCGGTTGGGAGATGCGACTAACGAATACGGCTCGTGTTTACTTTGTAGATCACAACACAAAGACGACTACCTGGGATGATCCAAGGCTGCCCTCATCGCTGGATCAGAATGTTCCTCAGTACAAACGAGACTTCCGTCGTAAGCTCATCTACTTCCGTAGTCAGCCTGCCCTTCGCATTCTTCCTGGTCAGTGCCACATTAAGGTGCGCAGAGACCATATCTTCGAAGACTCATACCAAGAGATCATGCGTCAAACCCCTCAGGACCTGAAGCAGAGACTTATGATCAAGTTCGATGGCGAAGAAGGATTGGACTACGGTGGTGTTTCTCGAGAATACTTCTTCTTGCTCTCACATGAAATGTTTAACCCATTCTATGGTTTATTTGAATACTCAGCTCACGACAACTACACTTTACAGATCAACCCTCATTCTGGCATTAATCCCGAGCATCTCAATTACTTCAAATTCATTGGCCGCGTTGTAGGACTTGCAGTCTTCCACCGCCGATTCCTAGATGCTTTCTTCATCGGTGCCTTCTACAAAATGATTCTAGGCAAAAAGGTAGTTGTGGAAGACATGGAAGGTGTGGATGCTACATTCCACCGTAACTTGGAATGGATGCTGGATAATGACATCACTGATGTTTTGGAGCTTACTTTCTCAGTAGAGGATGATAACTTTGGCCAGAAACAAGAGCTTGACCTCAAACCAGGTGGCAAGGACATCGCGGTTACAAACGAAAACAAACTCGAGTATGTTGAGCTGGTGACGCGATGGAAGATTGAAGCACGCATTTCGGAGCAGTTTATCGCGTTTAAGACTGGATTCAATGAGCTTATTCCTGAAGACCTTGTGAATGTATTTGATGAGCGTGAACTTGAGCTGCTCATCGGAGGTATTTCCGAGATTGACGTTGACGATTGGAAGAAGCATACTGATTACCGGGGTTACTCTGAAAGTGATCAGGTCATTCAATGGTTCTGGAAATGTATCAAGGAATGGGACTCCGAACAGAAGTCACGCTTGTTGCAATTCACCACAGGTACATCTAGAATTCCGGTCAACGGTTTCAAGGACCTGCAAGGCTCAGATGGTCCTCGTAGATTCACCATTGAAAAAGCTGGGGACCAAAGACACCTTCCCAAATCTCATACATGCTTCAATCGTGTGGACCTCCCTGAATATCATGATTTCGACACTTTGGTCAAGAAATTAGGAATCGCTGTTGAAGAAACAGTTGGTTTCGGACAAGAGTAGAGAGAAGGTAACATAAAAGGCTGATTAAGAAGACCATCCCCACACGTTTGTTTCCTTCCAAAGAAATTCCGAAATACTGCCCAAGTAAATCGAATGTTAAATAGGACTGAAGGAAACATCTTAAGAACAGAGCTTACAGACATGAGTGTGTTTTCCGACTGATGTTTCCATCATATTCTTACGTTATACTCACGATGCACTATTGTAAGTGCTCATGCTTTATTTTATATCATTATTTCACTGAGAACTGCTTAGTATTCATAAACATATTCAATTTATTAATTTATCCACTGTATTATTCTGTCTTGCGTGCGTGAGCTCTCATTTTATCCTGTATTATCTACCAGGGCTAGGACATAACCTCTTTCAATCATAGATAATAAAATTTCAACTGCAGAGAACAATATAACACTAATATCAGTGAGAATTAAGACATGTCCCGTAAAGAAATCTTTCTCAAGTCTGCAGTTGATTCCAAAGCTCTTGCTTTCGGAACATTCACTTTGAAAAGTGGTCGCCAGAGCCCATACTTTTTCAACCTCGGTAAATTCTGCGGAGGTCGAGTCCTTTCTTCTTTGGCTACCGCATATGCTCAAACCGTTTTGGAAAAGAATGTCGAGTTCGATGTGATGTTCGGCCCGGCCTACAAGGGTATTTCTCTTGCGGCACTTGCGATCGCCAAGATTGCTGAGATTGATCCGTCCAAGGGTGATTTAGAATATGCTTACAACCGTAAGGAAGCAAAGGACCACGGCGAGGGTGGCTCCTTGGTAGGTGCTCCATTGAAAGGCCGTCGTGTACTTATCATTGACGATGTCATTACTGCTGGAACCGCAGCATCCGAGGCCGTGGATCTCATCAAGAATGCTGGTGGTATTGTCGCAGGTATTGTTGTAGCCGTCGATAGGGAGGAGAAGTTGCCTGGCTCTGATATGTCTTCTTTGCAACAGATTTCTGCCAAACAGAACATTCCGGTGTTCAGTATTGTCTCTTTCTCGGATATAATAGAATTGATGAAACCTGAGCTAACTGCTGAACAGATTGCCTCCATGGAATTGTATAAGAAAGAATATGGCGCCAGCTCTTAATACAGCCTACGAGATTTACATGGTTCGGTAAACAAGACAAATAATTGAACCCGAAGTTCACGGAAGGAAGTTACAGACCCACAACCAAACAAACTTAATGATCAGATATACCCAACGTATATAAATGGCCTTTTTTCTACTCCTACTCCGTTCCTCTTCTCATAGACTTATACTTCATGTTCTTCACTTTTGTTCTATAGAGATTTTTTTTTTTCATACCCGGTTATTTATTATTACATTCTGTCATTTTATTCCAACAGATTTATATTAGTTTTTGGATATCTACTTTCTGTTCAAACGTTTCTTCACCTGTGCAATCTTTCTTCCAGCTATAGGCGCACCGCCAGCTCCGGGCGTAGACTCGCGGGAGCTAGCTTGTGGCTGGCCAAACCCAAATGACGGTTGTTGGCCTGCAGCCCCCGGTGCACCAAATGCGAAGGGTGCAGCACCAGGAGCAGCACCAGGAGCGGGGGTGCTTTCGGTGGACGGGGCAGATTGTCCGAAGGCACTTCCACCAAATGTGAACCCTCCGCCAAGCTCAGTATTTCCCGCTTGCGGAGGCTGTCCAAATATCGGGTTCACAGGTGCGGCTGTAGATGGCGCCGTATTTTCAGTGGGACCAGCCGAGCCTTCCTTGTTTATGGAGCCTCCGAACATGGACGTACCAGCAGTTGGTGTTCCACTGGCGCCTCCGAATGCAAAAGGCTGCGGAGTGGAAGGCTTGGAAGCTGGGGCAGCTCCAAATGCGAAACCCGATGTCGGTGCACCAGGTGCTGCTGAGCCGGGTGGTTGGCTACCTGACTTCCCAAACGCGAATGGGGCAGCAGTAGATCCCTGATTAGTACCGTTTCCAAATGGCTTAGGCTCAGATGTGCCTCCAAAATTAAAGGCAGGGGCCGCTGGAGCAGCAGCAGCAGGAGGCTTATCTGTGCCACTGTCTTTGCTAGCACCAAAATTAAAGGAAGGCGCTGGCGACGCCGCGCTACCGCTACCAAAATTGAAAGCAGGTTTATCAGTCTTGGCAGAGTCGGGGGCGCCTGTTGCGCCAAAATTGAATGCAGGCTTTTCCTGGGAGGGGGCACCGAATGCAAATGCCGGCTTATCAGTAGCCGGTTTATCTTGAGCAGGCGTACCGAAAGAGAAGGAAGGCTTATCAGACGCCGGTTTACTTTCGGCAGGAGCACCGAAAGAGAAAGCAGGCTTCTCAGATGCCGGTTTATCCTGAGCCGGAGCACCGAAAGAGAAAGCAGGTTTTTCAACATTCGAATCTGTTCCTTGTTTGCTCACAGAACCGAAATTAAATGCTGGTTTCGGAGGCTCTGTTTGTTTATCTGCGCCTGCTGTTGCATCTGATTTAGCTGCAGCTCCAAAGTTGAAGCCTGAAGGAGCAGGGGCTGTAGAAGAAGCGTTTCCGTTACTTGGTGTCGCACCAAAGCTGAACGGTGTGGAGCTTTTAGCATCAGGCTTGGGGGCATCAGGCTTGGAGGCATCAGATTTAGCACCAAAGTTAAACATCGGGGTTGTGCCTTTAGCTTCTGCTGTCGACGATTTATTGCTCTCCGGAGCTTTGCCGGCCCCAAAGTTAAACAATGGTTTCTGGGTAGTTTCATCGGGTTTGGAAGCTGTTGATGCCTCCGCCGGTTTCGAAGAGAAAGCGAAAGCAGGTTTCTCAACCTTTTCTGGAGCACTGGCACCAAATGAAAAGAGTGGTTTGTTCGCTGGTTTCTCAGCAGACGAATCTGTAGACTTTCCTGCCAGCAGGTTAGACGACTCGGTCGAAGGCGTAGCACCAAATGAAAACAATGGAGGCTTGCTTCCTATAGAATCTACAGGGCCTTTATTCAAAGACTGTTTGGGCTCTTCAGCAGGTTTGGAATCACTACCAGTTCCACCAAACGAGAAAGCAGGTTTACTATTTTGGGGCTCGCTAGAGGCTCCCAAGGGTTTTGAACCGAAAGAGAAGGTCGGTTTTTCAGCGGGTGGGTTGACAGCGGCGGGCTGCTCTGCAGGTGCTGAAGAAAACGAAAACAAAGGCTTCTTTGAAGCAGGCTCGCCAGATGTTTCAGTGTCTAGCGTTGGTGTATCATTTTTCTTCGAATCGTTGCCAAATGAGATAGGGTTCAAAGGTGCTGGCGCCTTGGGTTCCACAGATTCACTCGATGCATGTTTTAACTTACTGCTCGCAACTTGAGGCCTGCGAAGAAGAGAGCCTTCAGTTGGTTTCGAGTGTGAGTTTTGATTGTTCTGTTCCTCTGCTTCGTTTCCGCTATCCTCATCATCGCTAACATCAAAGTTTGCGGAAATGAAACCAGGGCGTTGCTTTCTGTCATCAGAGATCTGAGCCAAGTCAACCATCGGGGACGTAATTACCTGTATGCGGTGTTTTAAAGGTCTTGGTCTCGGTTTAGAGACTCCTGAGCTTCGGGCATGGAAAGCATTCTTAGCAGGCCGCTTCGAGCCCATATTAAGGATTCCAGAGACATGACCGGTATCAACATTATTGTCCAGTGTTGAGTTTAGAGAAATGCCATTAGGTACACGTTGAGGTAGATCGGCCTTTTGACTGGAAGAAGAAGCCTGGGGTCGTGATCTTAGAGCTTCTCTGTATGCCTCAATGATCAAATGGGCAGGGAATTGGAGATCAGACTGGTTTTTCAGTAAAGAAAAGTCAATACTTGGTTTTCTAGCCAGTGATATATTTCTTGGCTGTGAGATCGGGGCCTTTGCATTCTGAGAGGCAACTGAGTCGTCTGCCGAGACATCTGGTGAAATTACTCGTCGCTCGCCATCTAATTCATCAGCCTCACTTGGCCGTCCGACGGCCTTGCCGAAAGCTCGCGAGATGGTTCGGGAAAGCGAATGAAACGCAGACTCACGTTGTTCGCTTGGGCGATTTGCCCGTGAATTCGCAGGTCTATCGTACGGAGTCGCATTTTTGTGCTGTGGCTCAGGCTGGGCGCGGGCCATTAGCACGCTGTTGGACCAAGTATAAAACTCACTGATTCAGAGAGGTTTGTGGGTCGGCTTTTCTTGTTGATTCTCCATAACTTGTGCAAACGCTGGATACGGGGAACAATGTCACGTGGGTTCAGCGAATTTCTATGAAGCTCTGAAAGTGTTGATTTTTTTTTTTTTTTTTTCATAAGAAAAAGAAAAATAATTAATTAGTACTACTACCACCAAGCATTCCTTGGGTATTTAGATTTAACAGTTTGGTGGGCAGGCTTTTTTTTTAACTGAAAATTTCCTTTCTTAATTTTTTTTTTAAACAAACACAAGGATTAGGATCGTGCTAGTCTTTGAACCCTGTATAAATATAAAAAGAAAATTGGTATACTCGAAAGCTATTAGGGAACCGACAGTAGCAACAAAAGATGGTAAGTTTCTCGTGCGAAGCTTGCAATGAAACCATGATTAAAAAAAAGGTAGCCCCTCACATCAGTAGATGCAGAACAGCTGTATCTTGCATTGACTGTTGTAAAACGTTTCCTGGACAAACATTCAAGGACCATAACCAGTGTATGACTGAGAACGAAAAATACCAGGGAAAATTGTATAAACCAAAGGCATTGCCCAAACAGCAGCAGCAGCAGGTCAAGAAACCTGAAGCCGAGAAGAGCAGCAGTGCTAAGAAAGACGATTCTAAGGATACAAAAAACGAGAAATCCGAGAAAGATAAAGTGAGTACCAAATCTAAGAAAAATGTGAAAGAAAATAAGCTGTCAGATTCCAAGCCAGTGACTATAAAGAAGCAGGCTTCATTGAAAAAGGTGCTCAAAAAGTTGAGGAAAGAGAACAAGCTCGACAAGAAAGACATTCTCGAAAAACTGTCAGTGAGTACCGACGGTCGCTTGATGCTGATCTAATTATATTCTCTTACACGCCATGTAAATAATTGAATAATTTATTGCTTTAATTACGACCCATAATTGTATTTTACGATCACCTTCCACTCTATAGGCTGAGGATGCTTTAAGCACTGGAAATATATAAGTAAAGAACATAGCAACCCAAGCCCCGACCAGGTCGACACAATTTTCCATCTCCACAATAGGTACCATGGACGCTTCGAAGGCTCTCAAATCATATCGCACACTAGTTCGTGCCGCACGCTTAGCATTCCGCGGAGACGAACCAGCTCTCAATGCAAGCAGGGAACGCATCAGAACCGAATACGCAAAGCCAGTGGCAGACAGACCAGATATGTTGAAGCGCATACAGATGGCTAAAGACGTGGCGCATATTCTTCAGTGTAACGTTGTTCAGGGCGTTCAGAATGATAAAGGAAACTATAAACTAGGAATTCATAAAGGTACGGAGTTGGGGGATAACGATTCCCGATTTGAGGCCCGCATAGTTGACAGCGGCGACTCGAAAGGCTGTTGTGGAGGATCAAGCAGTCAGAATAACTCGAATTGAGCTTAACAATCTTTAGAACTCCGATCATTTATTCAGCTGTTGATCATGTTCTCTTATAACTAATCCGAAACAAACAAAATGATCGTAGAACAGCTAACATTATACAAATACGCAGCTAGATAGAAACTACATATTGTACATAACTAAAATAAGGTTCTTTTTTTAATTGCCAAATCCCAAAATTCGAATAGTAACTGAAGAGGTCGGTACGATTTCTGCAACAATGTATGTGTCATTATTTATTATCTTTTTATCCTCGTGGAGGTATTTCATTAAATTGTTTCATTAAATATCATTTGCACGTTTGAATAGTCGCTGGGCCTTCGATATATCTCGTTTGATACGCCGCGTTCCCTTAAAATAGATTTGGGCAGCAGAAACAACCGCATCCTTGGATCCCAACTCACCAGCAAGTTCGAAACAGCGTAGAGATTCATGATCCATTTGCATGATTTTCAATCGAGCTGCATAGTTGGTAAGCGCCTCACCCAACATACCAGTGATCGGCGCTGTATATCGACGCATGGATTGAGGATCCACAGCAGAGAGATCTGGGACAGGACCAGCCTGATCTGGAAACCAGTTCTCGTTAATGCCTAATTGAAGAAGAAGTCTTGCGAGCTCATTATTCCACGGACTTGATGCCGCAGAGAGCCAGTGCATTTTAGCCGAAACACTGTCATTATCGGCTAGCAAGTGCGATCCGGCTTGAACATGATCTTGCCAGGATGATAGTGGTGTGAAGTTTGATGTTGGAGGATACGCGGGTGGAAACGTATACTGCGAACCCGCATCCCATGACCTGGATACAGAGTGGGTTCGGCCAAGCTGCGGGCGATACATATCGCTTGTGTCAAAAGAACGGCCTACAGCAGGCTGCATGGAGTTCCCATACTGATGGCCGTATACATTCTGGCCTACCTGTACGGAGTTACCATGTTGGTGGTATTCATTCTGATCGTATCCATGAGGTGCATTTTGCCCTAATGATTTATATAAAGAGTCGGGACGTTGTGATCGTTGCGGAGTTGCACCAAATGATGCATTATCAGGGTGCTGCTGTTGTGTAGAAGTAGCCTGTGAGTAGCTTCCAGATTTTCCATACTGATGGCCATATCTGAGATACCATAGCTGGGCTCTGGGAATGGACGGCTTAGGCGCCTCAGATCGGGAGGCCGCGCCGGTGTCTAACGCATCCTTCTGCAGGTTCTCAACCCTATGATTTGTGGGTTCGTCTGAAATAGGAGACTCGGGTTCGGTAGGGAAAGGCAGATCCCTGACATCATCATCTCCCGGGCGCGCGTTTTCAGACCCCGGCTGCACGATACCGTCAGGCAAGGGGAAGGCTTCGAGAATTCCGCTATCACTAGACACGCTGGCAACCGAATTGCGTGATCCAGCCAGTCTATCTAGTGGACTGTTCTCTGCGAGCTTCGGCTTATCTACCATAACTGTTGAGCCATGCAGTTGGAGTTTCCTCAATTTACCAGAGCTATCGTACGATTGATATTTCGCGCAGGTCAGCGTGGGCCGTCTTTGCTTATTTTGTTTGCGTTAAGAGCTCACGCGTTATGTTGTTGTCCATCTTGAAACAGTAACCAGCATGCGGGCAAGGGTAGTTGGTGTTAGTTGAGCGTCCACGTAAGACTGGGCGGTCTCTCATCCCATATGGGAGCCATATAGTGGGGTAAAAATTTTTGATCTGCACCCAGCTACATACATACAGGCTCTGTGTTGCCGTGAGAGAGGGAGAAAACAATCTCCAACCCCTAAGCATGGAGATGTCATACATGCGAGGGTTGTTCATTTTTTTTTTTATTCACTCCTTCTCCAGCCCACCTAAATTTTGTCTCAACCAACCGACTTGGGTAATCAGTAATAACAAAAGCATATAATTTAGTAGAATCATTATGACATTTAGACCATCACCGTGGATCGCCTCATCTTGAGCAACAGAAGGGAAAGGGGAAGCATCTGAGAAAGGTGGGGATGAAACTCGTGCCATGCCAGTGAGTCACACGTCTAATCTTTTGCATCTATTCAGAAGTAGGATACGCCATGCTTTTGCATACGCGCAGCAACCCGCTTTATGCGGCAAGACATACTCAAACTATAGGTAAGTTCTAAGATTGGTTGACTACGATTAGATAAGAGCTCACATATTACAGCTGCCGCAGCCAAATGCGATGAGATGACTACTACATGCACACACATAATGTATGCCTCAGTTAATCGCCATAGATGCCTGCCCAAGGATCGTAGTTAAATCCGGTACTCCGAGGCGCTCAACACGGGCGAAATGCGATGAAACCGTATGGCTAGAAATTATAGAAGTAAAGTAGCATATAATACGAAAGTACAAAGATCTTGGCAAGGGCCGAGCTCTATCGTTTAGAGTGACATAATGTGAGTGTATAATTATAGACATAGACTGAGAAATTTGTGATTGAAAAGATATTTATATCTTTTCTGGGTGCGTGGATACGGCCTCTGGTTTGTCGATGAGCCTATCGCTTATACATGCGTACACAGTCAGGGCTGCAGGGTTGAGAAATCATGCGGGTTAAGAAGTCACATCTGCGAAGATTCTATAAGCATGCAGACTGGATTACGCACGCCTTAAGAACTTCCGAACTGGGGGTCAGACGCCGGAAGAGCTTAGGATGTAACTCAAATATCGCTTTAATTGATCCACGGCCGTTTTTTTTCGAGATGCTCATTAACCGTATATTCGAAAATTCTCGCTGTATTTTGAACTCAATGAAGCTAAGGCGAACCTCGCCAGACTAGGTGCTAAGATATGTTTTTAAATACCATCGATCTGTATCATGAAATAGCTGTTTCTACACACGCAAATATGGTGCATATCCACTGTACAATTTCAATCTTTTTTTTCTTTTCTTTGAATGAGGCGTAGTTCATGCCCGGGAAAGGGTTACGTAGCCCATACCACTGCAACAGCAGGGCTTAGGATATCCATGCCATGTGTAACATCTAAGCGAGAGATAGAAATTGAAAGTAGACGCTGTGCGGGAACTATAGAATACTTAATTTGACTTTAGCGTCGTAAAAAACCATCATTCATAGCCAATAATCGAATTTATTGGTCTCTTGGGCTGTGTTGAATCTCACGGGTTGTTACTTGAAGGGTGTCACCGTCTAAATCACGAGAAAGATCATCCTGATTGAAAAGACGAGTTTGCCCCCCCCAACCTCCTTAGAATTCTTAAAGCAATAGAAGACTGAGGCTTTGATATTCGAGAGAGAATATTAAATAGGTGTTCAAGGAAAAGGGGTCCCGAGATACGCATCCATCTTCCTTTTGGTTTTTTTTGTTTTCGTTTTTTTTTCTTTCCTAATAATTTTTCGTTATTTGACTAACTTTGACCATCATCACCACCACTACCTCCAATCAATTCCCACTGGTTAATCTCCATCGATGGAGACAACACTCACACTAAGAAATAGGCTTGGATTTAATGAGGTGGCGTTGTGGAAACAATTCTGTGCGCGAAGACTGCACTTGATCCATACGCTAAGTCTCAATCTGCGTAAGGCGAGTGAGCAGGAAGAACAGGTCAGAGTGTTGGCTGCGGAATTGTGCGCGGAATACGGGTTCGGCCCGTATGCACAAACGGATTTCGAAAAGCTTTTGATTGCTGGAATTCAGTCTGTAAGAAGAAATCAGAAACGATCCGCCCGACATCCGAATGGCTACACAGATATAGAAAACGCCAAAACCCAAGCCGAAGGAGGAGTCTCGAATGAGCAAGGCCCAGCTGCCAACAAAGGAAATAATACGCCTGGATACGTGACAATTGTGTCGCCTTCAGGATTAAATTCGCATGCACCTGGGTCTCAATATTTCGATCAAGTTACTTCATCATTGCCCGAGCGTGGAGCGGTACATATGCAGAATGGATCCAGCTCTCCGAATAATTCAAACAACTCTCCGCCAGCCCACCACCAAGCTGAGCACAACATGAATGCAAGTTCAAACCACCATAACAATAGCCGTAACCCCCCGGGAGGTCCGCTCGCTACCCCGATGTTCCAGTCACTGGTCGTTCGTCTTGAGGTTTTGAGGGATATGATTGGAGCTGGATCAGCAACCTGGATTGAGTCTAGTGCCCCGACGGTTGCTCATATGAGCGCGTATGGCGTTCTTTCGACAGCTGTGGCCGCAGCGTCTGTTCATGGAAAGCTCACCTCCGCTGAATCCACTGCGATGCGCGACAGCATTCTTGAAGGTCCCCTTTTGGAATCGCTGCGTCTTGCGCTGAACCCGAGTTTAACTCAGACGAGATTGCTAGAGCGGATTGGCGCACTCGCTGCTTCATTGGTTCACGGACCCCATCTGCTTTCTGCTTTACAAGCGTTATGTGTGAGTTTGGCACAGGCATCTCATGGATCCGAAAACGATATGCGATACATGTTGAAGCCGTTGGCTGGTGTTGATATCGCCGGACCTGGAAACAGCAAACCACAGAGTGCGGAGAAGCTGGCTCAGACTCCTGATGGAAGTCATGATAAGACTCATCAAGTCCCGGATCACAGCCACAATCAGAGTCAGATTCATAACCAGCCAGTCCACCATATGCATCCTCCGCATCCGCAACCGATCAATCAGCCTCCGATTCTGCCACAGCATATGATGCCACAACCCCCATTGATCATCCAACCTCCCGGCTATCAACCTCAGCCAATGGTTACTCAACCGCAACAGATACCAGGCCAGATAAATCATCAAATTGCTTCAGCGCCAGTGGGCCCCCCACAACAACTGGCCCAGTTTATCATGCAGCATAATCCTAGTGAAATATCTATGGGCATGCCGGATCGGAGCTTCCATTCGCAAACACCTTCTGGTCAAGCTCCAGTCCAACCAACTGTCAATACAGAACATCAGCAGCAGCAACAGCAACAACAGCAACAACCGCAGCAGCAACAGCAATCTGGGTCGGTATCAGTCCGGTCCCCAGTACGCTCGGATTCACCAGAGAGTAGATCCACCAATGGGTCTGTTTCTTCTATGTCCTCGTTAGCATCTGCAGCATCCTCGGCATCATCTGTCTCCTCTTTGGGAATCCATGTTGGTGGACCTGATAGACTGGTCACGCTTCAGTATAACGACAAGTCCCTTAAGCTTACTTATTCCCCAATGAAGGCCACGCCGCCTACAATCAGTGAAATCATCGATAATGCTCGTTTGTCTTTTTCCATCCCGGCATCGACTGTTGTACGCATAAAGGATGTTCATCGGAATAAAATCATTGAAACCAATTCAGAACTCATTGATGCTTTTACACAGCAGCAGGTTAAGCTAGAGTTGCTTCTCCCGCCACCAATGCTGATGACAATGGAGCCAAAGCGGGATATCCTTGGCGGGGAGACAAGATTCACACACCTGGCGCCGATTCTGCGGAAGAGTGTTTGATCTGTAATTTTAAGCACAACAATCACATTAGATTCTTTCATTTTTGCAATGCCGACGTCCGAACGGCAATTTTGTCCTACATGTTTCTTTAAGTTTCCTTAATGTTGTTTTTACCATCAATTAATACTTTTAGTTAGTTTTTTTTTTAAGATTTTTTGAATTTCTTTTTCTTGAGCTTATGATCTTTGTTCTTAAGTTGTTTGTATACATGAACATATAAAGTTCATTTATTTCAAAGTGGTTTAAAGCAGTTTATGATTTAGTAGATCGAGTTTTTTTAAACATCATAGCAATTCCAGTAAATAGTTGCTAGATTCATTCAATTAGCTAATTGTGAAACTTTCCGAAGAGCTCATGGGTCTCAGAAAGAATATACGTCAAAGTAGCTTTGTTCATCGGTTTATCCTTGAGCATATCGATGACATTATCCACAAGTAGAGACTTACCAAAATCATTTTGCTCGAGAGCAACGTTAGCAACATGAATATGAAGCTGGTAATAAGAGGGCTGATAGTGGAAATAAGTTTTAACTTGTGTTTTCGGAATTCCCCAGTTTTTGTTAGCTACGTCCACACAGGTATCACGAACATGCTCTAGTAAAGGTATGTTCTCTGCAGTGAGATTCCTGATGCAGTGCAGTTCATCCGAGGTGAACAAAGCTAGAAGATAGAGCGACTCAACAGTCTTCCGGTCCCATTTGGAGTTAGGCAAAAGTACGAAATCTTGGTCTCGGTACAATACTCTATCAGCCTCTGCTCCTTCATGTAAGATCGCACGAACCCAGTCAATTCGGGAACCACGCTGGTTCTCAATATACGGCACAACACTCTGTTCATACATTTCAGGTGTTTCTCGAATCAAATGTCGCGGGGCAGTCTTGTACTTGGCAATGTGTGTCTCGCTAGCGGGCCATACGACATCCAAATAGATTGTGCCGGGCTCTTCTAAAGATCCTGTACCCCAGGAGTAAACATCATTGTGGTCCAGTTTCGAGATTGTTTTCAATGGCAATTTTCCCGGCTGGAACTCGGGCAATATCAACCGGCTCATCTTGATAATGCATGGCTTGCCATCGATTTCACCGAGAAGAGCGCTGAACTTCGAAGCTGTGTCCGATTGCAGAACCTCTTTTAGTTCAAAATCTTCTAACCTGTCCATTTTTTTTCCTTTTAATTCTTACGCGTTGCGAAAATGATTCTACACCAATAGGTTAGAGCGTATGAAGCGCGGTAAGTTTATTCTAATGAAACTTCTGATAGGATCTGCACGCTCAATTGCGACTATGTTGTACCCTACTACTAATCTTACTACCTCGACTTAGTACTACTACTACTGCTACTACAACCTACACAAGGCGCGCGTTAAAGTGCAACAGGAAGGGAGTGCTAGTTCCCTTGACCCTATACCCACAAATTGCACTCGCAGCATGGATGAGTCGTGGGACGCAGATTTCGACGGGGATTTGCGAATCCCAGAGCTAGTTAGAGGAGCTAGCAAGTCAGTTCAAAGCGAAACACAAGCCGCGCGTGAGCTTTCCCATGTCACAGCTGAGCTTAAGAGTTTCCTGCTTAGACGACCGTCTGAAATACCAAAACCGTTATTAACACACGCCATGGCTATAGTTCAAGCGTCAACAACGAATGAAAAGGACGAAATATACAGCAGTGAAGCATGGACGCTATGTCAAAACGATAATCTAGAGGTCGCGGGCGATTCTATCGAGGAGGTTCTGACATACGCAGTCTCTGTTCGCGATGAAATAGAACGAATACCCTAAATTGTGTTATATATATATTAATTAACGTTTCAATCTTTATGATCTTGATTATTATTAGTTCTGGAGTATCTGTATATGGCTCACGTTGCCATGCCATATATGTAATTTGGTCGCTGAATGAAAGAAAGGTACTTTACGTTCCCGCCCTTCTCATCTTCCCCTGCGAATCGAGCTACCCGGCCACACATGCACATGAATCCTTCGACCACTCTATTTATTCGCATTACTGAAAATAAGTTTAAATACATGTATATGTATATATATAATTTCAACTCTAACACTAACGAAACTCACCAAGAATCGCTAGAATATGTAGAGTTGTTTTGTTTCGAAATTTGTTGCACCTTCTAGTGTGAGCATAATAAAGTCATTACCCGAGCAGCTGAGATCTTTAGTAACTGGCCGGAAAGTGCTATACATACCAGAAGTTACAATGCGAGATTTAGGGTGTTTGGTTGCAGTGCAGAAGGGGGGAGGTGTTTGGTTTCTGGTGTGTGCGAGGGGTGCAGGAGGGGAGGGGGGAGTAAGCTGAAAAAAAGTGGGGGATTGAAAGGTAGCGGAATTCGTGTTTGATTTGCAAAAGGAGAAGGTCTCAGTTTAAACATTTTAGCGAACCTTCGGCTTACGTTTTTTCTCCGTTGGCTTAAGAATCTGGAAAGAACACAACAAAGTCTCATCAACCGACATCATCGCACCCGCATTATCGAAATCACCGCAATAATTTGGTGCACTGAACAAGGTGACTAACTGGCGTTTTGAGAAGAACTCGTAACCGTCCTCCACTACTTGGTGGGCTCGACAGATTAAATCAAGATCATGTTTTTCCAAAAACCGGTTGACGATATCCGGGCCGAATGTATAGCTGATTCCTCGATCGTTCTCGCCCCATCCGACAATGCCCTTATCCGGGTCTGACCACAACAAATCACAAAGCAGGCCAACTTCAGGAATATCAGTTGGTCTCATGACACGTCTAATCTGATCCATAGACTTGAGGTCCGGGCTCAACCCGCCGTGCATAGTCAAGATCTTTTCATCAATAATAGCAGCGATCGGAAGACAGTTGAAACAGTCCGTAAAAGTACGCCAAAGTTTGATGTTGTAGCGGCGCTTGCACTCGTCATAGAATCCATAGATTCGATTCACACTAGCACTCTCATGGTTACCGCGAAGAATGAAAAAATTTTCCGGGTACTTGATCTTGTACGCAAGCAAAAGACAAATTGTCTCTAAACTCTGTTTGCCGCGATCCACGTAGTCACCTAAAAAGAGGTAGTTGGCCTCAGGTGGGAATCCTCCGTACTCAAAAAGACGTAGAAGGTCATAATATTGACCGTGTATGTCACCACAAATCTTTATCGGCGCCTCAAGCTCGAGAAGAATCGGTTGTTGGATGAAGATCTCGCGAGCCTTGGTACAAAGCCATCGGATCTCACTCTCCTGCAAGTGCACGTTCTTTCCTGGTCGGGAACCACGGACTTCCAACAGCCTGTCAATGATCGAGTCCAGATCGGCGTCGCTAGAGTCCGCCATTTACGCAGAGAATGTATCAATGTAGGAGTTAGTTGTTGTTCGAGAGTCGTGTTGCGAGGGGCGCCGATTAGGTCATGATGCTGGAATGAACTAGGGTTGTGAGAATAGCACCGCTACCACCAACGCACCTTGTAGCACCTGCCACCCCATACACAACGAAAGAAACGGAAGGGCCTTTGGGTCAGCAGAGGAAGGGGATGGGGAACGGGGAGCGAAAGATATATTGGTGGTGATATTATGGAATGGAAAGGCACCAGACCGATGATAGAATATAGAGTATCTCGCATTATGCTTATTGAAATTAAAGTAGTGATGCTAGATAACTTATTAAATGCACTCTACTAAGAGTCCGGATCCCGGAGCAAAACGGTACATCAACAGATAAAGGTGCCATGCATGAAATATCGAATCTCAACCACCTGTTTTTAATCATATGCTTTTTAGGTTTCTTTCAATATATTTGCTACGACTGGTCTTATTAATTCATAAGGCATTAGTTTAAGTAAGTAAGGCAACAGAAAAAAAACAAATAAAAAAAACAAAGCACTTGAAACCGCTAACCGAACTTAATGCCTGGTAACTGTATTATGAAATATCAAAGTCACATACACTATTCAGTAGTAATATCAATAAAAAAAAAAAAAAAAAAGACACACCGAATTGATGGAATACAATAGTCTATATACAAAGCTCAGATTACGACAAGTTTTCTAGCCAACAAAAAAATAATTTAAATCTTTTTTTTTTTTTGGCTTGCCTGCCACAACGTGTGTGGGTGTAGATGTGCTACTTGCCTTATAGTGGTGCGCGTGTTTATGGGTTTGACGTGTACTCGGTCAGCGACAAGTCGGGTAGTCCTCGGCTGACAAAGCCCAAGAAAGCACCTCCCTATCACCAGCATTCCCATCACTAGGAAAGAGTGACGCGACTGATGACGTTGGATAGGGGAGACAGCCCGCTGGCAGGGCGACGACCCGCTCCCCTGAGCTCAGTAGCCGGTCTAGGAGCCATGAATTCGATGAGCCCCATGGGAAGTGTCGGGTCGGTCCACACACAGACTTCGGCAACCTCGCTTGGGTCGATAGGACAAATTTCAACGATGGGGTCCTCTAATATGGGGCCTTCGTCGATCGGATCCTCTAATATAGGATCCATGGGGTCTATAGGAAACAGTGGGTCGGGATCACCCGGTACTAGTGCCCCGCCTGGGAACGCTTCTGTTCCCTCTGCTGCTTCCATGGAGACTCGGAACTCTTCATCCTTTTGGCTGGAACTGAAAGGTGTTGAGCGCTGGTATGATCAGCTTGAGCCTCACGAACGAATGACGTTGATGACGTCGCTGTCCTCGAGAACACCAGAGGCGCAGCTTCATCAATTTTCATCAACCATTGACAAGGCTTTGCGCAATCAGCCGGCCACCGCTAACCTCAGCCGGTTTGGGGTTAGACATAATCAACCTAGTGCGAGTGACATCAATAATGTCTACAAATACCGTTCGCCTTTAAGCGCCGGTGCCGGCACCGGATCAGCGGTACCATCTGCTGTCTCAGCGTCTTCTCCGACACAAAACACTGTCCCTCATTCTGCGGTGCCCCATTCGTCTGTATCTCATACAGCTGGGAATGGAAGAGTGAATAAAACAAGCACTTCTGGTAATGTGACATCAGGAAGCGTGGCACCTGGCTCAATTCCTTCTGGTAATGCTGCTGCTGCGACAAATATCGGATCTGGTACCAATTCTGTACCAGGAGCCTCGAATACTTCGATTGCGTCGAGAACTGGACCCGCTGGGACGGGACAGACCAGTTCTCATACTGCTGAGGGAGTAAACTCGAAGCCGGCACCATCTAGTGCCTCTGCGACTTCTGGATTTGTGTCTCCACTATCTTTCTCTTCTAGCTCAAGCCATGCCTCGGATCTGTATACACACGCATTCCTTCCTTTACCTCGAGCTCAAGGCTATTCACCTTGGGGAACGGAGATAAGAAGACCCAGTAGTGCTGCTGCTGACGCCTGGCCTGATACAACTCGGAACTCACCAACCCTTCAATCGGCGAGTAACCACGGCTCTCCAAATATTTCATCATTGTCTTTGGAGACCCCGCCGCCGTTCCCATCTGGCCAGATCTCATCAAGTACTGCATCAGCCTCGGCATCGCAATCTCCAATCGGCCACCCTTTGAAGCCCTGGAGAACGTTTACACCCCACCACAATCCAATTGATGCAGGGATCGGGCAGGCCCCTGATTCTTCTTCGATGATGCGAACATCTACTTTACCTGCTTCATCGCCATCCTCTCCATCCACGGGACCTATTGGATCAACGCCAGCACCTGTTGGCTCAGCGCCTGTTGGCTCTTCACCTGTTACGCAAGCACCACAGTCTGCTATAGGGGCTGGTGGTGTTGCGGCTTCTACTGGAAAAATAAATGGTGTTGAAGGTAGTGGCAGTGTAAGTAGCTCACGAGCAGGTTCTCTGACACCAAAAGATAACCGACTCGCTCGTCGAAGTGTAAATGTTGTTGACGTTGAACTGCTCTCTGATATTGGTGCATGGCTTAGGTCTTTGCGTCTTCATAAATATACAGGAAACTTGAGCGGTATGAGATGGCAGGATGTGATACACCTAGATGATAAAGACCTAGAAGATCGTGGTGTTAATGCGCTCGGGGCAAGACGAAAACTTCTCAAGATGTTCGAGGAGATAAGGATCGCACAGGAGGCGGGCCAGCTCCCTGAACAGTAATGGGCACACACACACACACACACAAACACCTCCTTTTTTTCTTTTAATTGTAGCACTAGCGTTGAACGATTACTTGTTACACCTCTTTTTTATCCTCCCTTTTTTTCCATATCATTTCTGGGCACACTCTCGTTATAATATATAAAATCGGATCACATTTCAGTTGAATATCTTGTTAGACGTTTTAAAGGGATGATGAGGTGTTTGTAAAAGAGGTTGGAAAATAGATGAATACATATGTTGATAAATATATATATATATATATATGTGTGTCCGTTCCATGAATCATAAATAATACAGTCTATACGTTCACATGAAGAAAATGCCAAATCATGGTAAAATTAGCTCAAAGATGATGATGAGGTGGATGTGTGATATGAGAGTGCGTCTTTGTGGGTAGTTCTTACCATGATAATAATAATAGTGTATCCTGTCAAGAAATGGATATTGTTTCTTGTAACAAAGTTTCTAACTCGGTAGTATCATCAGTGCGTAGGAATCGTGAGTAATGTGCTTGGGCTGTTTCATAATGCTTGTCGAACCACGGTATTCGCTCTGATATCCAGCGGAAATACGGTAGTACAACATGAGTGAGGAACCCCAGCTGTAATGAAACAAATGAATCAAACGTAGGCTTCTTGGCCTCAACTTTTTGTTTCGGGAAAATATACTGGTCGCTCAAGCTATCGCAGATTATTGCCTGAAAGTAAAATTCGGCAAACACCCGGCAGGATGTAATGTCATAGAGATTATCACTGCTGCGCACAGCGCTAGCAAAATCACTGATCTTTAATGCATGGACAAACGATAGCTTTTCATCGCGCGACGTTTTTAAGTAGTTCTGGTGTTTGGACATCTCTGTTGCTTCTATCGCTTCATACACAACGTCACTCCAGTGCGCTCTAATGCAAGGCCAAAGCTGGCTGAGCACAGTATTAAAAATGTCGAGATGATAAGCTTCGAGCGATTCCCATCTTGTGCCGAACGACTCGTCAACACAGTTGACTACCTGCACAGTCAAACCAGGATGCTTCATGTCATGACCCAACGCAGCAAGCACTATAGCAAGGCGCTTGGCCGGATCTAATTGCCAAACTTCAGGTTTAGCACCAGTTAATGCAAACGTGAGTTGTGCGACATCAACACTATGCCAGTAAGAATGGTATGGAATATGCGAGTTATACAGCGCTCGGCAAACGGATAAAAACCACAACAACTGTTGGTCAGATATTTTAACTTCGTCCAAAAGATCAGCTTGAGATAGCAGGTTCTTGAATAAAACAAAAACTACTCCGAGAAGTTCATCTTCACTTAAGCTGTGGGCGTTGAAGTCCCAAGAGTGTATATGCTTTTCCAGCTGTGATAGTTTGGCCTTGTCTAAGCCTAAATCAGCTTTGAGGTCGATTTTGATGTCCATAGGGAAAACTACCCCAGAGTCAAATGGATTGCGTATACCTTGGTCCGTCAACATGTTTTGAGTTGCAGTCAATATATTAAATGGAGGAGGCGTGGTTTTGATCGCTTTTGGTTTGCCTGATTGTGGTCTACTACTTGTTTGTGTCTTGATATCTTTCTCATCAAAATACAGGCTAACGTTCGGGGATGCTGTTGAAAAAAATTCTCCTACTTTGACCGCCTCTGTCGCATCCCTTGGTATGATAATATTCAGCTGCTGTGTCGGTTTGATCTTGGGGTAGAGAAGAACCAGCCTTTTCATAAACTCTCTAGGTTCTTCACCATTTTCCCCGTACCGAAGCACCAATGATTCGCCCATTCCTTTGATTCAAACCACTAATGACTTAGAGGGCTTCCAATTTCGCTTATGTACCCTTCTTAGTGGCGAGTACAATGGCAATGTGGCGAACGGAGCAAATCTTGTATGCTCTGTAATTCCGTCGGTGATTTTTTCTCTTTCTATATAATCAAGGCGTAGTAGATGCGGCCAGACCCCAAATATGAACCTCGATGTATTAACCGATGATTATCTAATGACATGAGGTAACGCGCACTATCTAGGAAACCGTTAGATGGGGCAAGGTCAACTACTGGGTATACGTAATTCGTCAGGTGGTGGCGTAGACATGTCTACAGCTTAAATGCAATGACTGCTGCTAGGGACACATCCCGATGAGCAAGCTTCTATGAGTGGGTGCGTAAACTTGAAAAATGAGGATACGAAGTTGTTGTTTTTTTTCTAACTGTGAAAGCTATGTGTTCTACTCTAACAGATCTGCTTGCCCAACCACCGGAAGCCTAGTTTCATACGCCTTCAATCTCCCACGCACTATTTCACCACATGCATATGGCTAACCATGTATTCACGTGCCCATCGGCACAGGGTTGAGGGGTGATTCTAAGGTGGGGAGACCATGCGGTAATCTCGAAAGATAATGTTGGTGATAAACTGAGTTAAAATTATTCGTCAGTGCCTGAAGCACCTGATAGTAGCCATCCAGAGGAATTACCCGTTTCGCTCTGTATTTCACGCGTCATCGTGCATTATGGCTATTATCGTCATTCCGTTGTTTTTTTTATAATTTTGTTTGTACTAACTTATGTCGAATCAATATGATTATTACCGCATGTATGCGTATATGTACAATATTTGATGCGTTGCTCGCTAATAGACCTTCGGAAATGAGCACCGCGCTTGAAAATCTGAGAAAACAAATCTAGTAAATATACCCACTTTCAATCGCACGGATCATCCAGTCATCTATGTGTCCAATTTCAGGTTCCTCGTTTTCTCCCATAGGTAATTCCAAATCATTCTCTTCATCTGGAGTTTCCAAAGTGGCTGGAGTTGCAGGATTCGAGGGAGTGGGAGACATAGATGGAGCGGAAGACGTAGCAATGCCATTAGTGTCGTTCGTGTCGACTTTGCCTTCTGGATCAGGAGTCTTAGATTGGCTGCCGCTGCGGACCTCTTCGAACTCTTCTTGGTCCATACGAGCTTCACTGAGAGCGAGGTTCGCTGCAAGCTGGTCATCGCGATCCTCAGCCTGTGCCATTGCAGCTTCAAGTCGCTTTGAACCGCTGCTTTCTAGTTGCTCAAGCGTGGGAGTGGCACCGGTGCGGCCCGCGTCGTTGCCAAGAATGTCCTGCACACTCATGCGACTGAAATACTCCGTAGTGAATTCACCCTCTTGAATAACCACGTTATCTAAAACAGTCTTTTGCGTGGCTTTACGAAGAATGTTTGACTCGATGGTGTACTCAGATACCAGTCTGTAAATATGAACGTCACGGGTTTGACCAATACGGTGACAGCGATCCTGACACTGTCTATCCATGGCTGGATTCCAGTCCGAATCATAGAAGATGACAGTATCAGCACCAGTCAAGTTAATTCCTAGACCGCCTGATCGAGTCGATAGGATAAACACAGGTATGTTCGCGTCTTTATTGAACCGCTCCGTGAGCGCCTGCCGCTGCTCTATACGTGTGGCACCATCGAGTCGCAAGTACCGCCATCCATGCAAATTCAAGAATTGTTCCAGTATATCAAGAACCTTTGTCATTTGAGTGAAAATAAGACAGCGGTGACCATTGCTGATCAGGTCACGAAGAAGGATTGCTAGCTTTTGGAGCTTACCACAATCGTACTGCAATAATCGCTTGTCCGGGAAAGCAATAGACAAACGAACTTGAGCCTCATGAAACAACGCTTTATCCCTCACACTGGCAAATTCATGGTCTTTGTAGATTCGACTCTGAATTTCCTTTCCTAGCAGAGCTTCCGTGTAATCAAGAGTAACTATAGGTGGTGTGACAAATGCAAATCGTTCAATTATTGGTTTCATAGTTGCTTCTCGTTCAAGCGATGTTAACACACCCTTGAATGGTTGTTTCCATATTTTTAGTCTGTCAACGATGCCGGATCCATATAAGGCCACTCTATTGGTTCGCAATCGGTTCAAGTGGAGCATACGTTTCATATTGGACGCTCTATTGAGTCTTCGACGATATAAATCTAGCTTGGCCCACCCTTCAACACTATCGAAGTTAGGCTCTATCGTTCCCATTTCCGAAATTTCGTCTTCTAAGTTCTGTAGTTCTGACTGAAGTTCTGTAGTAGCGCTGATTTCTTGTCGAAGAAGTCCCACCCCTCGAGTCTCTTTTTCAACGTTAGGAAAGATTAAGTTGAGCGTGTCAAGAATAGGAGGGACCGATACTTCTGGTATGGCGAATTTCGGTGCTACATTCGAACCGTAATCAGCGTATATACCCTGGTCGACCGTATATGAAGTGACGATTGGACGAACCTCAAAAAGATCAGGATGATTGCACACCTTTCTCAGCTGCATTAAACAGTTCAGAATTGACATAAAATTTCCTGATTCTAAAGTGGCCCGAGTACTTGCTCGCGACATGAAATCATCATACAAATAACGTTGCCGTTTCGATAAACGGCAATAAACCACATGCTCGTACTTGGCGGGCATTTGTTTTTCAACATCCACCTTCAAGCGGCGCAATAAATAAGGTCGCAAAACTTGGTGAAGCTTGGTGATTGTTCTTCGGGCCTCGTCATCAGCCTCTGCGCCTTCCTCGACCATTTGGTCAACCGGTTTCGCAAACCATTCTTGGAAGTCATCAAGGCTCGCAAACCCAGTGGGCATCATTTGGGTTGCACGGGATGAGGGCATCAAGAAGTAAAGTAGGGACCATAATTCAACGAGGTTATTTTGGAGAGGCGTACCAGTCAATAGCAAGCGATACTGGGCATTGAAATTCAGCAATGCCTGCCATCTTTGACTTCTAAAATTTTTAATATTATGAGCCTCATCCAGTACCATATACTGCCATCTTTTACCTCTGAAAACCACTTGATCTTGGATAACTAGCTGGTAACTTGTGATGCACACATGCCAAGTATCCTCCTTGTTCCATCCCCTTCTCTTTCGTTTTCTTTGTTGTGGGGTACCAAAGTATGTCAGAATCTTGAAACCTGGAGCAAATCGTTTGAACTCCATTTCCCAATTAAGCATCACTGAGGTAGGAACAACAATCAAGTGAGGGCCCCAAATTTGCTTTTCGCAAGCTAGCCATGCCAGCAATCCTATTGTCTGAATCGTTTTTCCTAGGCCCATTTCATCAGCAAGAATACCATTCGTTCCTGACTGCACTAGACCTGCAAGCCAATCAAGACCGTTTCGCTGGTACTCACGTAAATGCCCTTTAAGAAGGAATGGCGGCTCAATCCTATGGTGGTGAGTTTTATCATTATTGGGTTCTTCTTCTGGTGTGATGAGGTCTAGCTTAGTATCTGTCTCTTCCGAATTTGATAAGATATCTGTCTTAGCCTCATCCTTCACTTCCAATGAAGCTTCCGGGCTGTTTGTGCCTAGTTTCGAAGACTTAACAAGACCCTTGTTATCTGATGTATCTGTTTGTGACTGGTCTATACTCTCGACGTTTGAGGGGATGTCCTTTTTCTTTTCTTCTTGTCCGTTTTGAACGTCATCTTCGTCTTCATCTGCATCCGGTTCTTGGTCTTCTTCCTCTTCCTCTTCTTCTTCTTCGTCTTCATCTTCGTCTCCATCCTCAAGATTATTCCCTAACAAAGCAGCCAGCCCAGGACCTTCCGCTTCAGATAAAGACTCCGATTCGGATTCGGATCCTGACCCCGATTCAGAATCTGTTTCGGAGTTTGATTCTGATTCAGAGACAGACTCTTGGTTGCTATCATCCTTAGTTTCAGCATAGAGTCTGAGAGCTTCTTCGCTAGGTTTTTCAAATTCACTAGGATCACCTTCTCCCTCTTTATCATTGACATCATTCTCGCTGCTATCATCATCCGACTCTTCGTCGGTTTCTGATTCGTTATCGTCATTATCATCATGCTCGCTCATGCTTAGATTCGGCATATTCTGATACTTTTCACGTAACTGCTCTAAAGTCAAATTAGCATCATTAGTATCATCTCTCACCTCCTCTAAACCACCATCACCAGCTTCCATGTCCTCATCATCACTATTTTCTCCACCATTGTCAGTATCTGTATTAGCTTCATCATCGTTCCCTTCGATATCGCCTTCACCAATTCGGGACTCGATCAATTTTGCTGAATTATCCAGAATCTGGTTGAGGTACTCTTTACCCTTTTCACGTTTTTCTTCCGCTAAGGCAGCTTCACGGCGTTGTTCCACAATTTTTAGAGCCAACTTCCATTTTTTCATTACTTCTTGGCCTGTTCGTCGAGCAATTTGTTTAACTTGCCTCTCGAGTTCTTTTCTTTCTCGATCTTCAGCACCGACTAGCCTGCGGAAATATTGCTCCACACTTTGAGCATTGCGTTTAACAATTGTTTGGTGGAATTTTCTAAGGTTTGACCTTAGTTTAGCGAAATGAATTGCATGGTTTAGCAAATTCTCATGATAACTAGGCTCAGTCGGTGCGGGCGGAGTGAACTTAGGAATCTGTTTATTCATGCCCACACCGTTGGCTTCTAGTTCAGCAAGCAATCCAGACGCTCGAGCATTATGAACGCGTGACACTGATTCGGCATCCAGTTCTACTTTTTTGGCCCATTGTTCAGCAGTTAATGGTTCCTGGTCGTCAGATATTGTTCGGTAGCTGGCTAAAAGTGAGTCCAAGTTACCATTATAAGCAGGCTTCACGTAGTGTAATGGGTTTGTTATTAAAGAGCTTCGTCTAGCGCGCTTTGTGGAGGGTAGTTGGTCCGGCCAACATAGATCGGAGTCGATCTTCCAGCCCTCGCTTGATTTCGGCTTAGACGTCTCAGCAGCTGGCTGCTCAGTGGCTTTTCTTTTGACAGGTCGATTATGCTGCCTCTGTGAATTATCGCTCTTTGTGGCGGCAGTCTTCGAAGGAGCTGAGGCTGGTGTTTTTGCTTTCTCTTTCGAAGCCTTGGCCTGCGGTTGCGTGGCTGGTTTTGAAGTGGATTTAGGCGTCTTCCGCAGTTCCGCTTGTAGATCTTCGACTTCTTTTCGCGTGCTTTGTAGCCTTTTATGTGTTTTTCGCGTATCACTTTTCTTGTTCAGAGAACTCCAAAGGTCGATCTCGCTAGACGCTACGAACCGGCGAAATTCGGCCGTTTTGTCGCGTTTTGCCACAGCTGGATCATACCTGACAAGAGAGATATAGTTCTGCAATTGGAACAGTAACCTCACTTTAGAATCATAGTTCTCAGCGATTGACGCGAGCTTTCGCAGAGGGTCCGTGCTCCGATCGGGTTGGTTTGGAGGCATCCTATAGACCTGTGGACCCAGTTGTCAGGTAGGTGATAGAAACTCACACTAAAATTCCTAGGGCAAAATTTCAGCACCGCAGTTGTAGAAATTCGCGAGTTATGGATCGAAAAAGCAAACAAAGCAGCTAACTGTTAAGTGAAAACCTTGACTAGCATAGGATGACAAATGGGTATATCCCGGGTCGAAACCCACACGAAGTCAAGATAACGTGGGTGTATGGCGCCTGTGGGGGGGCACAAAGACATGGAGGCAAGGGAGGTGTATGTGCATTAAGGATTGATACCTGGTTATTTTGCCAGGTACTATATTATCAATTCCATTCAGTAACAAGTATGGTCAACGAATTGGAACCCCCATCTGGACGCTGTTAGGCTAGTTTTCTCTGTGTTTAGTATATTATGCCGCTACCTTCTCCCTTGTGAAGCTGATGATGACAGAGCAGATCGTCATCTATAAATAAGCTAGCCTTAAGCACTTATTAGGAGCACTGATTTCATGGAATTCTGTTTGAGATATAAATTCTTATCAGATGTTTAATCAATTGAATATATGAAGATATCGCAGAGACTTTCGATGTGCAATTTCGGCATGCTACCAGGATATCAAGCTCATGACCATTCTCATATGTACTGATACATACAACCCCGTAACACATAGTGGGATTTTGACTGGAAGAAGACAACGCGAGAACAAAAAGCGTACAGACTAGTTTGAATTTTCTTAGATTATAAACATCTTAATTGTGATATTTTTCTAAGAATCCCTTCAAAGTTCGAAATCTTCCCTGTATCTCTCTCCTTTCATTGAACCGGAACCATTAAGCCCTTCGTCTCAGCTGGGAAGAGATATTGGGACTTGGCTTATAGTACGTAAGGAAAAATCAACAGGTCAAGGGTACTACGCAGCGGAGAGGCAGTGGAGAGTGGTGAGGAAACTGAAAAGTGAAGAAACCAACGGTAGATCGGGGTAATAGTTTAAACGCTCAAAACATTAAGCCAGGGCAGAACTGTTGTGCAGAATATGCCGAGACCTGTGGGAAATAGCAAGGCTACGTCTCAACTACTCGCATCGCTCGATTCTAAATCTTTCTTCGGAGGGTTTACTGAGAAACACGTTCTAAACTATTTGTTGAAGAATCCTCAGCCGGCTTCGCAGTTCCCGTTCATTGCTGCAAGAGATGAGTTGAACAGGCAACGAAGCGATCAGCAAAACATGAAGGTTCAACGCCTAAGGCTTCAGACTTCATTGAAACCAAGTACGGAAATCCCGGATCCTTCCAAAGAGGCTTTAGAACTGATGCGACGGCCGTCGGTACTCTCTAAAGATCTAGACTCTTTCTTGAAATCCGCATTCATTGGATCTTCCCCTCAAAGCGAACTAAGACAAAATATCGATCGCGGGTTGATGGACATGATAAGTGCTTCTTCTCCTAATAATCTTCGCGCATTGATGCATTACCTCTCTAAGTACTGGCAAGTGGGGCTCCATGGGGTGAGACCCTCGATCCAAGAAGCTCGTTCGCAAGCACGAATGCTGTTATTAAGAGCAATTGAGATCCATCCTCAGACCCAGTACGAAGGTGGGGGCGAGCAGACAGGGCTCCCTGATTTCCATAGATTTCAGCAATTTGTCAACAACTTCTTCAGTTACTTTGGATTGGTTCAGAAACCTACTGATGAGCTCAACGACCTAGTGCTTCAACTGTGTGCCAAATCTGGACCGTTGAGAACCACAACAGACCTGGTTATGGAGAGGTCATACGTTGATGAACCAACCTTGCAAGTGTTTCTAGCCGCAGTCTCGGCTTCACATCCGACAGTAGAGTCTCTTTTGGAAGTGAGGTCGCTATTGTTGAATGAAAAGACGGGGCCTACCGCAGTGAACTTCCTGCTCAACCATGTCAAGACGAACGATGAGCTTTTGTATGTTCTGGAAATATCCGACAGATCAACTCAAAAGCTTGAGGTCTATGAGCAATGCCAAACCGGAATTATAGAAACTGTCATGAAAATAGACTCGTCCGTTACGAATCTGGCACTGATGTTCGGCATCCTTGAACGCATTCGAAGAGTATCCAAACTCAATAGCAAGACCTTGGATACTGCATTAGAGGCTTCCATGAAATCCAATAACGTTTCTGCCACCAACCGCTTGCTTTCAGAGGTAGAACATAAGTCACCTGTCGTGGACCGAGCTAATAATTATGTACATAGATGATAAGCATGTAAACTACCTTAGAAACAAAAAGGATGATAATAAGAATAATGATAATGAACCCCCCACAAACACTGTCATTCATGAATTTGTGATGTGAGATTCAGGAAAGAATGAGGAGACAAGTAAGGAAGAGGGGATAAATTAAGAGTGGTTAAGTGATGCCTAAGATGATGATGGTGATGGTGACTGTGATGACGGTGATGGTTGTGCTATCGGAGAGTGCGAAGCCTCTGGGGTAGTGACATGGTCATATATCACTTCATGACGGTGTCGAGGTTTGAATATTAATACAAGTATCAGACCAACCACTATCAGCACCAGTAACAAGATCACTCGACATTTCTGTGTTCGTTTCTGGTATCCTTCGCCTTTAGTGAGCTGCTTATCAGCACCTTTTACCTGAACAAGAGTGTTTTCCACATTATAATCAATTCGATCTATTAAAGCACCTTGATCGATTACCATTGTCTGCAGGTCGTGGAAAATCTCAGCTACTTCTAAAATAGTATCTGCAACCCTACTGATTCCTTGTTCACGGTGTAGAACTTCCTCATCTTCATACGAAAGCGACGACGATTGTTGTTGAATCTGCTGCTGCTCCTGAAACTGCTGGCCACGTTCAAGTGCCATATGACTGAGCGCTACATCGTCCTCGATGCTCGGTTGTGTGCTATTTGAAATCATTCCAGGTAGATCGCCCAGCTCATCTTGCTGCAAAGCCTTTAGGTAAGAGCTCTGCATCTGTCTAAACTGCGTAGAACAATCTTGAAGTTTTCCTGCCATAGCTATCTGAATGTTCTGGGCCATCTTGATGAGATACTGTTCGGACTGGGCTTCGGTTATCTCACCAAATGCTTTCACTAGAGCTTGACATCTATGTAGACCCCGCGTGATGGCGACAGTAAGCGCCTCAATTTCTTTATCAACGGCACTTCTATCGTCAAAGCCGGGCAGTGCGTTCTTTTTATGAAGCGGTTGAAGTTGAACCATTTCTGCTCGGATCTGGTTCAATGCTCGGTCGAGCTGAGCAGTGAGATCTAGCCATTGAGGCGGCATCTGCTCCATTTCAATGGCTTCACCATCCATCAAAGGAGCATCCATAGTACTATCATTGTGGTCTACAAAGGGATGATGCGTGTAACTCTGTCTATAAGAGATGAAAAGGTTTGTCCTGTCTCGAACAAACACCATGGTGATGGCACGAAGTGTGTTGGCAATTAATCAAATCGAATCAAAAAGAACGTGCGGCTTCTTAAAGTGAAACACAATCCTCTAGCACAAACACAACGCCTTTCTATACCGTTACTTACAACAACACTGCGTTACCTACGTACGTTTAGTAGTACCCTAGAATATGACTGAGGGTGCGTGAACTGACAAGTAACAGTATCACGTCGATAAGATCATGTTAGTAAGCCGCTTTTCACCTAGAGTGTGGATCAGAACTAGTTCAGAAGTACTGCAGATAAATTTACCGAGAGTAATACCCATTTATTTAATTATGTATGTGGTTTAGGGTGTTGTATACCAGGATCCAGCTGGTATATCAGCGGTGATATCAGAAGAAGAGACATTGAAGAAAATGTGTTTTAGGCCTCAGTCCATGCCACAGGTAGACTATATTAGTACATTAACAGTATTTGACGAAATGCCCGTAAAGTGTGACCGATCGATTGTGCCGGGCAAAGCTTAAAATAAAACCCTGGACGCCCTTACCACGTTTTCACCCTTAACCCCGCAATAGGCCAGCTTCGCAGCTTCGCTAATTTGTATCCCATTATCACCACCCACCAAAGGTAAATAGTGTTGCATTCCCTCCAACAAGGTCGGTTGTTGAAAAATTTACTGGTTGTAGCAAGTATGGATTCGTTGACTCACCCGCTTATCAAAGATGGATGGTTCCATGAAGTTAGTGATACCATGTGGCCCGGACAGGCAATGGGTCTTCGTGTGAACCAAATTCTCCATGTGGAGAAGTCGAAGTACCAGGACATTCTTGTTTTCGAGAGCACCGACTACGGAAACGTCCTTGTACTTGATGGTGCTATCCAGGTGACTGAGCGTGATGAATATGCCTACCAGGAGATGATCACCCACTTGGCTATGATGAGCCACCCGAATCCTAAGCGTGTGCTTGTCGTTGGTGGTGGTGACGGTGGTGTGCTCCGCGAAGTTGTTAAGCACCCGGGAATTGAGCAGGCCACACTTGTCGATATCGACGAGCAGGTTATCGCTGTCTCAAAGCGCTTCCTTCCTAGCATGTCGGTAGGCTTCCAACACCCGAAGGTCAATGTCCATATTGGTGATGGCTTCGAATTCCTGCGTACCCACAAGAATGAGTTTGATGTCATCATCACCGACTCGTCCGATCCGGAGGGACCTGCTCATGTTCTTTTTGAGGAGCCCTACTTCAAGCTTCTCAGCGAGGCTTTGACAGAAAAGGGTATTATCACCACCCAGGGAGAGTGCATCTGGCTCCACTTGCCTGTCATCAAGAAGGTCTTGACTGCCTGCCGTGGCGTCTTCCCCACTGTCGACTATGGCTACACGACCATTCCCACTTACCCGTCTGGCCAGATTGGATTCATGGTTTGCTCCAAGGACCCCAACGCCAACGTGAAAACCCCCTTGCGTTCTTGGACCCCACAGGAGGAGGACGAAAGATGTCGTTATTATAACGCAGAGATTCACAAAGCTGCTTTCGTGTTGCCCCAGTTTGCTAAGAAGGTCATTGATAACTAAAATGGCTTCTTAAAAAAACCGATCAGCAAACAAATTTTTTTTGTCTTTTTTTTTTTAAAAAACAAAAATTCTGGATGCATAGATATTAAAATTACTGTATGTAAAAAAAAAGAAGATCTAAATGTTTTGAATAAAATCACCTCGAGTTGGTTGATGTTATTTCACCTCTACTCTGTATGAAATGATGAACATACATGGCTTCAACCATATCCCATGCATTCAATGCTCCAATCATGGTCGTTTCCTCTTCTGTAGATGTTCCTACGGCAGATCTTATGTCTGAGCTTGATGGTGGGTTCCAGGACTCCGGGTATAACGGACTGGGGAATCCAGGACGGGTTGTTTGTTTAATATTTGCTGCATGATTAGTCCATTTAGCATCAATCCACTGTAATTCAGAACTCTTCGTATTCACTATTGAGCCTGGGTTGGCACTGTCAATTTCGGTGATAGCAGAATATACTTCACTGCTATATTCCCCGATAGCAACGAGTTTGCGAGCTCGATTCTGGGATCTAGAGTCTATAACTCGAAGGTGGGGCAGTTTCCGAGCCAATTTTTCGCCAGTGATATCAAGTCTGTTGCCGAACAATGACAAGCGCTCAAGACTTTTACACTGTGCTAATATAGGAATGCAACGTGAGTCGAGTTTGTTAAACGCTAAGTTCAATGACCTTAAGAATGGGAACGTTTTGCTGAAGTTATCCGGAAGCTCTCTAATGTTGCATAAAGAGATGTCTAGATGCTGAGCAGAAAATATAGAGCTTGTTCGGGTAAACGGCCAGCCCACAGATCTACCAGAGAGCTTAACGTCACGAGAATTCGTGAGCAAATGCGTAGGAACATCGCGATATTTACCATTTCCATAATTACGAGACTCCGCCCTTGGTTGTTCCCAGCTGAAAGTTACTAGGATACCTGCAACGGATTCGAGGTTGCGAACTGCATTATTTCCATCAAATAGAACAGTTTCTAAACTTTGCCAACCTTTAAAGTCAACAGTCGCTCCATTAAATCGTATATTAAGCTCCCGAAGGTTCGGAAGTGGTTCCGAAAGCGCCACGACCTCATTTCCCTCCAAATCGAGGCTTTCTAAATTGGGTGCATTTAACTTAACGGCACTGATTTCGTTGTGTGCTGCGTCAAGTTCAACAAGCATTCCTAGATTGATGTTAAGTGAGGTCAGCTGGTTGTTTCGCAAGTTGAGGGTGCGAAGAGCAGTCAGATTCTCAATTCCTTTCAGAGATTTCAGCTTGTTGTTGCTAACATCTAAACTGCTTAAGGCTCTCAAATTTGCTAGCGGCTCCAAAGTTTCAAGTTCGTTGTTACTCAAAATCAAAGTCGAGACAAAGCATGTAGGAAACGTGTTCATATTGCTCAGCTTGTTTGAAGACATATCCAGATGAACAAGATTGAAAGGAAGTCCCTGTAAGCTTCGGACAAAATTATCGTTTAAAAACAATGTCGTGAGTTTGGGGACGAACTGATCAAGCCCAACTATAGATTCCAACTCACAGTTGCTCAGGTCTAGTGAATCTAAAGACTCTAGAGATGCTGATTGTAGATTCCCATTTCGTTCTCTAATAAGCTGCGCCAGCCATTGATACCCTGCTGAAAAAGAAATATCCTTAGCGGCTATTGAGTGCTCCAGAAGCGGGGAATCAGCTACACCGATGCTGTTGTCCACGTCGCCTGTTCCCGATGACGAAGATCTTTGGTATCTACTCTGTCGCTGTGGGGTTTTGAATTTCAAGAATCTTCGCGCCAAGTGGTCGGGTGTCTCATCTACTAACTCATCTTGTGCGAATCGGATGCGTGATTCTCTTGGACGTGGTCTGTTTGGTAGTTGATGCTGTTGTTCCCATGGATGCTGGTCATGCGATCTCTGGCTATCCCAGACCTGCTCCTGTTGCTGTTGTTGTTGTTGTTGTAATTGAAGTGCTTGTTGCTGTTGTTGCTGTTGTCTGAAGGACTCGGCGCTCGTCGTTGTGGGCTGTTCACTACTTGTGGTAAACTCGTTTGAGAAATTCTGGATGGAATTCCTAGCAGATAGATTTGCGGGAGAAACATCTGCCTCTTGGTCAGTCTCTTGGCCATTGGCTACATTCACAGGCTCATGAATGCCCAAAGCGCTAATCTCTGCTTCGGCATCTCGATAGGATTGATGGTTGCCGGCTGCTGGGTATCGTTCCTTTCCTGATCTATTGGACCCTACAAGTGTTTGCGAGCTATGTCTTTTGAGTAGAGGTGGGTCTACGAAGAGTGAGCTGCGGTCCACATCTCCGTTGGTGTTAGCATTGTTGTCTTGTCGACCGTGAAAGGGGCCACCAATTGTATCCCAATTCGAAAGTCCAGCGGGAAGCGACTCAAGCGTTTGGGAAGAGGTATCGTGTTTGCTAACGGTGCTTGAAGTAGTCTCGAATGCTGGCGGGTCAGCATCCTGAAGGCGGTCTTCTTGTATCCTAGGAGCTGTTCCTTGGCTAGTCAATTGTTGCTCAAGCTCATCCAAGCTCGACTCCTGAACAGCACTTAGGTTTGGTCTGAATGGGGCGAGGCCTTGGAGGACTTTCCGGCCTTCGTTTTGAAGATTGTTTGCGATATCAACATCCGATTCATTACCACTCATATCTACGGTTGACTTCTCTCCAAACCCGTTTACCGATGATGAGTTGTGATTGAGATTACTCGTACTATTATGGCCATTGGCTCCTCCCATACTGGAAAGAAGATTGCCTAGTCGCTCATTGGTGTATGTATCGGGGCGACCAAATACCTTTAGTCGTCTATTGATCGGGCGTTTCGGTTCTTCAGATGTTCCGTCATTCTGGGAGCTAGAACTGCGGAAAGTTGATCCTTCCGTACTTGTGCTATTTAAATTACCATTGGTATCATTCCCATTATGGTCCTCTTGAGTATCATCCTGTTGATTCCTAGGTCCCTTCATGTCCTCGTCCTTGATATCGCTTGGGTTCTCATTAGGATTTGATGGAATAGTTGGAGGTACAAAGAGTTGTGTTAGTCTGTGACTATTCTCTCGATTTTCCTGTTGTGGGGCCTGGATTGCTTGCTTCCAAAGGGGCTGCTCAGTGTCTGCATTCGGTTGGATCGCGACCGTAGGATCCACCACATTTATAGAGTCCCCGGATTGAGAAGTAGAAAAGTCTCCACTACTCTCTGAATGATCCGTGTTTTTCGACGGCCAATCAACCGGAAGTTCTTTGTTTAGCCAGGACATTGGAATCCTGATTGTTCAATAATTTAATTAAGTCGGTCTTATTAGGCTCACCTTCTCTTCTGGTTGTGATCTTGTTTTCCTGCACGTGCTTTTTGTTTACAGGGGCAAGGGCTGCTCATCACCTACCTTTATGCAACGGCTGTCGCATAATTAATAGGGGCGATCATCACTACTCTACTGCCACAAACCACATACAAGTGTGCTTCTGCACAGTCATTCTCACTAATATAATATTAATGGTTTCAGTACTTCAAAGCTTGAAATAACGTAAAATATTCAATTCGGCGTATCCAGAAAAAGAAAACTACGTAACTGGGAAAGCATTGTCATCAACTAGTAGTCCTTCTCTCAATACGCGAGGGAGGATCACCTGTTTAATGAACGTTTCAACCAGGAATTAATTGCTAATGTTAATCAGCCTCTGAAATTTGCGAGCAATTCTTTGGGGATAAAAAAAACAATTAGGAAAGTGAATGGTAGATTATGTTTTATCCCACATTGATGGTGTTTCAAGCTTTATGCTGATGTCGTTGCTTAATTACCAATTTTTTTTCTTCCCCACAAACTCAGTCCCAGGCAGAGCCTCAATATGTAACTAATAAGCTATTGATGAGGCTAGGGATAATTTCAATCTCTTAATATAGGATGGTGGAGTTTTCAATACCAGACGGCCTTCCGCAGGCGGCCGTAGCGCGGCTCGTAGAGCTGCATCAAGAATTAGAGGAAGGCGATATCACTGAAAAAGGATATCGAAAACACCGCGAGCAGATCCTGGCGCAATATGGGTATGGCAAGTCTGGATCAGTTGCTGGCTCAATAGCAGGTTCAGTTACTGGGTCCATCGGTAGCGGCACCCCTGATTTTCATGGGCACTCCCGGCGCCAAAGTGGGTTCGAAAGTATTTTATCATACCAAATGATGGACTCTCCGACTGCCAAACAGTCTGAAGTTAGCCTTTCATCAGCAGCAAGTCTTGGTGATCTGCAGACCCCGTTGGCTCCTCGCGGCATTCCAGAAACTGCTAATACAGACCCTTTGAATGTTCGTGTTCGTCTTAATACATTCGACAATCTGCCATCTATTCTTAGACATCGCGGGCGCACCAATGGCGATATTATTGCATTTCAAGTGCTGGACGATAAAGGAAAAGAATTTGTCTCCATTACATGGGGAAAGCTTGCGGCCAAGGCTGAAAAGGTTGCACAAATGCTGCGAGACCAGAGTGGTCTATTTCGGGGTGACAGAGTCGTTCTTATGTATGCTGAGCACGAAGTTATTGAGTTTATCGTGGCAATGATGGGGTGCTTTCTTGCCGGTTTAGTTGCTGTTCCCGTTTCCCCAGAACATGCTACTGTATTTCTGAGACCGGTGCTGAAAGTGGCTCAATCTAAGCTTGTTCTAGTTACTGAACCATTGCATAAACGACTAATTAAAATGCCTCTTTTCACCCAACTGTCAACATCTGTCACATTTTGGAAGACCTCTGAATGGGGTTCATACAAGGGTGGTCAACTGCCTCCTTTACAAGTGCCTGATCTGGCCTACATAGAGTTCCTACTCAGTGGAAGTGGTGATCTACGAGGTGTTGTGATGTCTCACAGGACCATTTTGCATCAGATGAGATGTTTAACTGCATTGACTCAATCAAGACCAACCACCCAAGGCCGTAATGCAAGCCGCAATGCTGACCGTGTGCTCTGTAGTTTGGACATGCGTCGGTCTACTGGTATGATTCTCGGCATTCTTCTCACTGTTTATGCCGGTAATCAAGTCTATTTCATGAAGCCCGCAAGCATGGCCACACCTGGCCTATACGCACACTTAGCCTCTAAACTGCGAACTACAATTTTGCTTTCCGATTACTCTGCGTTGAAAGGCGTTTGTTATAATTACCAGGCTGAGCCTAGGGCTACTCGTAATTATGTTAAGCGCCACGACCCGAGTTTGGCTCATGTTAGATGGTGTTTGGTTGATGTCCCTACTATTGATCCAGAATTTTTATCAGTACTCTCAGATCGGTGGCTCAAACCTTTAGGTCATCGTGATCCTAAGTCTGTAGTGGCGCCAATGCTAACTCTTACCGAGCATGGCGGCATGGTTGTTGCAACGAAGGACTTTTTGACTCCTGGTGGAGGTGTTTCGGAGGTGCAACTTTCCCCTGAAATGCTGTCTAGAAACAAAATTCAATACGTAAATGACGATGAAGTTCGCGTATGTTCTTTTGGATACCCCATTCCAGATGCCACAGTGGCTGTGGTAGATCCGGATACATGCATATTGAGTGGCCAAGATACCGTTGGTGAAATTTGGATAGACTCTCCGTCTCTCAGCGGTGGCTTCTGGGATCACGCTGATGATACCAACAATACATTCCATGCACAATGCTACGGTGCTGAAGGGGAACTTCCACAAGAGTTCCTCCGTACCGGTCTACTTGGCTTCATTAAAGATTCTAAAGTATATGTGTTGGGAACTCGGGTTGACAGGCTAGTACAACTCACCCCGCAACCACGTTACTTTTACTCTTACCAACTTCTGGACAGTTTGATGAGAACGGTGCCCGAAATCTATGATGGAAGTATTTTCCAGATCCCACTGAAGAAAACGTTAAGCGATGAAGCTCCTTCCCTCCTTAACGTTGTATTATTAGAGTCGCCCAAGGCCTCTTCCAGTCCTCGCAGAGCTAATAAGCTTCTTGAAGATATGGCGCAACAAACTATTGCAGTTCTGAAGCAAACCCAGGGATTCCCTGTCTATGCTGTTGTCATTTGTGCTCCTGGCTCTGCACCACGTACCATCAGATCAGGAAAGCCTGACATTGCAAAGGTTGCTGCTCGCCGTCAGCTTCTTCGTGGACAGCTTCCGGCCTCACATATTAAATTTGATCTTGAAACTGCCGGAGTCAACTTGAACCGCGGAGATGATATCAAAGGCGGAATATGGGGTCGTGCAATTTCCCATATCCGCACCAATCAGCTCGAAACCAATGGTAACGAAAAGCAATTTAGCGGTGTAGACATGCGAACTAATGTACTGGACGACCGCATGGCTACATCGTTAGATAAATTTGGTACCCTTGTTGAGCTACTACAATGGCGAGTACAACGCCAACCTGATGAACTGGCTTACTTGAGTATCGGAATGAATGGAATGACCAAAGAAATGAGCTGGAAACAGTTTGGTAGCCGTGTCAGTGCCGTTTACCATTACATTACCCAGCATCTCATGGTCAAATCCGGTCAAGCTGCTTGTCTTATTTATACCCACTCAGAAGATTATGTTCATGCGTTATACGCCTGCTTCCTAGCAGGAATCGTTGCTATTCCTGTATCTCCAATCAATCTTGACCGAATGTCTGAGGATGTAGGAGCTCTACTCAGAATCATTAGGCAATTCAAGGTTTCGGTTCTGCTTGGAAATAGTGAAACGCATGGCATGATGGAGGACAAACAGTTGCATCAGTATATTAAGTCACGACAAATTAAAATACCAAAGCTGCATAACACAAGCAAGGCTCGACTAACGGACGACTCAAGATTCATTACATCCATCAAACCTCACCCTTCAACCAAGAATGGTACAGCTCTGGTTCTCTTTTCTTATAATGCCGATCATGAATACACGGCCAGTTTGTTCACTCAGCAGCAAATATTGGGTATGTGTAAGATTCAGAAAGAAACATGTCAGATGAGTGCTACCAAACCGATAATTGGGTGCGTTAGATCAGTATCTGGCCTTGGCTTCCTGTACACATGCTGCCTTGGAGTATACTTGGGCGCTTTCACTATTTTGGTGAGCCCAGTTGATTATGCAAACAATCCGGCAATGTACTTCGTGACAACCTCGCGCTACAAAGTCAAAGATGGTTACGGAACTCTCCAAATGCTTCAGCACGCCTCAAAGCAGATGTCTAAACCGAAAGGTTTCGATTTGTCCGAATTGCAGAATTTGGTGATTCCGTTAAGTGGTCGCGCAGATCTTGATTTGGTCGGCCAGGTCCGCCTTACGTTCGCTTCTGTTGGATTAGAGACAGTGGCGATCAACCTTGCCTATGGACCTATCTGTAACCCTATGGTAACAACTCGAAGCTATATGTTGGTAGAGAACATCGATCTTTGGCTGGACCCGGTAGCCCTTCGTCAAGGCTTGGTTAGTGTGGTCAACCCGAACAACACTCCCCAAGCACTACACCTTGTCGATAGTGGAATGGTTCCGATCAACACACAGGTTGCTATCGTCAATCCAGAGACTCAAAGATTGTGCAGAGTTGGCGAAATTGGTGAAATTTGGGTTGTTAGTGAGGGAAATCAGACCGCTCAGACCACCCAAGGTATGGGACCTGGACGTATGCTCCCTGGCATTCTTGAAGAAATCGCTGATGGTCAGCCTGGTATCAAATATATGCGCACGGGGGATCTTGGCTTCCTTCATACTGTAACAAAGTCTGCACCCGGTCTGGAAATGCAGGTGTTGTTTGTAACCGGATCCTTGAGACATACGTTTGACTACAACGGACTGCAGCACTACGCGGAAGATGTAGAGGCTACTGTTGTTAGCTCTAACCAGTTCATTAATGAGTGCGTTATCGCTGTCTGTGGAGGAATTCTGTGCTGCATTGTCGAAACACAGGCCAACATAAATCAGTTGTGTTCCTTGACAGCAGTCATTGCCAACGAGTTGATTGCGGAACACCAGATAGCTCCCAATATCATTTCATTCTTGCCCAAGAACGGTATCCCCCGCAGCCGCTTGGGTGAGAAACAACGTAAGACTTTGTTGCAATATTACACAGGAGCGAAGAAGCCAGCATCAACTATCCCAGGGAAGGGATTCAAGACCATCATGGACTTCACCGTCAGCCCCGTGGACTTCTAATCAGCCCGCAAGGTAGTATTTGTTCTATTATGTATCTTTTGCTCATGAATTTTTGCTGTTTAATATGTATAAATAACTTATTGGCGTGTATATATAAAATATATATGTGAAACGAAACCTATACGAGTATGTGAATATGTGCATTTTAACAAAAGGAGGCAAAAGCTTTAAAGCCATTTCAAATCTCACCATTTGTTGTCACTTTCTCCAGGAAGCCGCTGGACCCGTTTCTGTTCCCAGCTATCCAGATCCATATGTTGCAAGCGGTAATACTCTTCCCGTAAGTCTACCTTTCGTTTCTTGCCATTAAGCTTCAAAGCATCTTCCTGGGAGAACTCTTGCTGTCGTCGGTCGTGCTGCTCATATCTGACAGATGCAAATTGGGTCATGAAGTGGGTTCCAAGAAGCATCATTGCGAAAAACGGAAGACCGAAATACAGAAACGAGTTTTTACGCATTCGCGTCATGTACTTGCCCCATGCTGTATTGTTTATTCTTTCCTGCTCTTTAGCAGATATATATCGCTTGTTGCTGAACATTATGATGGTCCCTACAATCAATAGTTGACCTTGTGATAGCTCAAATATATGTGATAGGTTCCTGGCCAATGCAACCTATTTGCATAACCTATCAGGTCATGACGCACAATTTACTCCCAGAGTACCCGTGAGTTGGGAGGTCTTAAAGAAGTGTCCCATGCGTAAGCGTTAACCCGTTGCTAATGGCAGTGACCCATACTAGCATCTAGACCACTGTACGCGTGCAATTCCCGTGAATAAAATAACTATTATGGTGAACCCCGTAGTATCGCTGTTTTTTTTATAAATGGTTTAGAATTATATTATACACCTATTTACTGTCTTTTGAATGTAATTGTCCGGGGAAAATTATCCAATCGTCCCTTATTTTTCGGATCCTGTTGTCATTGCGTCATGTAGGGTAGTACGTAACGTCTTTTTCCTCGCCTGAAAAGCTAAGGGTCTCGAGGATTATTTATCAGCAGCATCTCAGGAATGTTAAGTACCACAGCAAAGCGATTTGCCCCTTTTAAATCTATCTTGAGATACAGCACAATGGCACCTACAAACCACTTTGATTATTTAGTTATTGGCGGCGGATCCGCCGGTGTAGCCTCGGCACGCCGTGCCGCTTCTTACGGTGCTAAAACTCTTGTGATTGAAGGCTCGAGGATGGGAGGCACCTGCGTTAACGTTGGCTGCGTTCCCAAAAAGGTGATGTGGAATGCCAGCACTATTGCCACTGCTGTCACCAAACATGCCAAGGAATATGAAATTGAGGCACCCACTACATTGAAGTTCGATTGGAAAGCTTTCAAGGGTCGACGGGATGCCTACGTTGAACGCTTGAACGGAATCTATGAGCGAAACATGGAGAAGGAGGGCGTTAAGTATGTTTATGGTTGGGCCGACTTTGTTGACGCCCACACAGTGGAAGTGAAGCTGCGTTCAGGTGAGACTGTTCAGTACACTGGTGAGCATATCGCTATAGCCATCGGTGGCAAGCCCTCGAGAGTCACCACCCCTGAGGGAGCCGATAAGATTGGAATCACCAGTGATGGTTTCTTTGAATTGGAACACCAGCCGAAATCTGTGGCTTTGGTTGGATCTGGATACATCGCTGTGGAGCTGGCTGGTGTGTTCAACGGTCTAGGCACTGAGACTCACATGCTTGTTCGCCGTGAAGCTTTCTTGAGAAACTTCGATCATGTCATTGGCGACACCCTTGGTGAGATTTACGAAAAGCACGGAATCAACGTCCACCGTCACGCTAATGTATCTGCTATCGAGAAACTTCCCTCAGGCATGATCAAGGTTTCGTTCAGCGGTGAGAATGGATCCACGAAGACCATCGAGGTTGAAGAAATCGTTTGGGCTATTGGCCGCCAACCATTGACATACACGCTTTCTTTGGAGAAGATCGGTGTCAATACCGACAAGCGCGGAAAGATTGTTGTTGATGAGTTCCAGAACACCAACCTTCCGAAGATCTATTCTCTTGGTGACGTTGCCGAAGATGTCGAGCTCACTCCTGCTGCAATTGCCGCTGGTCGCAAATTAGGTGATAGGCTGTTCGGTGGTAAGCCGGATGCCAAGCTCGACTACAGCAATATTCCGTCCGCTATCTTCTCTCATCCCGAAGCTGGAAGTGTTGGTATTTCTGAGCAACAGGCTCGTGAAAAGTATGGCGACAGTAATGTCAAGGTTTACCAGTCTAAGTTTATTAACATGTACTATTCACCGATGGCTCAGGATCTCAAAGACCCTGCCGTGTATAAGGTTGTTTGTGCCGGCCCCGAAGAGAAGGTGGTTGGTGTGCACTTAGTCGGTGATGCCTCTAGCGAGATTCTACAGGGATTCGGCGTTGCCGTCAAGATGGGTGCCACAAAGAGCGACCTTGATAGCTGCGTTGCTATCCATCCTACTGCCGCTGAGGAGCTAGTGACGCTCAGATAGATGCTATATTAATATAAACAATGATATATGTTTAGATACGACAACATTCAGATATTCAGAGCCAATATTGTATGTGGATCATAATTACAATCAAGACAGAATTAGTGCGTCTCTCAAAATATGAAAAAGAAATCCCAAATCATTTCTGTAGCTTCATTGCCAGTCCACAATGCATTCTTTTTATACTATATACAAATCATTTAAACACTACTGTTATTTAATATTATTTACTACCACCATATTATTTATTTACAGACACATCCGACATCGTTTCAAATAGAACCAATTAAGATTACCTGATTGGGTTACATAAGCAGATTTTATAGGGCGTGATTTTGTCGATCATCAGGCCACAGATTTGAATTATCAACACTGAACATATAAAGCAACGCCATCTTACTCTGACCATTGTAAATCATATAGAGAATGGCCGCGTTCGACTCATATTCTAGCGACGATGATGAGGATAAGTGTCCCCTCTGCATTGAGGACATGGACATCACGGACAAGAACTTCAAGCCGTGCCCTTGCGGGTTCCAAATCTGTCAATTCTGTTATAACAACATCCGGTCAGGACCTGATCAGTATAACCGGTGTCCGGCATGCCGACGACCATACGATGACGAGAGCATCGAATACAAGACGCTGACTGCTGAGGACATGAAACTAGAACAGGAGCGAAAGCAACGTAAAGAACAAGTGCGTAAGCAGCGTGAACGCGAAAAGAACAAGGACTTTCAGCATCACCACTTCGATCAGCGGGACAAGAAACACTTGGCTAATGTTCGGGTTATCCAGAAAAACCTTGTATACGTTATTGGTTTAAACCCAAACATACCGTCCGAAGATCTACAGCAGATGTTGAGACGCGATGAATATTTTGGCCAATACGGCAAGATCCAGAAGATTGTTGTCAATAAGCGAGTAAATGGCAATGGAAATCTAGGAGTCGGAGTCTATGTGACGTTTGCCCGTAAGGAGGATGCGGCCCGTTGTATTGCCGCTGTTGATGGTTCGATCAACGACGGAAAATACTTGCGAGCAGCATACGGAACCACGAAGTACTGCTCAAGCTACTTGAGAGGCCAGAACTGTCCCAACCAGAATTGTATGTTCTTGCATGAGCCTGGTGAGGAGGCAGACAGCTTCAACCGCCATCCAAACCACTTATCATCTCAGGGCCAACAAGGTCAGCAGCCCAGCGGACCCCAGCCAAGTGGTCCTCAACCAAGCGGACCTCAGTCGGTTGGAACCCCTTCGGCATCAGCATCCCCGGTCTCCGTACACTCCAATCTTTCTACGCATACGAGTGCTGGCGCAGCCTCATCCATTCCGCTATCTCAAGGTGCTAGTACTGCTGTTTCGCCATCTGCTGCTAGCTCTACAGCTGCTCAGTTACCTGCTGGTGGAATGCTAACTGCAGCAAATGTACCTGCTCTTCCTGCCTGGGGCAAAGTTACAACGCAGATTCCGCCTGTTCATAAGCTGACCGAGCACGACCTCCCTGATCCTGCTGCAGACTCCCTCGATTTACTCGAGAAGAATTTGGCATCATTGTCCACAGAATCATGGGACTTCCAGTTTGTGAGTGAGATTTTAGATACGGATGCCAAGTTCCCTGCCATGTTCAGTTTGCCAATGGACGATAAAAGACGACTGAAATTATACAACAAGGCACTCAGTGATCTTGATAAACTTCTACCGACTGCTTCTTCGCCTGAGCTTAAGAGCAGACAAGAATCGATTATTAGCCAGGAGGGAGACTCTCGCTTTGGAACTAGTCCTCCGGCTTCTTCGGATCCAAAGGCTGAAGCGAAGAAAAATAACAGTCAACATTTATTAGCTCATTTGATGCGGGGTGTTTCTCCCGCTTCTTCTCAGCCCAACAGGCAAGATGAAGGTGTGTATTCTTATTAGTGACTCATTTAAACAGTCCGTTGCTTCCATTTTTTATTTAATTTTCACAGATGAAAAATCAAACAAACATGATACTAACCAGCTAGACAATACTGATTACCGTAACGAAAGCCAGATTCTAACCACCTCTGATAAATCGGAAAACGTACATTCAGAAGAATCTAGACAAGGAAGCGGCGTTATTGGAGATGGCAGCAAAGAACCTCTAAAAGAGAAACACTATATGGAATCCGAAAAGGAACCAATCCGGAAACAATCTCGGGACTCGGATTCAATCTCAACTTCGGCAGCAGAGCCAGTCTCCCCACCAAGACTCGATTATAATGGTGCAAACAACCTACTGGAAAGGTTCCAGTTCTCCAATGACCAACTGCACGGTGTTGTGGCCGATACACTGCGTCAAGTTGGCAGCGATTTGATGCAGCCTCCAGCTCCGGTTGATGTCAAAGTTCCTGAGGACATAGACGTAGGCTCAGCACATCTAGCCGATGATGGTCCGACATTTGATTTGAAAAACCTTCCGCAGGTTCCAATCGTTGGTGACACAGCACCGTCGGTGTGGTCTGCAGTTGAGGAGCTTTCGAGGCAGAGAGACCTCTTTTCGAGAAGAGAAAAAGAATTTGTTGCGTCGAAGGCACAAACTAAGAAGCGTTTGAAACGTATCCGGGTTTGAATCATTTGAAATTCTATTAATTTATAATTTATACTTTTCGTCATTAATATTAATATTATCGTTATTGTTAGCGTTTACCATTACTGTCGTTTATGTACAAAGTGCGCTCGTCTTTGCGGCTGTTTGGCGACTCTGCCAACATTTTTATTAATTCCTGATACCTTTTTGGTTTTCTGAGCAAAATGCTTCCATCTATTTTTGTTTTCTTCAAACTCGTCATGTACTTTCTCTTCATCTGTTGACTCATTCGCATTATTCTTTTTGTCGTTTCGTGTATCATTTTCTGTTAGGTTAGTTTTAGTAGCAGTTGTAGTATCTGAATTGGTAGAGTTCGGACAAGCTTGCTTCGTTGACAATTGGTTAGCACGCAGTGAAGCCTCGTCCAAAGAAACAGGCTTCCCTTTAGGTTCACAATTGGAGTCATAAGGCTGCACTTTATACATTTTTGATCCAATTATATCGACGATTTTACCATTAATCGTTTTTGTTGATACTTCGTCGCCTACCTTAAACTTTGGCAAGTTGTCCTTCAGTTCGGCGATTAGCCCAACAAGCTCTGTTTCTACTTGCCTAAGCTCCTCAGTATCCACCGATTCCAACTCCTTGCGGATTTCCGCTAGTTGTGTTTCGCATTCCCGTATTTCATCCATGAATTTATCAATAACAAAATGTTTGAAACGGTTGAAAGAGATGGGCTAGTAATGAGATCCTTAATGGCTGATTGATATTTTTTTATTATATAACCACAAGCGTTACCTCTCTTAATATGCGGGGGAGGAGAGATCCTTCGATTCACAACTGCCAGGGGAATAGAGGAAGGTTTATGTGAAGCGAAAGAATATATATAATATATATAAATGTATAAATACACATTTACACATGTATAATATCATGATTATTCCAAGGCCTAACATTTCAATGATAGTTGTATAAATCAGAGAGAAATAAAAAGGGAATGGATGTTAAATGCTGAGCTTTTTGAAATGGACAGGGATGGGATCCTACATAACCAAATCAGCAGACCTCAAATAATCGAGAAATAGAGGATCTACTCATTGTAATGATAAACAGTGTAGTTCGGAAGACCCCAAACTCCATATCCCAAACGTTTCGCCATTTTAGCGAACCCTTCGGTTTCTATGAGGTGGTAGAATGGGAAAGGAGGGAACATAGCACCATCGCGGTGGACATCCGAACGAACCAATAGTGCAGTGCCACCAACACCATCCAGCTCAATTTCTTCGTCTTTCATACCACTCTCTGAGCGAAGGTGAGCCATGAGCAGTCTGTAAGTGGCCATATTTTCATAACCTTCAAGAATAATTTCATCAGAACCCATTCGTTGAGCCATTTCCTGGGCTATATCACTGTCCTGCCACGAATTAAAGTCGTACGGACGCTCTTTCATTAGCCCATCACTGTCCTTGTATCGCTGCCAACAGTTGGCGACAAGAACATCTTTATCATGAGAGGTCATGTCTTGGATCAGCGTGGGAGGTGTCTCGACAATATCGCCATCGAGCCACAGGACCCAACTAGTATCCGACTGGATAGTTGTGAACACCAGTGAGTTTCGAGCCAAACTCATATTACGACGTCTCTCCTTTTGCGCTTCCATGGCGTGCCGATCCTTCTCACGCTGTGAATCCAGAGAAGGGGTATCCTGACGCAGAATGGTGATGCGACGGAACTTGTTGGTGCTTGTTTGAAGCTCATGAACGGCAGTCTCAAGCCTTTGAAGAACTTTATCGCCGTCGGCATTGTTAGGGACAACGACACCGACGTCGATGAGTTCGTGAGGATAGTTCAACCCAACGAGATTATTCCACCAGCCATCGTAGAACCGAGCAAGCGGTGTAAGAATCAGAATCTTTTCCCTGTTTGCTTCAGCATGCGGAGAAGTGGTCAGAACGTTCATATCGTGGATGTGCACTTTACCATCAGCGTGACGGAGGGGGACGTTCGCGAGGCCCTGCGGCACGGGTGTGTGAAGAGAACTCCATATGATATGACACAACGCGATGCTCGTTAAAATAGTCGCGACTAGCGACACATTTATTCGAGACAGCGCTCCAAAAACGCCTTTATTAGACCTTCTTGGCTCCATATGGTACAAGTAAGTAAACCGCACGTGAATTGCTACAGATCAATCTTTCGCTTACGAGATCATGGTAAATATAATTTTTGTTACTACATACTGGCAAATCCCCATACAACACGCCAATTTCACACATGTCTGCGAGTCGGCGGCGTGTCAGAAGGTGCGTGTAAAAATCGTATGTGTGTGTAAATATGTTCAAAGGGGAATGCGGATCAGTATAGCCGAATTAGTTTAATAATATTTAGATCCTTAGAAAATGCAAATGTCGTAAATAAATGCCGAGTTTACGCCTCAATTGATGCTTTGTTTTGATTAAAACTCGGAATACGCTGGTAATGGCTCTTCCATCCCGTCTTGGGCGGCCTGGCTGATGTCTGCAAACGCTTTCAAAAAATTAGATCTGTATTCAAAAGCTCCACCGCTTGTGAAAGTAAGCACAAGCTTCCAAATGGCTTTCTGGGGTTCTATGTCACCATCGGGCAATTGGCCAGACACAATGGTTTCCCATTTATAAGGTCCAAACCAAGGCTGAATGAATCTATGGGGTTTAGCCAACCTGAGAGGAACTCTAGTTCTTGTGAAGGTGCGATCTCCTTTGTTTGCCACTCTGTATGTGCTTGGAGCTGAGGCCACAATATGGATGTTCTGGTTCGTGAGTGTTATTTGACACCCGCTGGCCACAATTGTGGTTCCATCCGAGGTGCTAAGTTTAATATCGACATTCTCATGCGTCCATTTCACAATCTCATGATCTCCTAACGAAACAGGCATGCTTTTAAGTATATACGCCCGAGTTGTTCAAACGCCAATGCAACTACCGAGATATAATATGATATAATTGACCACACAACGTGTGATATAATACGCAGGTGATAATAAGGTGGGGGGGTTAAGGAGACAGGGCAGGGGTTCAGCGTCTGGGAATTTTTTTTATAATAAAAAAAAAAAAAAGATTTCATAACCTAATAATTTTTTTCTAAGGTGAAAAATAGAAAAAAAAAAACAAATACTCCAAGTTTCTCTCCAACCTCTGTCCATTGACCATATACTTTTGATACAAAAAAAAGATTGATCAATGCAGTTGACTTGGAAAGATATTCCTGTGGTTCCAAACCACACGGAATTTACAGATATTATTCTGAATCGCACTCAGCGTAAGACCCCGACGGTGATTCGTCCCGGATTCAAGGTCCAGCGTATCCGCCAGTTCTACATGCGTAAAGTAAGATACACTGGTGATGGTTTCACCGAGAAGCTGCAGGAAATTGTTGATGGATTCCCAAGAATCAATGATGTCCACCCGTTCCACAGAGATTTGCTCGATACACTTTATGAGAAGAACCACTATAAAGTAAGTTTGGCATCATTGTCAAGAGCGAAGACTCTCATTGAGCAGGTTTCTCGTGACTACGTTAGGTTGCTTAAATTCGGCCAGTCCTTGTTCCAGTGCAAACAACTGAAACGTGCTGCTATGGGTAGAATGGCTACTATTGTTAAGCGTCTTAAGGACCCCCTTCTCTATCTCGAGCAGGTTCGTCAACACTTGGGTCGTCTTCCCAGCATTGATCCTAACACCCGTACTCTACTCATTTGTGGTTACCCCAATGTTGGTAAGTCAAGTTTCCTCAAATCTGTTACCCGTGCTGAGGTCGATGTTCAACCGTACGCATTCACCACGAAGGCCTTGTATGTTGGTCATTTTGATTATAAGTATCTTCGCTTCCAAGCTATTGACACCCCAGGTATTCTTGACAGACCCACCGAAGAGATGAATAATATTGAAATGCAGTCGATCTACGCTGTCGCTCATTTGAGGTCTTGTGTCCTTTATTTCATGGATCTTAGTGAACAATGCGGTTTCAGTGTTGAAGACCAGGTTAAACTTTTCCACTCCATCAAACCGCTGTTCGCCAACAAAACTGTGATGGTGATCATCAACAAGATCGATCTTATGCGCCCTGAGGACTTGGACCCCGAACGTCAAGAACTCCTCAAGAGCGTTACCGACAATGGTAATGTTGAGGTTCACGCGTTGAGTTGTGCCACTGAGGAGAATGTTATGACCATTCGCAACCTCGCTTGCGAGAAGCTTCTTACTGCCCGTATCGAGCAAAAGATGAAGTCCACTGCTCGTATCTCCAACCTTATGAACCGTATCAATGTTGCTCGTCCTCAACAGCGTGACGACAAGCAGCGCCTACCTTTCATCCCTCCCAACGCACAGGATGCTTACGACGGTCCTTTGTCCAAGGAGATCGAGGCCGAAGAAGGCGGTGCAGGCGTTTACCAGCCGGATTATCACGATGCATACTTGCTTGAAGATGAGAAGTGGAAGAATGATATTGTTCCTGAGCTGCTGGACGGCCGCAACGTTTACGACTTCATAGACCCTGAGATTAGCAAGAAGCTTGCTGCTTTGGAGGCCGAAGAGGAACAGCTCGAGAAACAAGGCTTTTATGAATCCGAATCTGATGAGATGGAGACCAGCGATACTGAGGACATCCGAACCAAGGCTGATTGGATTCGCAGACGTCACAAGTTGATGATGAACGACGCGAGGTTGAAGAAGAGCCAGGCCCGACACACAACTATTCCCCGCAAGCTCGCGAAGCGCTCTGCCACTGATCTCGAGAACCACTTCGATGACATAGGCATGGATGCTAAGCCGTTGACTTCTAAGGCTAAGGAAGCCCTAAGAGCATCCACAAGGACCGAGGGACGTGGCGCTGATGCAGTGCTGGGCGCTGTCGGCGGCCAGATGACTGAAGGTGGAAGAGTCCCGACATTCGATGCTGATGTCGCTGAGCTTGTAAATACCACTAAGAAGGGCCGTGGCCAGGGTATCAAGGAAAAGAAACTTCAGCAACGTAAGTGGACCGTTAATGGCCGCCGTAACGAGGGTGATCGTCGTATTGAATCTAATAAGCCGCGTCACTTGAACTCAGGTAAGCGGGGTATTGGCAAGGCCGACCACCGTTAAGCTGGCGAGGCATGAGGACATCAATGGTCTTGTGCTAGCTTTGCTTTGCTACACATATATCATATTTTAATCAACATTTAAATCGAAAATAAAAAAAATACTAAAAGTAATTTATAGTTCTTCAAAAGAAATTTCTTTTTCTCACAGTCGGTCATACTACCATCAATGTTAAAAAAAAAAAAAAAAAAAACCAAGGGCAAAATTAGAAAATAAATAATAAATATAAAGTTGTTCAATGCTTTAGTTTCTGAAATGTAGCATTTTTAGATCTCTGAAATCCATCTCATGTTTTCAGTGGTCCTGGTTCTTTAAGGATATTGACTTTAAAATAATGAATCGATATCATCTTCATCCTCTTGCATGGCATCACCAAGTTGTTCGCCAAGCTGGGCTTCAAGTTGTCGATCCTCATAATCATCATTCGGCTGAAGAGGCTCTGCGGGTTCCTCTTGTTGAGGCTGCTCTTGCGGCTGTTCAGTATTCTGTACAGATGCAGTGAGATCGCCGATTTCTTCTTCATCGTCGTCATCATCAACATCTTCTTCATCATCGTCTCCGTCAAATTCATTTTCTTCTTCCGGATCGACGGAAGCTTGTTTCTCAGGACGATCAGCGTCTCGCAATAGACTCTTCTTCTTCTCAAGTTCGGCCCGTAGACGTGTGACTGCATCCATATGACGCGCACGCATGATATCATTAACAACAGTTCCGGCAACCTTTTCTTTGGCCTCAATTGTGACTTGCAGTTCTCTGATCTCCTCCCGAAGCTGCTTGTTGTGGTTCCTGGCATCGTCGTCATCTTCATCGCGCCCGCCAGCTGGTCGATCCTCGTCATCATCGTCATCGTCATCATCGTCATCATCATCGTCATCGTCGGAGGCGACCTGGCCTTCTGGTCCGTCAGCATCTTCCTCTTCGTCATCATCTTCTTCATCCTCTGCACCTTCACCATCCATCATGGCGCGTTCAAGCTCTTCATCAAGCTCATCGTCAACCTCCATACCATCGCTCTCTTCGGCACGAGCCTGTGCTGCGGCCCTAGCGGCCTCTGCCAATGCTTGCTGAGCGGCAATGGCAGAAGCCGGCAAGAGCTCTGTCTTGACCTCTTTGGCCTCAGAATCTTTCCTAAGCAGCTCCTCAACTTGAGCCTCAAGTGATTCTACTGCCTTTGTGCTCATTCGCTTCTGGAACCGTCTGTTGCGCACATTGTACAGCGGAGGCGTCAAGCCATGAGGGAAAACCTGCGGGTCGCCAGTGAACTGGGTGTATCGGCGGAGATCGGGTGCTGGATCTCCCGATTTGTGAGTTACCAAAAGGATCTGGGAGACATCCACAGTCTTGAAAATATTGCGACGATCTACCGATTTGTGTACTTCAGTGATTGTGGGAAGGTCCATCAGTTGAGCATGGAACTCTTCGCCATCAACCGTGACCAGCGCATGTCGTCTATCTTCAAATTTTAGTTGCACCCCGGAAAAATCATTCGTCTCACACGCTTTATGGAGTTTTGCTAGCGCCGGTACGCCAGGAAGCATTCGAAGCACAATGGCTTCTTCCACAGTAGGGTCTTCTTCTCTATCTGGAGCCTCTACATCATAGCCATCTGCAAGAGTTTTGTTTGTTCTCAGTCTAATGCGAACAGGGTTTGAAGAAGGCTTGTCCACATTCAGATTGAGCTTTATTTTCTTCTTTGTATCTTCCGATTGAGAACTGGCGCGCGGAGCTGCCTCGTCCTGATCTGGTTTCAACTTCAGTTTCAGCATCTTTACAACAGTGGTGCCAGCACAGTGATCCTCTTAAACGGCTTTGTGGCAATTGTATCTCTTCCTCCTTGTCGTAAGAAAGGATAAAGTCGTTGTTTCGGTGGCTGTGGTACTATAACAGTGTACTAAAACAGTGATGGTAGTAACAGCAGCAGTAGTAGTCAACAAACTACTTTCCATAGTTTAGAAGAACCCTACACAACCACACACCCCGACCCATCCTCTTCCTCATTCTGTTGTGACCTACTCACCCAGCCTTAATACCCAACCTTTGTATGAAACAACATCAGTTAATTTATCTGTACATATATTAATGATGCAAAATACGCGTGGAGAATGGAAACCATTAGTGAAAAGATTGTTTTCCCGGAAGAATTTCGTCAACTATGATATGGGAGTAGACATTGTGCGTAAACTCGGCTACCCCGAGTTCTATTCCCCGAGAACCACCATATTAGATGCATACAGTGGAGCTTCTGTTTTCAGCGCAGCGCTCCACAACGAAATGAAACCTCAAACACACATCTTAATGGAACCGTACCCATCCTATAACGGAATATTGTCTAGTTTGGCAGATCCACCAAGAGTTTATGCGGAAACCGAGGATCCGTATAGGTGGTCGACCTTCCAGCATCTCATTGATGCCAACAAGTTTGTACCTGAGAAGCAACCACGGACCCAAGTGCATAATGAGCTTTTGTTTACTGCTAATTTGCTTCATGCTCAAGGAGAGCAACTGGTTACCCAATATTTGAATTGCATTTCAAACCAGTCTTGGCTTGTAAGGTACGGTCGCGTGCGTCTACTTCTGTGGATGCGCTCTAAAACCGCTGAAAAGATTCTTGCAGGTCCTGGCGAAAATTACCGCCATCGTGTTGCCTGCCAGCGTGAGTCGTGCTGCGATGCGCGGGTGGTGCTTCACACGCTTCCTAGGAAAAAGGCATTACCAGCCAAGTACCCATCTCTGCTCCTTGATCCGATGATCAAAAACGTAGACATTTCTCGCGACTTCGCAGGTACGAATGTGCCCGATCTTTCGCTCATTGAGCTCACTCCACATGAGCATCAAGTTGAGCATCTTGATGAGTTCGAGTATGTTATAAAGATGCTGTTCATTCTAAACTCCACTCCTCTTGAACAGTCTCTAAACTCACTCGGTCCTGGTGCTACTGAGGACCTGAGCCCTCAATTAGAGGATATCTTGCATTTAAAACCCGTCGAACTGAATAAGGATCAGCTTCGTCGCATCACGGAAGTCTTTTGGCGCTGGCCTTTCAAACCAGAAATTCTCATGGATTTCTACGAGGAGAAAGGTCTTGGATTAGGAGGCGACGAAGTATAAGTGAAATCTTCTCTCTTTTTGTTATTTTTCTCATTTTTGCCATCTGTTTTCCCTTAATTTGTACATACCACGAATCACATTCAAACTGAATTAAATAATAACCACTATTAGCAATACTAAATACATAACAGGTCAGGGTGTTGTTGCTTAAATAAAAATCATCGTCACAATTGCTCTTCTTCAGCGGCATCTGAGGCTGAGTCTGGATGAGAAACCGAATTGGAATCGAATGATTCTGCTCGGGCATCCTCAGAGTCTTGGGGACCTTGTCCAGAGGGTATCGTTTCTTCGTTAGATGAATTGACACCATTTGCAACTTGGACCCCAGAGCCAGATCCAGGCACTAGGGCCTCACTTGTTGGCGGGATTTCTTGCTTGGGAGCAAGATTGGCACCCACAGAGGTGTCAACTGTTCCTGGGGTTGGCAAACCACGTTGTAAGTTGAGTTTCTCAGGCTGGTCTCCGACAACATCAACATATGGAGGCGGGTTAATACCTGTCAGATGTTGATACATACCCTCATAAGCTTCCTCCAACGTGTTTGCGTCGTTGTAAATGATTGATCCCTCAGCGTTGTACCAACGAGCATTCCGGAAAATGATTCTCCAATCGTTAGAAAGCTGCTCAAAGCTTTGATAATACTTCGAATTGAGTCGCTTCACGATTGTAGCTACGCACATTGGTACGCCAATAACCTGGTAATAGTCAGGATAATGAGATCTTGAAGGTAACTCCAAAAACAAATCAATACGTTTCCTGCCATTGTGGTCAGTGACCGCTTTCATCCGCTTAACAAGACGTCTTCCAATATCAGTGAGCTGTTCACGGGCCTCCGGCGTCATTGTCTCTTTGACTCTTGGAGGTCGGCCTTTCCTACCGGTTCTCGGCTTTGGTAACGCCGGAGGAGCAGAGGCCTGAGTAGCGGCAATAGGCAGTCCAGGAGATGGTGATTCTTCCGATTGTCTACTTCTCTTCCGTGGAGGAAGTTCGTCTTCGACGTCAGCCCAATTACCGAATCGTCTAGTTCGAAGATGGTGTCCACCTTCATCAATGTTTGCCAGCTCACGGGCACTAGCTTCTGATAGTTGCTGGTCGATGTGTGCAGCAGTATACTGTTCTGGAAGCTCTGCCTCGCTGAAAAGTCTTGTTCGTCCAAGCTCTGCATCTTCAGTAATTCTCTTATTATCCATCTCATGGAACAGTTGTCGTTCATCTTCAGTGCGGGCCAGCATAGAGTTCAGTTCCTCATCATCAAGCTCATCAAGTTCATCCTCCTTACCTTCATGCTTAGTTTCCTCGGCTTCAAGCAAAGTTCGCAGGAAGGCTTCCTGCTCCTCATTGGTACTCTTATTATCGAACTTACCAGCCTGAATGACCTTACCGTCTATGTCAAGTTTACCTTGAGCCCTCTCAAGAATATTCTCCTCGATAGAGTTTTCCGTGATGAGACGCAAGATACGAACCTCCTTAGTTTGGCCAATACGGTGAGCACGGTCTTGAGCTTGCAAATCCTGATGAGGATTCCAGTCTGTATCGTAAATGATAACAGTGTCCGCGGTCTGCAGGTTAAGACCTAGACCACCTGCACGGGTACTAAGCAAGAAACAGAAGTACGGGGAGTCCGGCTCATTGAAAAGCCTAAGGAGATCGCTTCTCGATTCCGCTTTGGTCGTACCATCCAACCGCAGGTACTTTATGCCTCGTAGACGCAGGAAGTCCTCCATAATGTCCATGATTTGAGTCATCTGGAAGAACATCAGCGTTCTATGACCTGTAACTTTAAATTTAGGCAAGATCCTGTCTAACAATTCAAGCTTACCACTAACACGCCACAAAAGATCGTTGTTCTGTCCGCTAGGGTTCACAACCTTCTCAACCTCCTCGAACACGAACGGGTGGTTGCATAACTTTCGAAGCTGCATAACACGATTCGTCAATGAGCGAATACCACCTTGAGCTGCACCTAGAGCGAAGGCGTTGTGGTCGAGAAGCTGGCGATACAGCTGAGACTGCAGCGCTGACTTGCGGCATTTGATAACCTTCTCCACCTTGTCTGGTAAATCCTGCTCGACATCTTTCTTCAATCTACGAAGTAAGAAGGGACGCAGAACCTTGTGCAAACGACGGATGATAAGAAGTTTCTCTTCTTCGCCCAAATCCATTCTGTCGGAGGACCCGGCTTGAGCGAACGGCTTATTGAACCATTCTTCGAAACTCTTGACAGAGTTAAAAATCTTGGGTAACACGAAATTCAACAGCGCCCACAGCTCAGGCAAGTTGTTTTGTAGTGGGGTGCCTGTGAGAATCAAACGGTAACGACTTGTGTAATATTGAGCCAATGTAGAACTCAATTTTGATTGGGCATTCTTCATACGGTGACCTTCGTCAATAATCATATGCTCCCACTTAATCCTCGAGAACAGAGGTCGCTCTTTAATCACATACTCATAAGTTGTCAATAGAACCTGGAAATCACCGCTTCTAATTTGAGGTTGATAGGCCTTACGACTAGCCGGAGGACCTCTGTATACAATCTTTCGAATAGAAGGTGCCCAGAGATCGAACTCCATATTCCAGTTGGTAAGAGTGGACAATGGGACAAGGACCAAGAAAGGGCCTTTGATCTTCTTTACCTCAATCAAATAAGCAATAAGCGAAATTGATTGGATAGTCTTACCCAATCCCATTTCATCCGCCAAAATTCCATTCAGGTTATTGTTGTACAACGATACCATCCACTGAAGACCCTTAAGCTGGTATTCCTTAAGTTGACCGCCAACCAACATAGCCGGCTGCTCAGTAACTTTCTCCTTGACGCGGTGAGCCACTTCATAATAATCGATTTTCTCACGTACATCTTCAGACTCCAAGTCAACATCATCCACTTCTTCGCCTTGCTGGTCTTTGACAGCTTTAGCTAAGCCCGCGAGGAACTTATTGGTTTGTTTCAGCAGATGAGTGATACGCGCATCCTTGGTCTGGTCAATGAGTTTCAAGTATGCTTCTTCATCATTGGCACGAAGCAATTGCAAACGCTGTTTGGCAGTACGCTCGTAGCGTTTACGTTCGTCTCGCTCAATATGTTGATGGAAGCCGACAATCTTTGAGGCCAAAAGAGTATTTTGATTCTTTCGTTTAGTCTCAAACTCATGCAGCTCAGTCTCATGTTTATGGACTCTTTGAAGATATAAGTGTTGAGACATGTTTTCGGTCTTGCGTCTCTCCAGTGCCTGCTCATTCACAAACCGCTCAACAAGCGCAGCGTCGTGCTGCGTGAGTAGCTTCATTCTGGCGAAATGAACTCTATTAGACCTATCAATCGCTACTGAGTTGAAATACTGAATGTGAGACAACAGGTCCCCCCTTACTGCCTTAAGATAAGGCTGCAATCTCAGCTGTCTTAACTCTATCTCCTCTTCAATGCTCAGATTTTCTTTGCTTTCAAGATCGGCCATGCGTTTGGTCATTCTATTCGCGACAATGCTACTATGTTCAAACTTCATCTGTTGTCCAGAAACTCCAATGGGGAACAAGCTTGGAATTGTCAACAACTCGTCATGTTTTTCTAAATCCTCGAACTTGACCGTTTTAGGGATGAGACTTTGAGGATTAACAATCCTATCAAAGCCCAGCTGAGTTAACATGTCGAGATCAGGCTTGGAATCACTGGAGCCATCGGAACTGGATGTCAAACGGCGGCTACGGCTAGAAGTATTAAGATTCTTCCCACCACGCACCACAAATGCAACATCGTCAGTATCACTGGTAGCGTATCTTTGCCTGAACATCTCCTCTTGTTGCTGCTGAGCTTGCCATTGCTGATTCTTCAACTGCTTGAGGCTCAGTTCTCGGTCCATATGACGTTGCTCCATATGTTGTTTGCTGACTTCCGGATTAGGTGTAGGCTGCGATACCGAGTGCGGCATTTGTTCAGCTAACTGTGCAGGTAGTTCACGGTCGTAGATGGACTGCGTTGATGGAGCAGAGAGCGCGGTTCCTCTGAGTCCGGCTGTCGTTTCGGCAGCATTCACGGCGTTCATAGCGCTCTTTTGCATTCCGGGATGTTGTTGAGGAGCATTATCTTGCGATTGCAAAATTTCTCCGGGGATCTGGTTCTTTCTTGTTGAGTCTCGTGGGCTAATTGCGTCAGCATCTACAGGAACGCCCCCATTAGGCTTGCCTGTCATGCTAGACTGTGAAGCGTTTAAAGACTGATTCTGTTGACTTTGAGACTGCAGGGCCTGCTGCTGCATCAGTAGAGTCTTGTTAGGACTCGATGGTTGGAGCGGTTTAGGAACCCCACCATCGACAGAATTGGTAGTAGGAGAAGTAAGGTCTGTTGAGACCGATCTTGATTGGCCTCGGAACTGAGAAAGCTGAGGCAGTCGCTGTGTGATACTCTTAGGATGGAACAACGCATTGCGGACACTGTCTGGAATGCTCTGGCCGTTTTGTAGAGCCTTAAAAGCATATTCTTGATTATTCAAGATCATTGCCTCTTCAGGGGTAAGCAACTGATCATTCTTGCGCCTGTCACCCTCGGCACCATCATTTTCGCTCACTGGATTAGGAATATGTGACGCTGGCGCGTTCTGGGACTGCTGCTGGAGCTGAGGTTGAGGTTGAGGCGGTTGTTGCGGCTGCTGTGGCTGTTGATGGGACATCATGCCAGGTCCAGCAGGAGTTGGCGGTTGTCTTGAAGGCATTACAGGCGTGACTTGTGGGGTTCCATGTGGGAAAGATCGTTGAGAAAGAGCCGGCGAGGGTTGAAGTAAACTGCCGGTATGTTCCACAGAAGCTCGTCTAGCTATTAACTGTGGGGAGGCACCAGCAACAGGACTAGCGCTGGTAGACATGGCTGATGGAGTAGTCACAACTCTTTGGCTTGTGTGAGAGGCAGGCCTAGGTGGTTGAGGTCCCGCATTCGATAGAGGCCTCGACATTGGGCGTTGATTACTGCCCATATTGAGGGAATCTAATCCCGCATTATTCTGAACATTAGGGGTAGCCTTTCCGGAAGGAACCTGCTGTCTCGCTTGTTGCGGGAATGGGGGCTGGTTACCGATCATCGAAGGAGGCATTTGTTGAGGGCCTTGAGGTGGTTTAGAGGTGTTATTCGGCCCTGAAGGCACGCTTTCCATGTCGTTAAGGACATCCATGAAACCATCCTCGCCTTCGTTCGTTTGGGGGTACAAGTCTGGGTAAAAGAAACTATCAGCATCACCGCCTTCAGCATCACCAAACAGGTCTCCAGTAGCATCTAGGTCTAGATCTCCACCAATATCATCAAGGTTAAGCCAGTTGAGGCCGTCTTTAGATGTGCTTTGAGATTCCTCCTCTCTCTTCTTGTTTTCCTGAGCCTGTTGAGCTTGTTGCTGTGCATGCTGTTGTGCTCGGGCCTGTGCTTGTTGCTGCGCCTGTGCTTGTGCTTGCGCGCGTTGTTGCGCTTGCTGGGCTTGTAGTTGAGCACGCTGTTGTGATTGCTGGGCTTGACGTTGAGCTTGCTGCTGTTGTGCCTTGGTTGGTTTCCTCTTGGGCTCTGGTCCTGGTGCACGAGGTTCTGGTCTCCGCGGTTGCTGATGCTGCTGTGGAGCTTGCGGCGGTTGTTGCTGTTGTTGTTGCAACTGCTGCTGCTGCTGTTGAGCATAAACAGGTGGCATTCCCATGTTAGCAGGCATTCGCATCTGCGCAGGGTCCATTTGGGGGGCACCACCACCCGGAGGAACGTTCATGCGCAGTCCCATCTGCTGCTGGCCCATTTGACCGCCCATCTGTGGAGCACCTCTCATTTGTGGTCCACCAGCACCCATCTGGTTCATGGGCATGTTTCCCATTGGCTGTGGGCCGTTCATATGAGGATTAACCATTTGCGGCCCAACTCTTTGATTCATTTGGGGGCCGCCAGCAATCTTAGACCCAAGCATCGGGGAGTTCATTTGAGGACCAGGGGAGTTTCTCATCTGTGTATTCATTTGGTTCATCTGAGAACTCATTTGTGGAGTGATTTTAGAACCGATCGGGGGTGCACCAGGAGCACCTGGATTAGGACCACCAGGGCCATTCGGTCCGCCGGGACCAGTGGGTCCATTAGGTCCTGGGGAGCCGGGACCGGTAGCCCCTGGGCTCATTTGCGGGGCACTCATGCGCTGTTGAAGATGCGGTGACATGTGAGGAGACATAGATTTCATAGGGCCAGGCATCTGGTTCATCTGCGGGGGCATTTGGGAGGGCATTTGACCATTCATCATCCGTGAGCCCATCTGGCCAGCCATCTGTGGGGGCACCGAATTCATCTGAGATCCCATATAATTCATCTGAGAGTTCATCTGTGGGTTCATTTGCGGGTTCATTTGCGGGTTCATCTGCCCGCCAGGACCCATTCTATTAGGTCCCATCTGACTAGGTCCCATCGACTGGTTATTGAGCTGGGGACTCATCATTCCACCTGCGGGGGACTGTTGATACGCGTTCGATCCAAACTGAGGTTGTCCTTGGGCAAGATTCCGCTGACGAGAAGCGATCTGCTGTAGCGTTTGGCTGAGCGAGACAAACTCTTCGTTTTGAGACGCCGCAGAACCAAGCTGCATACGCAGGCTATTCCAGCGTGAGTACATTGCATGTATCTTCTGGCGCTGCGCCCCTCCGTCACTGAGGCCACTCATTTCCTGGGGGGTCTCGACGCGAATATTGTCTTTACTTCTCTGCACAGGTGATGCCGGATCGTCCGAGACTGAAGGCTTAGGGTTTAAGGCACCCAGGCGTTACTGCCAGCACTAAAGCTAGATCAGTCTGGGTTTGGGTAAGATTCTTGATCTAATTCGTGCTGTGAAACATACCATACATCTCCGCCCCCCTCACTTTATCGCATAGACCCGCGTTGCTACTACTTATCCTTAGCAGCATATGTACATGTGCATGCGGTAATATATGTACTCACCACAATCATAGCCGGTGGGAAGAGGAGACGGGAAGCGAGATATATGCATGGCTCTATTGCATATGCTGCGTTATTTGACCCGATTCGGGTAAATGGATTTCGGAAAGATTAATTGATACATCCTTAGCTGGTTTGTTAATTGTTATTTACTCAATTACTATAGCAAAATTGTTCATGGAAGGGGCATCCCGAACTTTACGTTTCGGTACCGGCTTGGGTCTTTGGTTAGAATTGGGCAGTTTTTCCAGTAGCCAATAGACTAGTTTTGAAGTTTTGTGGCTTTCCAAGGTGGCGAATCCTATTTTGCCAAATATCTCGGAAATCAAGCTGTCGTTGCAGTATCGTGAATTATCTGTGCATGCCTTGGGGAGAACAAAGAACAGCAAACCTGACGGATTTAAGAAATCGCGAGCTCGAATCAGCATTTCCCCACGCGTGGCAGCATCGGGGACATAATTTACCACCAAACTCAATGAAACAATATCGAAGTATTGCTTCCGTTTCATGGTCATGAAGTCCTGTTGCTTGATCTGTGGATGCTGGGAGTTCAGGTCTATGCGAATATGAGGATCAAAAAGATGGCTACGTGCGCAGGCATTATCTACTTGTAAACAACCAATTTCCAGAAGAGATTTTTTAGCTCTATCTTCCTGGTCACTGGCTTCTGTGGAACTGTTTCTGGCGCGGATCCACTCAACCAATGTTTTTGATGAATCCCCGCCTCTTTGTTTTGACTGACCACATATTGATGCCAATTGGTATGTGTTTAGCCCGCCTAGTTTATTGATTTCTTGTTCGATCCGCACATGCTCTTGAGTGTTTCCGTCAGCCTTAGCTGAAGCTTGTGACTTTAACAGGACATGAAATTTTCTAATTAATTTTCTTGCTCTTTCTGGCTTCAAACTAGAAGGTTTTCGGCCGGTTAATGGAGCTTTTTTTCCCATCCTGAAGTCCACTTAGTCTCACTCTCACGGCTTTTATAGACCAACCCTTTTTGTGCTGCTATGATATATTTTTTTTTTTTTTTTTTTCTTAAACTGATTCCTTCTCTTCATATTATAATGTAGCCAATTTCTTACCTAACGACTGTCATGGTCATTAGCATAGTCGTTCAGCGCCTTTAAACTTCTGGTTCAGGAACGTGTCCGGTTCGAGTCCTTGGGTAGTCACTTGACCCTTCGGTAGCGATGGTTTGTATCAATGACTTTAGGAAGGTGGTACAGGTCAGGTTAGCAATAACGCAGCCAACCACTCTTGTCAGGGACGGCGTCCGGATGGCACGGTCTATGCCGAGTAGGTGCAATTGTGCGATTTTCTTTTTGTTGTTTCAACTTTTTTTTTATTTAACCAACCTCCAGAATACGGCATGTCTACATAGCCTTAATAATGCCTTGTTGTATATACACTTCTTCTTCTTCTTCTTCTTCTTCGTTTGGTCGGTGGCGCACCCTTACCTGCCCCGCCATTAATATATAACATAGACGAGAGAGGTTCAGCGTTAATACTAGCCGGGCTCTACGATAAGCGGTACTAAACTACCCTCTCCTTTTCCACTCCACATCGTTTCTGTTTAGACAATAAATACAACTACATCTGATGGGTACTCTGGGCAAATTGTTTCATTATTCCGTTGATGCCGTTCTCATATCTGCACTAATCGCGGGCGTGCGACGCAGTACTGGCTTAACCTTCCGGCCTGGCTCAGTAGATAACCCCGACGCCAAAACATACGTCCGGAAGTACCTGGATGTGGGAGAATGGGTCCTTGACACTTCTACAACTATGATGGCCGCCAGCGGCTACTTTGAAAGGCGTCTTCCTTAAACATAAAGAGGGGGCGGATCCGTTCTATAGACGCCGAGAGCCATAATACTCGCTCTACTGGATCATAAATTTAGATTCTTTTTTTTATTCTTGCTTATACTCTTACTCTTATATACATGTTCATGGATTTTATACATTTTGCTTTCTATATTTATTTCTACGCTTCAATGAGAACTTTCTCCTTTTCGAGCAGATCAGCCAAGGAACCGTCCTGGCTCATCTCCACAATGATGTCATGACCACCCACAAACTCTTTGTTGATGTATAACTGGGGGATTGTAGGCCACTGGCTGTATTCCTTGATACCAAGGCGCAACTCAGGATCTTCGAGCACATCATACGCAGCGAATTTAGCGGGATCAACACCTTGGTAGCCAAGGATCTGGATCGAGTTTCTGCTGAAGCCACAGGCAGGTGCCTCTGGAGTTCCCTTCATGAAGAGAACCACTGGAGCGCTCTTGACAGCAGAGTCAATGGCATCTTTAATCTCCGTGGAAATCGACCGAGTGGCGAGTCGCGGGAACATAGATGCACGAGGTGCCATGCTCATTCGGGTAGCCGCTTGGCCAAATGCAAATTGGGGACGGAGTAGAGTTTTCAACATTGTGTGAGTATATATGGCAGTTCTGTTCTCAGCTAAAAGTGGAATGAAGAATGCCTTTTCTTTGTTCTGTGAAGGTGTCGGATCTCTCTGACTAGCCAGTCTTGTTACTTGTATTTCTTTTCTTATTGTTGGTCGACACCTTATGCTTCAAATCAGGTGACATCGACATCCCAGCTCACATGTGCCCATTTTCATGGAGCACACACGCCCGCAATTCAAGAAGTGCCTATTAAGAACGGCTAACGTTGCGATTACCAAGGTATTCAAGCGTTAGCAACAAGTATATGTTTTAAATTAAACGGCTTTAGCCACGTTCAAGTATTGATCACATCGCCATTGATGATAGTGATACATATGGTACTCATTAAGAATCACTAGCTCTAGGGAGTGCGCTTAAATAGTCCGAACCCTGGTTTCTTAACAATCGTGGTAGAGAAGAAGGTTCCCTTCTAAGAGGTTGTTTGTTGGCAAAAAATATTTGTTTGACGGGAAGAAACTCATCGCGTACCGTAGAAGACATCGAAACTTTTCTTTGTGGAGAGCGTCATCATGAATGGTACTCGGGTGAAACCCAACAACCAAGCGCGAAGCCAAGGCAGGCAGCACAATGGCAAGCATAATAACAACAATCATACCCGAAAAAAACGTACGGATGATCGCAAGCCCCAGAACAACCAAGGCAATCAAAATAATCTGAGCCAGAATCAGAACCAAACCAATCAAAGCAATCAAGGCAATAACAATCATAACAATCATAAACGAAAGAGACCCGAATCTCAGGAGGACTCTTCTTCGATTGTTCTCAATAAAGTCACTTACAGCGACGAACCTCCAGTGAAATACATTTCTCAAGTTGGTCAAGGAACTTACGGTAAAGTGTATAAAGCACTGGATCGAGATACTAACAAGTTGTTGGCGATGAAAAGACTACGTTTGGAGACCCAGCACGAGGGATTCCCGGTAACTGCTGCTCGTGAAATTAAGCTTCTTCAGGTTCTCAGACACCCAAACATAGTCAGGCTTTCTGAAATTGTGGTATCTAAAAACGAAATTTATATGGCATTGGATTACACTGAGCATGATCTGGCAGGCCTTTTGCTCAACACCCATTTAACCATTACACGAGCAAACGCAAAATCACTAATACGACAGTCACTTGCAGCTCTGTCTTTTCTTCATGGCAAAAATATTCTTCATAGGGACATCAAGGGTTCTAACATCTTGGTCACAGCAGATGGAACTGTCAAACTCGCTGATTTCGGTCTCGCCAGATACGTTGACTCAATTAACTCAACTGTAAGATACACAAACCGTGTAATTACTCTTTGGTATCGTCCACCTGAACTTCTTTTAGGCTCTGAACACTACGGTCCTGCTGTTGACACATGGGGTATAGGGTGTCTGCTGGTGGAGGTATTCAAACGCACCCCGCTGTTCTACGGAAAAGATGAGGTCTCTCAGATCCTTGCTATTTATTCTATAATGGGGATTCCTTCTCCAGAAGAATGGCCAGAAGCTTCTCTCTTACCTTGGTACCGTCTGATCGACTCACTCCCACCTTCGGGTTCGGTCCCAATGAATCGATTCAAAAAGGTATTCAGTGGAAATGATATAACGCCAGCATGTTTCGATCTAGCGTCAAAGCTACTGGCAATGAATCCTGTTCATCGCATTAGTGCTGCTGATGCCCTGAAGCATGGCTATTTCAGTGAGGAACCCAAAGAACAACGACTGCAGCTTCATATGGAGAAAGAATGGCACGACTGGGAAGCTAAGAAACGAAAGCGCGATAATAATGAGCAATGATGCGTTGGATGGCGGTATATTAGTCTTCTCGGGTTAGCTGTATTGCAATCCTCTTGCTTGCATGCACATTTTTTGTATCCTTCATTGGTTGTTTGCATCTCTTCTTGTATATTTAGATCAATAATGTTTCCTTAAACATAATATATATATATTAAACCCATATCTGTACTATTATCAAGAATTTCAACAACAAGACAGAAAAAATAAAATAAAAATAATAGTCGAAAAATACAAGCGGTGTGTGGGTGTTGTCGAAGACAGAGTGGGAAAAGGTGTTAATCTTTTTTTTTATTTTATTGGGTTTTTTTGGGTTTCGTTTTAATTCGTTCAAGCCTTCTTAACGATCTTTTCTAAAAAGTTGGCATCCTCGTAAATCAATGACCCTTCGACGTTATAAGTGCGAGCATTGTTAAGCATCTGCATCAAATCGCTCTTGACTTCATCGAATGACTGGTATTCTCCAGAATCAAGTCTCGTTCTGATTTCCATTAATGAAATTGGCTTTTTGATCACCTTGAAATAATCTGGATACTCTTTGCGCGAGGGCAATTCAGCAAATACCGCAGATCGAGACCGCTCAGGGTCGGTGGCAGTCTGAACAGAGATCTTTTCAAGAAGTTCATTTGCCTGGGTGAAAATCTTCTTCTGAACCTCAGGTGAAAGCTCGATTTTGACACGCTTGCTCTGTCTACCGTTAACAGCTGGAGATGCCCGCTTGTTATTCTTTCGAGGCCTGCCTCGAGATGGTTTGGGCACGGGCTCGGGTGTTTCATCCTTGACCGCATCTGAATCACCGTCGCTGATTATTCCAGACTTAGACTCCCGGGTTTCTTCGTCTTCGTCCTCGTCATTATCGCTGTCAGCAGCTTCTTCTTCTTCTTCTTCTTCTTCTTCTTCATCATCATCAGCACCAGCCTCATTAGACTGTTCATCGACTTCTTGTTGACGAAGCCATTCAGCTTCAGTGAGTCCGTCGTCGTATATAACTCTTCGTCGTTCACGACGGCTTCCTAACTCTTCATATGTGGGGCCAGCAAGCTTCTTTCCGATGTCCTCCTTATAAATATCAGGAAGTTCGTCATAAGTGAAAAGCCTAGAAACACCGGTTCGATGCTCCTCGGCTATGCGCTCATCATCAAGATCCTTAAACCTTACTAACTCACCATCGCTACGAGCTAGAATCTGGTTCAGTTCTTCATCATCCATCTCCTCCTCTTCTTGGTCTTTACCTTCACGACGTGCTTCTTCAGCTTCCATCAAATTACGAAGGAATGCTTCTTGTTCCTCGTTGGTACTTTTATTGTCGAACTTACCAGCCTGAATGACCTTTCCGTCGATCTCGAGCTTGGATACTGCTCTGTCTAAAATGGCTTCCTCGATGGTGTGTTCGGTGATCAAACGGAGAATCCGTACTTCTTTAGTTTGGCCAATCCGGTGAGCACGATCTTGGGCCTGAAGATCTTGGAAAGGATTCCAATCGGTATCATAGATGATAACGGTATCGGCGGTCTGCAAGTTGAGACCTAAGCCACCAGCACGAGTACTGAGCAGGAAACAGAAATATGGAGAGTCTGGGGCATTGAACATATTAAGTTTCTCAGAACGCTCGTCAGCCTTAGTTCCACCATCCAATCGCAAATATTGAACACCACGGAATCTCAAATAATCTTCCATAATATCCATAATTTGAGTCATTTGGAAGAAGATAAGCACACGGTGACCAGTTAATCGGAATTTCGGTAGAATTCGGTCCAACAGCTCGAACTTACCACCAGTTCTCCAGAGCAAGTCATACTTGAGGGATGTAGGATCAACGACCTGTTCAACTTCCTGAAAAACATAAGGATGGTTGCAGATCTTTCGAAGCTGCATGATCTTATTATTCAAACTTCGGAGACCAGAGTTCATATTCTTGTTGCCATTGCCTTCTTTACCACCATCGCCAGTATAGATGACATTGTATTTAAGCATTTGCTCATAAAGAGCCTGTTGGAGAGCGCTCATCTTGCACTTTACAACCTTCTCGACCTTATCAGGCAGATCCTTTTCAACATCCTTCTTAAGACGACGAAGCAAGAATGGACGTAGGACCTTGTGGAGACGCCTAATGATAAGAAGGGTTTCTTCTTCGGTCAATTCCATCTTGTCTTGACCACCTGTGTTGGCAAACGGAGTATTGAACCACTCATCGAAAGTCTTTTGGGAGTTGAAGATCTTAGGAAGAACGAAGTTCAACAAAGCCCACAATTCCGGTAGATTATTTTGCAAAGGAGTACCGGTCAAAATAAGTCGATGTCGCGAGAAATAGTGGTTAACCAGTGTTGAACTGAGCTTTGACTGAGTATTCTTCATACGGTGGCCTTCGTCGATTATCATATGCTGCCATCGAATCTTAGACAACAATGGACGGTCCTTAATGACATACTCATAAGTGGTAAGTAGTACTTGGAAGTCACCACTCTTGATGATAGCCTGCTGAGCTTTACGCGCATTTGGTGGGCCTTTATATACAACTGTTTTCACCGAAGGTGCCCATTTGTCAAATTCGACAGTCCAATTTGTGATAGTCGAAAGAGGAACAATAACCAAGAACGGGCCGGACCAGCGTTTCTTCTCAATAAGATAGGTGAGCAAACTAATAGACTGGATGGTCTTACCGAGACCCATTTCATCGGCAAGAATTCCATTCAAGTTGTTGTTAACTAGCGAAATCATCCATTCCAAACCACGAATCTGATATTCCTTGAGATCACCACCGACCAAAATCGATGCCTGTTCAACAACTGGCTCCTTGATTCGGTGGGCAACCTCATAGTAGTCGATTTTCTCGAGTTCCTCTTCTGATGGAACAGGCATGGTCGTACCAGCTTCAGCCTGTTGGACTCTGACCGCTTCACTAAGGCTTGCCAAGAATTGGTTGGTCTGTTTGAGCAAGTGGGTGATACGCGTATCCTTTGTCTGGTCCAAGAGTTTGATATATGCCTCTTCATCATTTGAACGAAGAGCTTGCAAACGCTGCTTGGCAGTGCGTTCAGCACGCCTCGACTCTTCACGCTCGACGTGGTTGTGGAACTGATTGATGAACTTGTGGAGCTGTGCTCGTCGCTGCTTAGTTTGTTCGGCATTCTGGGCGAAATCGTGAGCACCAGTGATAGCAGCTCTGGTGAGCTCGATTTGAGAGTGGCGAGCTTGTTGTTCACGTTCGTGTCTCTGCCTGCGCTCTAGCTCTTCAGTGAGACTCAGTTCTTGAGCGGTGGAATTCTTAATACGACGATTCACGCTACGGAGCAACTGACTTTGGCCTAATACAGATTCTTCAGAGACTGCCGCGCTATTATAAATGATATGTTGTCGCATGCTTTTCTGCTTTGTGAGCAGACGGAGGCCCTTAAGTTCTATGAGCGCTTGGAACTTCAGCTCGTCTGCACCCGCGGATAGGTCATCGGGGGCCACAAGGTCTGCATTTTGCGTCTGTATGGTACCTATGTTACTGGATAGTCGTTCAAGTTCGATAACACGATGAGAGAGACGGTTTCGCGTTATATTTTCATGAATCTCGGGTAATGGGCCAAACAACTTGTCTAGTTTGGAGGAGTCAGTATCTTCTGAGTCTTTAGCATCTCCGAGGGAAGGAACGGCTGGCTCTGTAGAATAAGGGAGCCCTGCAGACGTCTGAAGATCGCTTTTGACATGAGCAGGTATGTCCAAACCTCTCGATAAGATTTTAAAAGCAGTGAGCTGGGCCTTCAAATCATTATCGGCTGCCTCGGTAGAAGAAGACGGCTCGGAGTCAGACACGCGGACATCCTGCAGATGCTTACGTCGCTCCTCGAAGGTGCGCTGCTGCTTGGCTATGTTTTGAAGCATTGACGTCAGGTGTAACATCTCCGGATGATCATTTGTTGGCTCCACACCGACCTTTTTCAAGGCGTTCCAACGCATGAGCAGCAGCGCAAGCTGCTCACGCGACTTGGGTGGATCGATGTGCGTTATCACGTCGGTTCCCATTAATAACGTTCTATCGACGCGTGTGCAACTTTGTTATGTTTAGTACGTGGTGCTGCTTGCCTTTGTCTTGGGGCCTCGCGAACGACAGATGTAGATGGGAGTTGTGGAAAACTACGAAGCTGAGTAAGTCCTGGTCTTAACTATGGTGTGGTGGTACTTGATGTATGAGCCGGATGGGCCGGCGTAACCATACGTAGTGGATAAGAGAGGTAAGGGGAACAAATAAAAGTGGTCGGTCGGTGGTGGTGGAAAAAAAAAACGAAAAGATATGATGTTGAGACCTTACCCTGGTGGTGTTTCGCTTATGGCCGAAGTGTATGTAGTAGTATATGAGTACCAGGATCCAAGCAGAAATGAGTGAAAGGTTGGGTGGAGAAGGTGTATTTATTCTGAAAAAGTGTGTTTAAATCTATTGAATTTTGTTTAGATAGCTGTATATCTCTCGAGCGAGGTAAAGGCGCATCGAGAAGCTTTTTTTTTCATGCTCTATACATTGATCACGCATATACTAACGTTGTATGCAGTAATCGTTAGGTTAAGTAGTAGTGGGAAATCTTCACGTGCAACGAGTTCATTTCTCAACAGATGCCTCCAAGAGCCAAGGCACCTAAAACGCCTGAAGAGGCATTGAGCAGAGCACTAGCTCGGACTCTGAGACATGCTGCTAAATCACAAGGAATTCCGCAGGACGGCAATGGCTGGTGTAAGGTTAATGATCTGCTAACGCATGCGCCATACACTACTATGAAGGCTACGCCCGAGATGATCGAAACTGTGGTTTCTAATGATAAGAAGGGAAGGTACGAGTTAAATGAAGATAAACAATTGATAAGAGCTGTTCAAGGCCACAGCGTGGAGGTAGATGTAGGTCTGCAAACACTATCCCTAGCCGATCTGCCTGAAATACTGGTTCATGGAACATATTTCAAAGCTTGGGAACAAATTAAAACTACGGGATTAAACAAGATGAATAGGCAGCATGTTCATATGGCCAGTGGACTTCCCAAAAGCTCAGGAGTCATCAGTGGTATGCGATCGTCTTCAGAAGTTTATGTATATATAGATGGACCAAAGGCATTGAGAGACGGGATCCCGATTTTAAAGGCGTCCAATGGAGCATTACTTAGTACTGGTATCTCCGGCGTTATTCCGCCTGCATATTTCGCAAAGGTAACAGACTCGAAAGGCCAGATTCTGTACCCTTAAAGTAGCTTTCCTTGGTTTTTTGTAATATGTCTAGTGGTGACTTATCAATGTGATAAGGTTAACACTAATTAAATGTAATAAATAATAATTGGCTGAAAAGCGTCTGATCAGTTTTCTTCCTTGGTTTTGAAAGAGTTAAACAAGCTCCTTAAGCTAATTGACTCGTCACGAGCAATCGTGGTTGAATCCTGGCTGTTTTAGCCCTGTTAATTTTTCTAGTTAATTTATAAAGTTTAATTCTAGCAGATCAACATTTTCTTATAGTGGAGGGTGTTCGTCTAGACCTTCAGCCTGGTTTCTTTGAGTCTCTTCTATCCAGTGAAGGTTTCATGTGAGGTGAAACTCTCAAAGTGGAATTTATCAAATATGTATATTACCAGTCATTAATCTGAGCTAAGTTTAAACTATAAATTGGCAATTCAATTTTTTTTTTTACTGCCTTTTTCGAAAACGGCCTCACAGTATAAAATCCACAGAAATATACAGTTGAGTAGAGTCTCACATCTCATAAAATAGTTAAGCAGCCCGATACTTATCGTACTTTCTCTCTTGCCTTCAAATAAGCCTTCAATGATCGCTTCTGTTTATACCACCGTTGTTTTGTTGGCCGGAGACTGTTTGGCCAACGCGGTTAAGCCCGCTGTTACTGCTGCTCCTGAAAAGGTATCGCACCCTTGGTACGTCAAGGCTGTTTCTGATCAGGTAGTTAACTTTTGCTGTCTTGGTGGGTTGATGGGTGGAATGGGATTCGGTGGAGGAGTGAGTGTAGTCCAACCTCAAGCTTCCACAATTACATTTTCTTCTCTTTTCACTGAAACGTATCAAACTGAAACTGCCACCACTCTGTATACGACTATACCTGGATCCGTTATCACAATATACGGAAATGCGGGCAGCTATGTCACCTCCCTTGTAGACCAGACTTACTCCGCTATTGTAACTCCGTCTGCAGGATCTGGAGGTGCTGCTGTATCTGGCACATTCACTTTGAATGCCGATAGTGCGGCTGCTCCATCAATCACCAGCGTTGCTGCAGCCAACGGGTTCATGGAGGAGTTTGAGAAGGTTGAGTCCTACGCACACGCCCTTGCTGAAGCCATTGTTGCCCCTGTTCAAATGACCAAGATGATTTCCAGTGCCTACGAAGCTATTATGGAGCACGGGTTCATTCACGCAAACCAGGCTGTTGAATTAGTTAGCCAAGCCAGCGAAGCTTATGATGCTCTTCGCAGTGACCCAGCCTATGCTCCACAAAGAGAGCATCTGGCTGCGCAACCTACACCGATTAACATCAAAAAGGCTGTTGCTAGAGCTACTCAAAGTCACTCCCTCGGGTACGCATTGTTCATGGCTGAGCCATCTGGAAAGAAGGCTTACAGTGGCATGAAGGCCCTTGGTGAGAAGTTCGTTAAAGACTTCATGCAGCACTAGGAGCACATTGCTCCATCATATGTATCCCACGTTTGTAGAATCTAGTTATTATAACATTTATTACGAAACTAGAGGTAGAGGAGAGCACTCGCCAGCAGCTGGCTATATTTCAGCTTATCGAAACCGCATAACGGAATGAGAATCCTCGGGAATTTCCAATGATAGTTCGGCCAATTGCTGCTTTATCCTGCTATTTGTTTTAAGAAGACTACAAGGTGACATCCTCGTTACGGTAGCAGTGCTCGGTGGTGCCTATACCAATCCGTCTAATGCCTAAATATAAAATATACCAATCAGATCTAGTTACATGAAGAATTGTGATAATTTTTTTTTTATTTAATATACGAAGATAAAGAGCCGATCTACGTTTTGCATATAATACAATCTAAGATAAGAATAATACCACAAGCACCAGAGTACTTGCAATCCATAGTATGTGCAGAGCTGCCAACCAAAATGCAATGTTTGTGCAGCACCCAAACCCTTACATGTACGAAATGACGTTGTTATTGCCATGAAAAACAAATAGGTAAATAACGTTGCCTTTCTATGAACGAATGCACCATGGCTACCTCTAATAAAGAAAATGTTTTGTGGGTTGTTCACATAGTCGTTTTGAGTGAAAGTAAGCAAATTTAAGCATTTCTTTCGTATATAAATTATCAGCATCGGCCGGGGTTACGGAACCTCTCTTGTTTTCAATTTCCCTTTTCGGCGACGCGCTGAGTAAGGGGCTAATCAAAGGCTTGTTTACAAACACCTTCTGTTCGCTACCACCACAAACAGTGCTGCTTTTATAAGATCGTTAGAAGATACACACACTTCAAACAAAAAATAAAACATTAGGAATTTTTGTGTTGCTTGTTCGGAACCACTTAGCTTAAAGGTGATTTCCCATAAGTGCATAACACTCCTATAATCACTAGGACCTTATTTTATTTGCGGTTCTGTGAAATTGCTTTTATTCTTTGTTCCTTTGTTTCTATTGTTATTTTTGTTTAACAGTATTCCTTCCTGGACTACAGAAGTCTTTACTGTTACCTTGGTAACACTATAATTACATTTCTCATATGGTCGCAGGTTTAACCACTCCAGTCAGAGATGGAAATCGTGAAAGGCCATTGGGTCCCATTGACGACAATCAGCGTACTCCTGCAGCCTATAATGCTGGTGCCGACGCCAATGCTATAAATAAGCCTACACTGGATCCAAATCAGCAGAAACAGAATGCTCAAGCAGCTGCCGCCGCTGAAAAAAAGAGGAAGAGAATTAAGCCAAGCTCATTGTGTCTTACCCCGCCATCCCTAATTCAAGGCAGCGCTGGTCAAAGCTACCAGCGAGGCTTATGCATTGGTGAGGGAGGATTTGCACGCTGCTTTCAGGTGAATGATGGAAATGGCGAAATATATGCCGCCAAGACACTCGCAAAGGCAGCACTCACTAGTGAAAAGACTCGGTCAAAGCTGCTTACAGAAATCAAGATCCACAGAGCAATGGATCATCCGAACATCGTGAAGTTTGTAGACTGCTTCGAAGATGACAAGAACGTTTATATGTTGTTGGAGATGTGCTCCAACCAAAGTCTCGCTGACATGGTAAACCGCCGCAGACACTTGACCGAGCCCGAAGCCAGATTCTTCTTCTTGCAGGTCTTGGGAGCAGCAGCATATATGCATTCGCGAGGAATCGTCCACCGTGATCTAAAGCTCGGTAATGTTTTCCTGGATAGAGATATGAAACTCAAGGTTGGTGATTTTGGTCTCGCCGCTCGTATGGACACTTCTTACTCTCGTAGATTCACAGTATGCGGTACACCAAACTATATTAGTCCGGAGGTCCTCAAACGTCCTCATGGTCACGGCTTCCCCACTGATATTTGGGCTCTTGGTGTTATTTTGTACGCTATGCTTGTCGGTCGCCCTCCATTCCAGGACCGTGAAGTCGACAAGATCTACCAGCGCATTAAGCAGCATGAGCCGTGTTTCCCACCGGCACCCAGCAGCTCACTACGAACTGCTTGGGATTTGGTACCGGAAGATGCTAGGGACCTTGTCACCAAGATGTTGCATCCGAACCCAATTGAACGCCCAACAGTCCACGAGTGCTTGCAGCATCCTTGGGTTACCAAGGGCATGTGTGTTTCGTCTATTCCTTCGGCAGCCTTGACTGAGCCCGTTTACTTGTTTGCATCTGCTCAGGAGTCGGCGCATAATTACGCTAACATGCTGAAGTTCACCGGGCTCGATGAACTCTGTCGCAAGGCTGCTGCAATTCCTACCTCGGTAGAGGGTGTCAGCGATGCCGAAATCAAGCATACTTCTAACAAGCATGTTCTTCCCCACTCTATCTCGCCGCCAAGCACAAAAGATAAGTACAAGCCCGTCGTCGTTACGGCCGAAGAATCTCCTGCTAATGCTCAAGTGCAAGGCCAGCGTATTCCCGACTACGACTCGCCGGTTGTTGGGAGAATGAACGTTCGCTCCACAAATGGACATAATGATAGTCCCGTTGTCCCGCGTCAGCGTATGGATACCATTGCAGAAGCTTCTGGTAAGAGTATGGCCTCAAGCAACGGTCGCGATAGGAATGCTGCTGGTTCTTCCGCAGTTGTTCCGGATACTGGCGTCGGTCGCCAGTTATTCCGCAATCGCTTTAGATTCCCGCTTTTGGCAGCTCGAACATCCACCGAATCGGATGCCAACAATGCTAAACCCAGTAGTAATGGATTCTCAACTACTGCAACTGCCAAGGTCAATGCAGTTGGTACATACGGCACAAATAATGAGCCCAGATCATATTTGCCGCAACTCAACTATAATGCAGCAACCTCCGAGTCTGCCGCGCTGAGCGTGGGTGGAGCTGCTGCATCGGCTGCTGCGCGACCAACATCCAATGGACCTCCTCGCTTGCTGCAGCGCCCCGCTTCCACAAGTACTAGGAACACGGTCGGACCACTTCGTGTTTCTCTGAGACAGACGTTGAAGTCCATCCGCGGTGCTCTTGAGACTGCCAGGTTGCACAAATCCGATGAAGTACTTCCTTCATTTATGGATCCTGTGGAGCCCCCTTCTGTTGTCACACGTTGGGCAGACTTCGAAGATAACTGGGGATTGGCTTACTGTTTCAGCGACGGGAGTGTAGGAATGCTCTTCCGTGATCGTACAAGTATGCGTATGGATCCTGTGTTTAATACTTTTGTTTACTTCGAGTCGAGATCGAGACCAGGTCTGACAACAATGCACCGCACTGCTGTGGACACAGCTGATCCCAGACGAGCTAAGAAGATTGAAGTCTTGAATTATGTCCGTCGGTACATGGATCGAGAGCTGGGACATGCGATTGAGCCTATAAGATCTGGAGGAGACGTTGCACAAGGTGAGATCCTTCACCACCTTTCGAAAGAAGAAAACTTCATCATGTTTGTGTTGACTGATGGCTCCCTCCAGTTCAACTTCGCGGATCACAACAAAGTAATACTTTACGAGAATGGTACAAAACTGGGCCTCATTACCAGCAACCACCAGTTGTTTTCGTGGAAGCTGGAGGATGCATTGCTCGCCACGAAAGCCAAACATTTCCAGCGGGTCTACCTGACAGAGAAATTGGTGACAGTTCACAATGCTGTTCGCGAGTATTATCAAACCATTGAATGAGTAAATTATTGAAGACAAGAGAAAGATACCATGAATTGCCCCCCCCCCCATATTGTATACACGTAACCTTTATATCCACTTTTTTATATACTGTTTTAATATTTTAATGAACTTTTTAATTTTGAACTGCAAATAGCTTCTAGAGTTGCACGCTCTCTATGCCGTTTTCTGTGCTTTATATGATATCGAATTACTTGTTATGCAAAGAAAAATAGCTATATTTTTGTTTTTCAAGACTTCTTTAGACAATGAAGTTTCCTGAACTTTGTTGATTTTGATTTGGGTGTCTTTTGTCTCTAGTGTTGTATGATTGTTTGTTTTGTTTCAATCGCTTGGTTATCCTCATATTAAGCACGAGTTCCTAGTACTCTGAGGCGCTTGATTCCTCCGTCAGGGATCATAGTGATCTTCACATGAGTAGCAACAGGGACATCTTCATTCGCGGAGTAATGGTGCTCCTGGTCAGCATGGGTCTTTGAAACAGGGACGACATCAAACCATTTTGCGTCGATTTGCTTAGCTTCCTCGTTGCTCGCTACATTGATACCCTCGATCTTAATAGACTGCGGGAAATTGCCCAAAAAGAATGCAGTGTCAACAACTAACTTGGAGATCTTAGTAGGCGCACCGAGTTTAACAATGGCCCAATCCACATGTCCCGGTTCGCGGGATCTACTGGTTTCCCATCCATCGCTCATGTCGTGGCCGCGGCCAGGAAGTAAGATATTATCAGCACTGCTGAAATGCTGGTCGGAAACAGCGATAGTAGTACCGCCATTGGTGATAGCAGCCATATCAACAACTTCATTGACATCCTCGGGGAAAATTGGAATGGGTTCACCGTAGACACGGAATCGAGCAATACCTCCATCAGGGTACATATGCAGTCGAACATGAGAGTAGGCGTCGGCAGTTAGGCCACCCTCGCGTAGGAAGAAGTGTTGTTGAGAAGGACCGCAATTATGCTTCGCAATTACTTCAGTCCAAGTCTTGCCATCGTCCTTAGATCCTTCTACAGAAATGGCTGGGGCGTGGTTTCCATTGAAAAATGCAGTATCGACTTCGACGCCTAAGATTCGAGCTGATTTGACACCGAGCTTGATGACAACCCAGTCCGAAGGCTCTGGATTGTGTCTTCTGGTCTCCCAACCATCGTACCAACGGCCGCTAGGAACAAACCTCACCTCGCAAATAGGCGGATTAGGATTAATGAGGTTAGTGGCTTCGGCGAACCACTGATCACTGAAACTGACGATTTCTCCTCCCAGTGTAGCGCTGCTAACACAGGTATAATCTCCTGTCGCCAGATCAAATAGATTTTTAGTAACTGTGATACCTTTCGACATGTTTGTATCTTATAACTTCACTCGATAAACTTTTTTTTGCCGAATTAGTTATGTTCCTGCTTTAATTCAGATAGGATCAGTATATATGGTGTGTGTTCCTTATGTATGTATTATTAGAGTGTCGCTCCGCGGGGGTCGTAACGCAATAGGGGGAGCGTTATCGGAGTTATGATAAGAGGATTCACCTGTCTCCTCCCTTTCGTAAGGGCCAGGCGGGGGGACGAAGACGCAGTTAGCAATATCGTGTTTTAAGTTCTGGCAACTACATACTGGCAGTGATCTAGTCGGGTGTAAGGGTGAGGGAAGAAGCAGATGTCAAGCCGTGTGAAATAAATTATTTCAAAGCTTTGGTATTATTTTTTTCTATTGTTTTCAACGTGTATTGAATAATAATGTCAGAGGCATCAATTCCTGCGTGGAAACGTGCTGGACTCAAGCAAGCCAAGCAGACACCGAAACAGTCGGACTCAGCTTACGATCCATTGAAGGAAGGATTAAAACGAGCCCATGAGTCTGGAGAAACATCGAAACCGGCTAAACCGGCCAAACGAGCCAAGGTTCCCAAGGCGGAACGGCCTGCGCCGACTCATGAACTGGACCAGCTTGCTTACTTGCGCCAGTTCTCGGAGGATCGAGAAAATTGGAAATTCTCTAAGCAGAAACAGAACTGGATCCTTAAACACATGTTCACAGAGATCACTGATGAACGCTACGACCAGCCCTTGCTCGCTTATATTGAAGGACTAATGGGCTCGGCCAGAAATTGGGTTGCAGACGATGCCAAGGAATTAATTAATAAGTGGAACCAATTCATGAAGGAGGACCTGGAAAAGAAGGAAGAAACTGAGCAGGCTGGAGAAAGCACAGATACAAATAGCAGCGATAAGAATGCTTCAAAGAGCGGTCAGGAGAACAAGAATACCAGTAATGATACGGAGGACAATACCTCCAAATCAGGGGAAACCAGTGAGGAGACGAAGAATGAAGACGATAAAGATAATAGCAATGGAGAGAAGAAGAATAAGAAAAAGAATAAGGAAAAGGCACAACCTGCCAAACCAGTCAATAAGGTTCCGTCCGAGAAGATGGTCAGAAGAGCCCAGCAGATAGTAAAGATCCTGACGGGTGAAACACCAAGTCTAGAATTCCTGGATAACCCATCTTCATGAACTTGTAATGATAGTAAACAATCCGATTCGAGTCGTCGGAGGTAGCATTAGTGGTAGCACTCAGGTTGCTTTAGAGATATAATTCAAGTCTAGTAATCTAAATAATAGACGTGATCTATGGTTGTACATATCGGGACGTGTATATATATAATGGTTTAGATCTGACATTATGCATGCATGCACTGAGCTTTAACTTGCGTCAACGTATTCATACACACACAATCAGATGGCGCTTTTAGACGAGCACATTGGTTTAGTGCTTCTTCTTCGCGTAAGGGTTGCGGGGGTCATTGATGTACTCCGGAGCCTGGCTCATGGACTCGGCGACATTACCAAAGAGGTAGAAGCTAATGGCGGCACCAGTGAAGAGCGGCCAGAGGGTCTTCACAATAGGAGTGTTGTAGGACTTGAAACCGATGAAAGACATATTCGTTGGTGTCGTTGGTTGGTCAATTTCTCAAACTACGATTTACACTGGTTAGTTTCTCGTTATGTAATGGCTACATCACGTGGTTTCTCCGTTGTGCCTTTTCAACTGTCGGGGACTCGCCGTAAGTAGTGGTTTTGAGGCCCCGTTTAATGGCTACAGACTGGGCTGGGCTGGGAGAAGAGGTTAGTTATCAGAGGAGGGCAGGCGAGTGAAACTTCTTTTTTTCCTACAAATCATTCAATAAAAAAAAGCAGCCTCAATTTTCTTCTTGACATCATTTCTTCTTGTCTCGGGGACATATTCAGCTGCGAGAGGGATCAAGCCCTCCGTTTGAGTCGTTTGTTTTTCTTTTCCTATAAACTTCGCGACATAGAATGAGGGATACATACTCTTTAGTTTCAATTAATATTTATTCTGTTTTTTTTTATATTAATCTTGGTTTGTTTCTCTCTTCCTTTGTTTATAATAGGTAGCACAGCTCGTTTAGCCTTCGTTTGTCGTTTTAACTTTGTGCATTGCTATGCAGTCTCTATGTTCAAAAATAGTAAAAGCGATGAATTCTATTTCCCGTCCGTGACCGTGTGCTCTGCGGCATCTAAAGAGAGCTGGAACCGATGAATGAGATCCTCCTTTTCTTCCAAGCCGATACTGATACGCACAAGGTGAGTATCAACACCGCATTTGTTAACAAAGTCCAGCTCGTTGTAATGTGCAATGACTGTGTACGGACAGCCAAGAGTGAAATTGGTGCCTAACGAAGGACCCTTGGCAATAAACAACGAGTCGTAGAATGCAATTGCTGCTTCGGGCTTGTGGAACACAACAGAAAGCAATCCACCGTATCCTCCGTCAGGGTATTTGATAGCGTCATAGTTGGCACGGCTCTTCGAGACAGTTGGGTAGTTCACGTCTTTAATGAGACCCTTGGTTTTTTGACTGTGTACTAGTAGATCAACAACTGCTTCGGCGTTTACATTAATGCGTTGGTTGCGATCATAAAAGTCTCTAGAATTGCGCTCGAGGTAAATAGCATCTTCAGCCCAGAATCCATCGACGAATTGAGAATCAATCGCGGATTTTAGTTTGTCATGGAAAGGGCTCAACGGATTCAGAATGAGATCACCGGCCATTACATTGCAGTCGCCGCTAAAGAGCTTGGTCAAACTGGATACACAAACGTCTGCGTGGCTGATGCAGTCAACATTGGCCATGTTTCCAACGGTATCGTCAACAACAACCACGAAATTGAATTCCCGAGATAGCTGTTGGAGTTTGATAAGGTTGGGGGTGTTAAGCAACGGATTTGAAGGGACCTCGCAAAAGACTGAGCTGATCTTGAGTTCACCACTGCGAAGCTGAGATTCTAATTTGACCAAATCGCCTTCATCGTCGCCAAAGGGGAAAAATTCGACACCTGGTCCCCACTTTTGAAGGATTTTCAAGGTGTCAGTGTACGGGAAGCCGAAGCACACAGCTTTCAACTGGGCCTTCTCCACTTCGAATGCAGCCATGACCATGCGGTATGCAGAAAAGATCGCAGTCATACCCGACGAATACAAATAAACATTTTCCGTAGTAGCGGGCACTTTTCCTCTTCTTGAAATCTCCTGAGCGAGTCGGGTCTTGAGCGCAGGTTTAGCTTCATTAGCAAGCGTGACCGATAAGTATCTTCCAAAACGTTCCTCGACGAAAATCTCCTGCGGCTGAGTAGTCGAGGTCGGCTTACTTTCATCGGTCACAGCCGGGGCTTCTGAGACGCTTCCCTTGTTTTGGCTGTTCTGTTCCTCTAACCTTTCAAAAAAGAACTGGGCATGTCTGCTCGAAATACCCTCACCGGTGTGCTGCCAATACTGTTTGGCTGTGCTCGCAATTTCGGACGGGAAGAATACAACAGACACTCGTGCATCTAAAGAATCACTCAAGGGCTTTGGGCATGATAGTTGAAGCACCCGGACGCTGGCCTTGGGTTCGCGTTCCTTAATAAATTCCCGACATCTCCGAGCAGCTGGATTGGTTGAGAAGATCATTGATTTCTCACCGTCTCTTCCGTACTCTTTCTCGACTCTAGCCATTAATTCTTCGATCTTGTAATGGATCTTGAATCGAGGATACCCGCTTTTCATTTTTTTTGCGAGCTCGGCATCTCCCTCTTCATACATTACATTGTGCTTCCATAACGGGAGCGAAACACTAACTGCATGAACTGCGTTTTCGGGAATACTCACACACTCTTCAGTGGGCGGAGACTGTAATGTGTTCATTTTGTTCGACTAGACGAGCGGCTGCTTCTTTTCTTTAGGAACCTTTCTTCGGTGAACTAAAAAACAAATAAATAGAAACCAGAAATTAGCTGTTTAGACTAGTAGAATAATACTCCTTGGAAGTCTATATTCTGGCGCTTTGTTTGCTCTTCTTTGATGAGCTTGGTTTAGCACTGTATGTTTGTTGTTGTTGTTTGTGCTGGATCACGATAAATGACTCTATAAGAATGTGTGTTATCGGAGTTACTGATAGACCAACCGTGGGGTGGGGTTTCCGGCCTCCACCCTTTATTTTTTTTTTTTTTTTTCATCTGGCAGTTCACCGAAGCTGTCAGTTCTCAGCAGTTGAAGCCCTTGCCCTGTATGTAAGTGGGTAAGTATGCTATGTTTGTTTAAAGCTTATTATTTGGATCCAGCTTTGCTAGAGTTTAGGACTGCCTCAACGCCGCATTCGCGGGTTGTTAGGTCTCTGATCCGATCGATTCGTCTCTTTGCCAAGTTATTTGATTGGAAATCATGCCGTTAAAGAAACTTTTCTCTGGCTTGACGCTCTACTTTGACCCACCCCGCGCACTGTCGAGGCTCAATGGTGTGAAGGCATCCGCGTGCTCGAAACGTGGAGGAATAATACAAAACAAGCCAGATTCGACTACCACACATGTAGTTGTTGCCAAAGACAGGACTTCGTCTCAATTCTGGGACCTGCTATCCTCGGCAAGATTAAGCGATAAATGCCGTATTGTGTCTAACGAGTGGCCTAGTCAATCCATAGAAAGAGGGAAACTCCTTGATATAGGACCCTTTGAAATCCAGAAAGCGGCTAATGATGAATCGATTTCAGAAAAGGTAGAGCCTGCAGGACCTTTGAAAAGAGTGCATTCCGATTCCTCTTCGAATTCTTTAAAACGTGCGCGCCGTGAGAATGCCGTCCAGCAACCGCAGCCACGAAGATCAATTCCTAGCTCTCCCGAGGAAAGTGATTACAGCGATACCGGCAATCAGGTTCTGATTGAAGTATTCCATGATTTGGTCATTTCGAGGGAGGCAACCGGAGAGGAGTTCAGTGCCAGAGCGTACAAACGAGCGTTGAAGTCACTGGAAGCTGCCAAGGATACAATAAGAACAGAGAAGGATGCGATGAAATTACCAAATTTTAGCAAAAGAATGGCACAATTGGTAGCAGATATTAGGCAAGGCAAAATTCCTAATGTATTGCCACACTCTGCTCGCCAGAAAGCTCAGATACTACAGCTTTTTGAGACTGTTTATGGCGTGGGGCCTTATAAAGCTCGGAAATTGTATGATAAAGGTTTTCGCAGCTTGGACGAGATCAGGACAGAAGTTGACGAAAATGGCCGGGTCTCTATAGAGCACCACCAAGATCTCATTGAACGCATATCTCGCACCGAAGTTGATAAACATTACCAAAGAATCAAGAAATTGGTTGCGTTTGTTGATTCTGAACTCACTGTAGAGTGTATGGGCTCTTATCGTCGAGGCCAGATTGATTGTGGAGATATAGATATCATTTTGACAAAACCAGGCGTAAATCAACGCGAGCTCGAGAAAGTCATGAAGCAACTTTTGCAACAGATGTTTAGCACGGGGTTTGCCAAGCACACCTTTACGCAGGGTAATGACCGATGGTTAGGTGCCACCGATGTGCTTTCGAAATGGCGAAGGATGGATATTCTGCTGGTTCCGTGGGATGAACTCGGTGCTGCAATGATTTACTACACCGGGAATGACACATTCAATCGGCAATTACGTTTCAGAGCTAAACAGCGAGGTATGCGGCTTAACCAAACAGGTTTGTTCCGAATCAACGCTACCGGAGAGCAGGAATTGTTAGAGGCTCATGATGAGAAACGAATTTTCGAGTTACTGGACGTTGCGTGGCTCGAGCCTAGCCAGCGAATCTACTAACAATTGCGTATTTGGCTTTGGCCGTTATGATCATGTATCATATCAACATTTACTATTTATTTTATGTGAGTGATTTTCGGATTTACTTTTATTTTTCACCTTAAATACCACACAACATTTTCAGATCAGTTTTCACCTTTTAGTGTCAGTGTTACAGCCATGATTGTTTTTCATGATTTTTTTTAAAAAAGTTCTATATACGGTTAAGTTTACGGATCCTTTTTTTGGATATTGATATGGTTCATAAGATATGCCGTACAAAAATATTATCTAGATATGGCTGCGCGGTATGCATGGAGAGCACAAACCTATTTAGTTCTTGCTGGAGAGAGCAGTCACACCAGGCAACTCCTTACCCTCGAGAAGCTCAAGGGAGGCACCACCACCGGTAGAGACGTGAGTGATGTGCTCAGTGCAGCCGAACTTCTTGGAAGCAGTAGCAGTGTCACCACCACCGACAATGACGGTGGAGCGGTGCTGGCTAGCAAGAACGCAAGCAGCACCCATGGCAGCAGTACCCTTGGAGAAGTTCTCGAACTCGAAGACACCCGGCGGGCCGTTCCAGACGATGGTCTCAGAGGTAGAGATGGCCTCAGCGAACTTCTGGGCACTCTTGGGTCCGACATCGAGACCCATCCAGCCAGGGCGGATACCACGCTCGTCAGTGGCGGTGCCGACCTCAGCGTCAGCAGCGAACTTGTTGGCGATGACGTAGTCGACCGGGAGGATGATGTCAACGTTGTGCTTCTTGGCGTTGGCAACGATCTCGGGGACGATCTTGGCACCCTCAGCATCGTAGAGAGACTCGCCGATCTCGACGTTGTCAAGAGCCTTCTTGAAGGTGAAAGCCATACCACCACCGATGATCAAGCGGTCAACCTTGGGGATAAGGTTGTTGATAAGCTGGATCTTGTCGCTGACCTTGGCACCACCGAGGATGGCAAGGAAAGGACGTCTGGGGTTCTCGAGAGCCTTGCTGAAGTAGCTGAGCTCCTTGCCCATAAGGAAACCAGCAGCACGCTCAGGGGTCTGGCAGCCAACCATGGAAGAGTGAGCACGGTGGGCAGTGCCGAAGGCGTCGTTGATGTAGACGTCACCGAGCTTGGTAAGGGAAGCACGGAAGGCGTCGACGTTCTTCTGGTCAGCCTTGACCTTCTTGCCGTCAGCGTCCTTGCGGGAGCCCTCCTCCTCAATGTGGAAACGGAGGTTCTCAAGAAGGATAACGGAGCCAGGGGCCGGGGAAGCGCAAGCCTTCTCGACCTCAGCACCAACGCAGTCGTTGAGGAAGAGGACGTCCTTGTTGAGGAGCTGCTTGAGCTCGTCAGCAACCGGCTTCATGGAGTACTTCTCGACACGCTCACCGTTGGGGCGGCCAAGGTGAGACATGAGGACAACGCTCTTGGCCTCGTGCTCAAGAGCGTACTTGATGGTCGGCAAAGCAGCAACGATACGCTGGTTGTTGGTGATCTTGGTGCCGTCCAGCGGAACATTGAAGTCAACACGGATGAGGACACGCTTGCCCTTAAGGCTAAGGTCGGTGATTTGGAGCTTAGATGCGAGAGACATATTTTTCAAATCAGGTTTGTTTATGATCCTTTAAATGAAAAAAAAGTGATCTTGAGGCTGCGGCAAGGTGCCGCATATTATATAGACGACGCTAACGGTGCAGGCTAGGGTTCGTGTTCCTCTGTATCCGTGGGTTGGGGCTCACCGTTTCGATTACTCCCGTTTGCGTGTCGTATCGTATTACTACTACTGTTTACTGTATTTTAGCGCCTTATACACCACATATACGCACAACGACATAGGGGCAAACTCCAAAAAAAAATAAAGCATACGCCCTACACCTCCCTCGTCGTACGACGTAGACGATTATGTTGCGATGGTTCAGATGGAGCAGAAGTCCAAACTATGAGCAAGAGCTGCCCCGGCTTTCCGAACAAATAAAGCAGATTCGCTCACGGGCACTAGCTGCTCACAGCCAGCAACGCCGATGGCCGTTTCTATTCCTTTTGCAAGCCCTGGCGGTCTACATAACTTACGTGGCATCCACTATACGCATGTCATTGCACTTACACCCTAAGCACATGGCGGCGCTTGCCCTATCCCCATTTTTCATCTACCTTGTTAACAGAGGAATCTACCGGTTTGCGACGTGGAGGAAAAACCGATTGGATACGCTTTTGAATGATTTAACCTCGAAACGTAAAAATCTGGTTGAGGACTACAAGAAAAAGACTAACTTCTACGAAATTCAAAGGTTGATCGATGAGGACTCCTCGGATCTGCCGCAACAGCAAACAACGCAGAAACGCCGGGATACTGCTAACGCGTCTGTTGCATCTGCTCTAAAACCAGATCACGGCGTCGGTCTCGATAATAACATCACCAAGCAGCTCGACCAAGCCCAGACGCATGCGCAGACGCATGGCGTCCCCACCCAAAAGCAATCATCCACCGATGTTTCACTCCCTGATTTTTCAACAGCTAGAGTAAGCCAAGAACCCACCCCTGTCTATCATACGTCATGGGTAGATAGGGTCCTCGATTTGCTAATTGGTGAAAATGAGCAGGGTCCTGCAAACCGTTATGCTTTGATCTGTGCCCACTGTCAGGCCCATAACGGGTTAGCACCTTATGGAAAATCTGCTGAGGAAGTTTATTACAAATGTCCTGTTTGTGGATCTCAGAATGGTTCTCCTGATTCGAAACTCGATGCTGTTAAACTAGAACAGTCATCATCGGTCTCATCACTTCCCGAGTCAATTGGCGAACCGAGCCAGACTAAATCGGAGGACCAGCCAGAAAAATATGTTGAGCCGATCAAAGAACAAAAGAAGGAGCAGGAGTCCTTTAGTTCCTCAACAACTGGTAGTTCTACGCCCAGCTCTGCTACTAACCTAACCGAAGAAAAATAGGAAATCGATTATTATCTTAGTTAGTAAATAATCTACTAAATGTAGAGTCTAAAATCCAAGCTGGTATTTGCGTAATTCCTCAATTCACCACATGCATCACTTTCAAAAGTCTAGCAATCGACTACATTCTATATAAGTGAGCAAATATATATATATAATAACGTTCTCCTGTGGAACGCGTGTGTCTTAGTGTTTTATTGTGTGTATGTATGTATGTGTTTGTGGGGGGGGAGAGAAGAATAGAGGAGGGTGAAGTATGCGTGTGTAAGATTGAGATAACATAAATTATTTTGTAGGATCATTCCTCTGATAACTCAAGAACCCACGCATTTCACTAGTAGGCAACAGATCTAAGTATCTCTCGGCCAAGTCCTTGCAATTTTCTTGTTGGTTCGGGCCCTGTGTTTCGAAACACTTCTCAAGGGCTTTACGAACGACGTCGAGGGCCTGAACACGAATGGCCTGCTCGCGAATAAGCGAATCTTGGGCCTTACGGACCTGGCGGTGGTCGTCGTAGTTGATGTCGTCAAACGATACGGGTTCAGGACGGTCGTGCGGCATCGTTAATTACTTTTAACCAAGTTGGTTTTAACTCTCGCAGTATAACTGGACGAAATTCCTTGGAGTAGATACAGGATAGTGTTTGTGCCCTAACCACTATTGGTCCCATCCGGTCCCTGATTTGGTTAATATATAGTAGATAAATATGCATATATATATGTATGGACATAATTATTAGCATTGACTGCAGGATTTCTGTGTGTGATTTATCTTCTTTTATTGTAGTTTTGTTAGAGAAATAAAACTAGTGTTTCATCTGAATTAGTTCATGTAGTTGAGTTCGTCTACAGCTTATATATATATAGCTCACAATACAAAGATTGCCTTAGTCTACCTTTAGATATGACTTCCAGTTTTTAATTTTCCATGAATAGAATAAAATAAACAGTTATAGCTAAATAACTTAATTAAATAAAATAAACACGAACAGAAGAGAGATAATAACGAGAGAAAGAGTGTTAAACTTTTGATAGTAGCAGATCGGCTACTACTGTAAGTATCCATTAAACTCTTTTTACTCCGGGTTCTCAAGGAAGAAGTAGTTACCATTAGCCTTCTGTTCCTGGTCCATCTGCGAATCAAGCTTGTTGATACGCGGGCGGAAACTTGTCGGATCACGACGGAATGTGACGTTGAGGTTCTTAAGGAATTTGTTGCAACCAGTGAGCAAAGACTGAGGAGCATTAGCATGGGCGTCAACACCTGGCTCACCTTCGAATACAATGACACGGTCGGCCAAGTAAGTGGCCATGATGAAATCGTGCTCCACAATGAACGCGGTCTTCTTGGAGTGCATAATGAAACGACGAATGACCTTCGAGCAAATGACACGCTGCTCAGAATCCAAGTAAGCACTCGGCTCATCAATGACATAGATATCGGCAGGGATACCAAGCGACAACACAATGGCGACACGTTGTAACTCACCACCACTCAAATGCTGAACCTCCTGGTCAATAATATCATCAATGCGAAGAGGCTTGCAAACATCAGTCTGGAACTGAGGGTGCAAGAACGACGCTCTGATCTTCTTGAAGAAGAGCTGGCGCACTGTACCCTTGAACTTAGGAGCAATCTTCTGGGGCTTCATGGAGACACTCATGTCAGGCATCTTAACACCTTGGTCAGGAGTGATGGCGCCAGCAAGCATGCGACAGAATGTGGTCTTACCAGTACCGTTCTCACCCATCATAACAATAATCTCGGAGTTTGTGAAGTTACCCTGCTTGAGAGAGAGCTTGAAGTCGCCCATAGTCTTGGACATAGTGGGGTACTTGAATGAACGCTCCTGGTCAGGAATGACAGCATCTTGAGCCTCAATAAGACGGAACTGCAGAGAGTCTGTACGGATACGCATATTCTCTGATGGGATGTTACCATCCAAGAACATATTAATACCCTCACGAACCGAGGCAGGCATAGAAACGACACCATAAACAGATGGAACACCATAGAGAATACAGATGAAATCAGACAAGTAATCAAGAACAGACAAGTCATGCTCGACGCAAATAACGTAGTTATCGTTGGTAACGACAGATCGGATGACGTTAGCTGCGTGCAAACGCTGCTTAACATCCAAATATGAACTTGGCTCATCAAACATATAGACATCGGCGTGCTGGGCAGCCGCCATACCAATGGCGAATCGCTGGAGCTCACCACCACTCAACTGTGCAATTTCACGGGTCCCGAGCTTAGACAACTGCAAAGTCTCGATGATATAGTCAAAGTCCTCCTTGCGGCAGGTTGGTGCGTCCTTGGTCAAGAGCTGGCCAACCTGGTTTTTGGGGCCCTTCACGGCCCTAGGAATGTTGTCTACGTATTGCGGCTTGACAATTGGCTTCAACTTATCGTCAAGCATGCGCTGGAAATAGTTCTGAAGCTCGGAGCCACGGTAGTACACAAGCAACTCAGTCCAGTTAGGTGGGTTCTCAAACCTACCTAAGTTAGGAGTCTCCTTACCTGACAGAATTTTGAGAGCAGTACTCTTACCAATACCGTTACTTCCAACCAATCCGAGGACCTGACCAGGTCGCGGCATTGGCAAACGATGGAGCTTGAATGAATTGGCTGAGAATCGCATTGACACTTCAGACTCAAGATTTGTGGGGAGGTTGATAATAGTGATTGCATTGAACGGGCACTTCTTCACACAGATACCGCAGCCAATACACATGCTTTCACTGATGAACGCAATTTTAGAATTCGGGGCTACCTCAATGCAGAACTTACCTGTACGGACGACAGGGCAGGAGCGCTTGCACTCCTGCTTACATCGTTGTGGCTTGCACTTGTCAGAACTGACAATGGCAATACGCGTCTGCTTTTCTGTAGACGACATTTTTGTGAAGAACTACCGTATGTGGTTTGGTATCTCCGTATCTATATTACCTGAAAAATATCTGGTTTTGGTCCTCTATTCTATAAAACAGTGTGAAAAATTTTTGTCAGCCAACATGAGTTGATCACGTGTATGATCGGGTCTAATCACTGGCAGCTAGACAGGGAGCTTACTTGTCAGCGAATTGTCGAATCTTTTATTGGCTGATGGCTGAACCGAATGCGGTATAGTGCTAATAAGCACCCAAAATAGGTAGAAAGCAAAGTCAATTCAAGCTAGAAGGTGTCTATATGGAGATGTAGGCATTTAGAATGAATACTGGGATGTACTTTCAAACAAATCCATGAACTAGTTCTCTTATATATATCTTTGAAATATTACGTGCACTTAAACTCTCTGCTCTTCTCTAGTAGATAAGTCTTCTTCTCGTAGAATAATTTTTTTTTTTTGTATACTTAATTTAGCTTTTCGGTGCATAGGAGCAGCTGAGTCAACCCTGGGCAACAGGTTATGCTTTAACTTACCCGCCCAACTTTGCCCCCCATTTTCCCCTGCACCCAAGGACCAACCCCATACTGCGGGATCGCCTTTGGACACAGAAATACGTGCATCAGCTATTCTAGATGCATACCAGCTCAAGGACTATAAATTCTCTAAAGTGGGACCCGGTATATAGACCTAACTTTAGTTTTTAAAATTTCATCATAGTATCATTTTAAATATTTTTAATAATTACAGGTTTACATCGAGGTTCCCCTCTTTTTACCCACACCTTTCCCACGTTACCATTCGATGCTTCAAACGCCATGCATCAAGACACCCTCCAACCGTTTCTCGATGCAGTGATTCAAACCAGGGTTGCGGTACCCAATAGCAGGGGGGCAAGATTCTGTGGCTGTAACCCCTAAAGACAGGAGGAAGCGAGAGCACTTAGATAAGGGGTTTACTGATAAGAGCAGCATCCACGCAGTGCCTTAGCAGTGTTTGGGTAATATGCACATAGAAAATAAATGATAAATTGAAATAAGAAAAGTAACTTTTTCACTCTAGCTAAGAAAAGAATCCAAAAAATGCGTTCAATACATGCAACACTATTACAGGTCTCCGACAACCCAAACCCGGACTCCAAGAGGGCTCGACGCGCGTAAAACTATTTAAAATGATACCTGGAGACCAAAAATTTTCTAAAGTTAGGAGCCCTATACATCATCAATTTCCCGGCGACTTTTTAAGATTTCAAACGCTTTAGTTCTATAGCTGCTGCCTCATAACGGCGATTTTACATACATGCTAAGGGCTAGGGGACGCCAATAAATCAACAGAGACGCATAAGATCGGTGTGGCCCTCCTTGCCCTTTGTCTGTGGCTTTCTTTAACTATATATAGTCAATGATTTCCTTAACGATATTCTTTTAACAACAAATTCTCTGAACCAAAAGAAGAATACACACTATCGAGCAATTCAGATGTCACTCCCCGAGCCAAAGAACCTTGACCACCACCTGGGGCAGCTGGTGGCACGCCGGAAGCCTAACATTTTCAAGCTATTTTATAAGTTTGAAACCATTCCCAACATCTACCAGCTTTCTGCTGGTATGCCCAATGCTAACCTTTTCCCTGTGAGCCGCGTGCAGGCCAAAGCTGCCAATATCAACAAGGAGCACAGTGAGACGTCACACGATGTCAGTCTTGTTCCTAAAGAAGACCTTACGGAGGCTGCTTTGCAGTACGGCCAAGCTGGCGGCATTCCAGAGATGCGAGACTGGATCAATAATTTTACAAAAAAGATGTTCGAGTGCAGATATGCCGGTGGTTTCGATACCATGGTCAGCTTAGGAACTACTGACGGCTGGTACAAAACCTTGCAAGTGCTTTCCAATGAGTGGCTAGACCACTACCCCACTGACTGGCGTCAGGGCATTATTACTGAGGAGTTCACATACTCTCTTGCGGCCGAGGCTGCTCGCGTTCGTGGACTTAACATTGTGCCTGTTTCCATGGACAGTGAGGGCCTTCTTCCCTGCGAGTTAGAGTCTACTCTTGCAAACTGGGATACTAGTCGTGGTAAGCGACCGCACTTGCTTTATACTGTCTCAATTGGACAGAACCCGACCGGTGCGACTGCTGGCCCTAAAAGACGTGGTGAAATCTACGAGATTTGCCAAAAGTATGACATTATAATCGTTGAAGACGAGCCCTACTGGTTCCTTCAATTCGACGGCCGTCATGAGAAATGCTATTTGGATATCGATACTGACGGACGTGTCATTCGTCTTGATAGCTTCTCCAAGAACTTCGTTCCGGGCGGAAGAATGGGCTGGATCACTGGACAGCCCAGCCTTATCAAGCGAATCTATCAACTGGCCGAAGAGGCTACCCAACAGCCCTCTGGGTTCACCCAGTTAGTGGTCCTCGAGGCGATGAGCCAATGGGGTCACGACGGGTGGCTCAAATGGCTAAATAACCTAAAGGACGAATACGAAAGCCGTCGTGATATCATGGTAGCCGCCATTGAAAAATATAAGTACATGGACAACAAGCTTGTTCTTGACTTCAAAAAGCCTGAAGCTGGAATGTTTGTTTGGATTCATATCCAGTTCGGCACCCACCCCTTGTCTGGTAAATTCTCCGTTTCAGAGCTCTCCAAGGCATTCTGGTCTTATAATGCCACGCATGAGCAGCCAGTACTAATCACTCCGGGATACTTCTTTGCACCGTCCTTGACCAATGCTGAACATCTTTCATCGTATATCCGTCTCTCTTTCGCTCCTTCCGAGAAACAAAACTTGGAGCGCGAGTCCGAAGGATTTGGAAGAAACTCAGTTGAGTTCTTCCAAATTAAAGATGAGGATTTCATTCGCTCATTGATTAAAAAGTTCCCTGCCTAAACTACATATGACTTACTTCTCCTTTGTCTCCTCTACCGTCTACTCGTGCGGACATATATACACATGCACCCTCCCCGACACAAAAATTAGGCGCAATGAGTAGTATTTCAAAAAAAAAATTACATATCATAAATCATTGTATTTTAATTCGTTTCATTCGTGCTTGACCAATTAACTTCCACGAAGTTGAACTATGAATAAGTAAACGCGTCGCGCTAGCTACTGCATAAGTTGTAATATTGAAGCCGCTAGTGGGCGGGAGCCTAACACCCCACTTGAGCGAGTTTAGGGTTATTGCAACCCACCGTTGAAGATAACGTTATCAGACGTCTCTTGATCCGTGGGACTTGAATTCATTTACAAACGGCGAATTTAACGTTTCTTCTAACTGTAATTAGCATCGTTCGGGAGTAGGACAAAGAGAACATAATAAAAACTTGACGAGTCAAAGTTTCAGTTGATAGTTACGCCGCTAATGCCTGAGCAACATCGTAAAAGATCGCCCGTTGAGGTCGGGATTATGGTCCTGGTATTTATGTTTTTGCTAGGCATTGTTTATACATTGATACCAGAGGCTCCGAAAGACATAGTCACAAACTTCTGCCCGCAACCAGAGATAATTCCTCTCAAAGGCAACTTTATTGAAAGCAGCCAGTTCTTTTCCTCGGAATACTTGAACTACTCAGTCCAGGCAATGCAGAGTGCCATTCGAGTTCCTACAATGAGCTACGATGATATGGACCTTGATCCTGTCAAGGACCCGAGATTCCAAATCTTCAAACAGCTTCACAGGGTCTTGTTTAATCAGTTCCCGAATTCTGCGGAGCACGTAGAAGTCGTGAATCACTATGGACTTCTTTATACATTTGAGGGTACAGATCCGTCATTGAAACCGGTTGTATTAATGGCCCATCAGGACGTTGTCCCTGTCCCCTCATCTTCCCTGGACCAATGGGACTACCCGCCTTTTGAGGCTCACTTCGATGGTGAATGGATTTATGGCCGAGGTACAGCCGACACAAAGGACTCGTTAGTGGCTATTTTAGAAGCAGTGGAATCGCTCTTGAAACAATCGTGGTCCCCCGAGCGTACCTTGCTTGTAGCTTATGGATTCGATGAGGAGATTAGCGGCTATAGAGGCGCCAAGTCTCTGGCGGGTACCATTGAGGAAAGGTACGGTGTCGATGGTATCGAGTTGGTTATCGATGAAGGCTTCGGTACCATGAAGCTAAACGGCATTAATATGGCTGGTGTCACTGTTGCCGAGAAGGGCTATGTCGACATTGAGGCCTCCCTTATTACTCCTGGTGGTCATTCTTCTATGCCGCCTGATCACACCAGTATTGGCATTATGAGTAGGCTAGTCAAAGAATTGGAGGCACATCCGTTCCCTTCCGAGCTGGAAGATAGCAGTCCGGCATTGGGAATGTACAGGTGCCTTGCAGAGCATTCTCCTACTATGAACAAGGAGTTACGCCGCACTATTCTGGACATTAACAATGGCAATCATCGTACCATGCTGGCCCATCACATTGATAGCATTCCAACTCAAAAGTATATGATCAAGACTTCACAGGCGGCCGACATCATGAATGGTGGTATCAAACTAAATGCTCTGCCAGAACATGTGCAGCTAAAGGTTAATCATCGTATTAATATGAATAGTGGCTCAGCAGCAGTTATTGACAGATTCGAAGAATATGTGTATCAAGTTGCTGAGCAGTTTCATCTCGGCGTTGAGTCGCAAGGTGAGACCCTGCTTGAGCCAACCGAAAATGGATTTTTCAATATCACTGCTTCTCGCAATTTAGAGCCTTCTCCAATTTCGCCCCATTCTGGCTTGCCATGGAACCTGATTGGTAGCACAACACGCTCTATTTTCGAATCTTACGGGAACAAGGAACCAGTCATAATGGCTCCCGCGATTTTCTCCGCAAACACTGATACGCGATATTACTGGAATTTGAGCCGATCAATTTACCGATTTAAGCCAGTTCTAGGTGAGGATATCGAAAACTTCCACACGGTTAACGAGAGATTGAGATTCAGAAGCCATTTGATCTCCGTCGCGTGGTACTATGAGTTCCTAATCAACTCGACATTGTGATATAACTGAGCAGAAAAGAAATCGAATGTAAAAACAATTAAATTTGAGCATAATTAAGCGGGCTCCTCACCCGAGAAACTTACGATCGATTGAACAATTTCTCGGTTTAGGTATATTTATTATTATCTCCTGAGCCGGATTGAATCACTGCTTTCCTCGGAAACGTTGTCTTTTCTTATAACGTTTGGCTGCTCCTAAACGCTATGTGCGCCATTACCGATAACAAAATATATATAACCCAAACTTAAAACTACACTGACTTTCAAATTTACTTTGACAGCGTTTGAAATGACAAACCAGTTAGCATTTTACTTACGCACAGGCTATATATACAACTACCAATTGCTGCATGATGTAGTCTACAAAGAATGATTATTACACTTACGCTTTTAGCGATATCGGCAGCATTGCCATCATGGCACATCAGCGACCATGTGAACGAGATGGAGTCCTTCACGCACGAGAGCTGCCCTGGATATCAACTGGATTCAGTGGACCCTAGTTCTCTTGGCTTGGATAAAGTCAAACAACAATCAGGCTACCTAAAGACACCCTCTGGTAACCGTTTGTTTTACTGGTTTTTTGAATCTAGAAGTGACCCCAAAACAGATCCTGTCGTTGTTTGGTTAAACGGAGGCCCAGGATGCTCTTCCCTAGAAGCAGTATTGTTCGAAAACGGCCCTTCAAATATCAATGACAACGGTGAAATCAATCACAATCCTTGGTCTTGGAATAACAATGCGAACGTTTTGTACATTGACAACCCTTCAGGGGTTGGCTATTCCACCGGAGGTGCGACAGTCACAGATACTGTTACAGCGAGCGAAGACTTCAAAAATGCAGTCCTTCTCTTCTTTCAACAGCATCCCGAGTTCGCGCATAGCAGTTTCCACATAGCAGGCGAGTCGTATGCTGGACGCTACATCCCGGTATTTGCCTCTGCCATCAATAGCTATAAAGATTCTCTCGTCGAAGTGAGCAGTATTATGATAGGGAATGGATTGGTTGATCCAGTTGCAGAATATTCGAGCTACGAGCCAATGCTATGTGGACAAGGAGGATTTAATTCAGCTCTGAGTCCCGAGCAATGTGAAATCCTGCAAAACGAAACACCCGCTTGCACTAGTGCCATGAATAGGTGTATGAATACCCTTGGAAGACAATGCGTAGCCGCACAGTTGCAATGTAGCGGGCTGCAAAGGGCATTCACGGGTCGAAATCCGTATGATATTCGCGATAGTTCATGTCCGCGAACCAATACCGGTTTATGCTACCCAGGATTGGATGTGGTGCAGAATTATTTCAATGAGCCGAGTGTTCGGCAAGCATTAGGCGTCGACGACGGAAATCAAGAGCAGAATTATCAGGTTTGCAACAATCAGATCAATTCAGCGTTTTACCGCAACGAGGATCCATTTGCTCCAACATATAAAAATATCACCTCGTTGTTGCAGCAAGGCACTGCTGTTCTTGTGTACCATGGAGATGCTGATATTATTTTAAACTGGCTTGGCGGGAGAGAATGGACGAAGAACTTGGCCTGGAATGGTCAAGCCGGGTTCCAGAATGCAGCTCTCAGCCCGACCCAATGGAAACCAACTGAGTCTGGAAAACGTGGCGAAATCACCAACTTCGAGAATTTTACCTTTTTGCGTGTTCATGGAGCAGGCCACATGGTCCCACACGATCAAGCTGAATCTGCATACTACATGGTGCACTCGTGGTTGTCCAAAGATTATGCTTTCAAGCGAACTTACAATCAAGAGAGAACAAGATAATTAACAAACTAGAGGTAACAGCGTAGACGTGACAGACAACTCTACGACAGTTATGTACTCACAGAAGACCCTATTGTTTTTATAAATATACGATAGATCAAAGATGCTAGGCGGCGTAACACGCACAATTGGAATAAATTGATAATAGAGGAGTGTTGGGGGGTTGTGTGTTCTTTATAAAATATATATAACTAGTGGTAAAACCACATATAAACATCGTCCTAAATGTCACACATTGCTTAGTGGTGGAACAGACGGATTGGGTTCTCGACGTAAACGATACCCTGAGTGTCGGCAGCCTCAAGAACAACCTTATCTTGGACACTGCCGAGCGGAGCATAGACGTATTTAACACCAGATTTAGCGGCACGGTAAACATTGTCACTGAACGGGAAGAAGGCGTCGGAGGAGAGAGCAACGCCAGTAAGCTTACCGAGCCATTCCTTACGTTCAGCCTCGGTCAAAGCAACGGGAACCTCTTCGAACTTAGCATCGAAGTCGCTGCGTTCCGGGCCGGACTCAGGGACCTGGTTGGTGACGAACAAATCAATAGCGTTGGACTTGTCGGCGCGCTTGGTGCCCTTCTTCCATTTGAAAGCAAGGACCTTGGGGTGGAATCGCAACCACCAGTTGTCAGCCTTATCACCAGCCAATCTGGTGCAGTGGATGCGGGATTGTTGGCCAGCACCAAGTCCAACGGTCATACCGTTCTTAGCGTAGCATACTGAGTTGCTCTGAGTATACTTGAGGGCAATAGTGGCCACGGTCAAGTCGATAACGGCCTGCTTGGGAAGATCCTTATTGGAGCTGACGATCTCGGTGAAGCTCTCGCTACCGAACTTGGCGTCATTTCGCTTCTGTTCCAGCGTGATGCCGAATACCTGGCGCTGCTCAAGAGCGCCTGGGTTGTAGTCAGGATCCATCTGCAAGATGCAGTACTTGCCGCCCTTTTTGGCCTTCAAGACCTCTAAAGCCTCCGGGGCAAAGTCTGGGGCAATTATACCATCGCTAACTTCGCGACTAATAATGGATGCAGTTGCAATGTCAACCTTTTCGCTAACAGCGATGAAGTCACCGAATGAAGACATACGGTCAGCACCACGGGCACGAGCGTAAGCACTGGCCAATGGAGTGAGTTCGTGCTTGAGGTCAGCAACGTGATAGACCTGCTTCTCCTCCTCAGAGAGAGGAATGCCGACAGCAGCACCGGCCGGGCTGACGTGCTTGAAGCTGGCAGCTGCAGGGAGACCGAGGCTCTGATTGAGCTCACGCACAAGCTGCCAAGCGTTGAGACCGTCAAGAAGGTTAATATAGCCCGGGGAACCGCTCAAAATCTTGAAAGGGAGGTTGCCTCTGGGAACGAAAGCTTGCGCAGGTCGCTGGTGGGGGTTGGCACCGTAGCGCAAAGGGAGCTGAGAGACATCCTCGGAGTACTTCTTACGGAAGAAGTCAGAGATGGTAGTGTCATATTCAGCGGTTTGCTCGAAAGCCTTCAATGCAAGGTTCTGGCGGGTAGACTCGCTGATTCCCTTGCCAGCGTCAAGCTCACTAAGGAAGCTGGCGTAATCATTAGGGTCACTGAGAATAGTGATTCTGGCGTGGTTCTTGGCAGCAGCACGAAGAAGAGTAACACCACCAATATCTACTTCCTCAACAGCCTCCGGAATGGTCACGTTGATCTTGGCAACAGTCTCCTTGAACGGGTACAAGTTGCAAACAACATAATCGAGCTTGTCAATACCCTGGGCTTGAAGGTCAGCCTCATCAGATTCGATGTCTCTGGCCAAAATACCACCGTGAATAGCAGGATGGAGAGTCTTCACGCGACCACCAAGCATCTCTGGGGCTTTGGTGATGCTGCTAACGTCCTCGACAGGGAATCCAGCCTCACGAATCATACGGGCAGTGCCGCCAGAAGCAAGGATCCGGACGTTATTGCGCGACAAACCTTTTGCCAGATCAAGCAGACCGGTTTTGTCGTAAACGGAGATGATAGCCGTCTTTTGACTCATTGTTTTTTAGACAGAGAGTATGGTCAAAAGTGCTTGTTTGATATGACTTGGAGGATGAAGAAGAGCCCGATAAGTCTTTTAGTCACACCACGACAGTGGAACTCCACAACGGTGTGAACCCTCACCCTATCTAATTAAAGGCTGTAAATTTATCTATGTATGATGAAGGGGTGGTGAGGAGAGTGGAAGAAAGTGACAGGAGTGAAATGGGGAAGAACATATAGTCTTTCATGTGGTAATGCCCGTTTGCAAAACAAGAAATTACATATCTAAAGGAGCCTTTTCGAAGCCTTGAAAATTTTTTTTACTACTACCTGGATCTAGGGACCACCACCTGCTCATTGTTTGATCACGTCACGCTGCAGATAGCACATAGACCTCAGATAGCAGAATGACAAAGCACAATGGGGACCATTAGTAAGTCTACACAGTACTTTACTTTGAAGAACAAAGGTGCAATTTAAGCAAAGAAACGTCAGAAATACTAACAGTGAGTGCAAATTAATTCGGATTCTAGAATTCGTAAGGTTCGATCCAAGATCAAATTATAAAATATAAACTTTTAACGAAGTTAGCAACCCCGAGAACCAGCTTAGTGGCGGTAACGCCAGAGGCTGAGGGTGTTGTTTCGCTTCCAGATGTGACGACGGCCGGAGCGGGTGTTGTTGAACAAGTGACCCTTGTTGATACCACGGGACTTCTTGCCGGTAGAGGTGAGAGCACGAGACTCGCGGTGCTTGTGGACAGGGTTGGCAATCCAGTTGATGCGGGCATCGCGACGGATAGCCTTGTGCTGCGGGTCGACAAGGATGACCTCGTAGTACTTGTTGGTAGAGTCCTGGTTAACCCAGTAGGAGTTGAGGACACGCAAGTTGGCGCAACGACGGCCAACCTTCTCCTCGGCAATAGCGCGGTGGGTGCGCTGGTTCTTGAGCTGAGCAACACCCATGTTGGTCGGCTTACCGTAGGTGGCACCCTTGTGAGCGTGACGCTTACGGCCACCACGGCGGATACGGCAGCGGTAGATCACGTAGCCCTGCTTAGCCTTGTATCCGAGACGGCGAGCCTTGTCCGGGCGAGACGGGTGGCTGGCACGGTGGACGGCAGCAAGCTGACGGTACTCCCAGCAGCGGACACGGAGGAGGAAACGGAGGACGTCCGACTGCTTGTTACGGGAAATCTCTTCAAGGTACTTGTAGGCTCCCATTCTGGTATATGAAGTTGTGAATAAAAAGAGTTGGGCCTTTGACTTTTTTCAAAAATGTTCGCCTAGGGTGGGTGGACCAGGGTTGTGGCTAACCTCCCAAGGAACAGAGGAGGGGGAAGAAAAAATCTAATGAGTGGTTGCGCTGACTCATCTCGTTCCAAAAGCCCTAAATATTACATAACATTGAAAGTCGTCTTGATGGGCTAGCGATAAGTTTTAGTTCTGTATCGTCATAGGCAGATCGATCTACATACTTATCTGATATTTAAGACCCCTCTGCCCAGCTCCGTGCCCTCCTAAGCGGGCCTCATCCGGGCGGGGGCATGTTCAAGATCTATATTAGCTATGCAGACCTGTGCCTAGAAACCCCCCTATTCTTAAGGCAGCATATTTAGCCGTATGGCGGGATGAGTGAGATATCTGGTATAACCGCATTTAATAGGCAGTTTACCACCTAGGACAAAATATATGTTGGTATAATATAGTCAATATAATGCAATTATATTTACATTACTGCTAGAAATTATTTATCGTATATTGAGTCCAGTTTAGAACGGATATTTCATGCATAGTGAGATATGATGCTACTTATGCTCTGGGAGAAAGGGTGGTGGTGATACTCACCCATAGATCCAGCACCAACACTAGCACCAACACTAGCACCACCATAGACCACCATAAATCACCACCATCTACCCAGTCTTCCTATGAGCACTAGCGCAAGCACTCGGGCACCCTCAGAGATCCCCGTGGGGAGCGCAGAGCCAACTAATCAAATCAATTGGGAGCGTGTGGACCAAGCGATCAAGTCTCTTGAAGCTCTTGACATCATTGAGATGGCTAAACATATTGTGACACAAGCCCGAATCAAGGGACCCAAGGAAGCATATAACGAGGCGGGATCAGTTCGATACCAAATGGCCAAAGTGCGTCAGCAAGTAGACTATCTGCAAGAAACAATCTGCAGCGAAGATCTCGAGACTCAGCAAGAGCAGATCAAGACTCTTACAAGGACTAATAACAGGAAACGCGTGCTCACAGGAACAGAGTAAAGTTTACTGTATTATAATGATTTATACTAATTTATTCACGTCTTTTTATTTTATTTCCTCGGGTATAGATGAACCAATGCATACCTTCAAACACACCTAAATTTACACATACTTGTGGTGGAAGTCAACCTGTAATAGTCAATGATTGCTGTTATTATTATTTTTACCAGTTACCATTTAATTTACAAGCGATTTCGCTAAAACTATAACAGAGATTGTTGATATTGCTTTGACATTCAATAGTCATACGGATTCCCCCACCATATGATCGAGAAATCTACTTTATCCGCTCATTATACACAAGCAGGGTCACGAATGGCTTTAGTAAGTCGTTTGAATATCTAGATCTAGAATTATCAATCTCGATTGGGGCGTAGGCCATTAGTATTATAATCATTACTATTATTTGTTTATTGTTCCTATTCTTGCTCCCCCAGCCATTGATTTTGTAAACCCCTTCTCTATTCCCATAGTTAAGCTAGTTAATCGTTGTTGTGGCGGTTGTGTCCATATAGTGTGGATGTGCTATGTCATCCGAAATTTTTCAAGTGGAGAGCGAAAAGCTGTGTAAGCCAATCTAATCGTCACAGGAACCAACAATGTCCGCTGTTCCGAGCGTACAAGATATCCACGACATCGGGGATATGGCGCCTACTGCGCCGTCCGTTTGGACTAACCCGTTGTTCTCGTACATAAATAAGGCCTACCAGACCGTGGCCAACCGCCGTAACAGCCTGGGCCTGGGTAACCCCGGTACCGCTGAGAACGTCAACCGTGAGGTTGCTCGTGATGTCTTTTTGACTCCGTTCTTCTACTCCGGTCTCCGTGCCGATGTCTCTAAGAGCTTCTCTTTGCAGCCGGCCTTCCAGGTCAGCCATGCTCTTTCTCTTGGTAGCCCCGTGTTGCCCACCTACGCATTTGCTGTCGCCTACGCCAATGAAAAGACTCTTCTCCAGGGTAACATTGAGACTGATCTCTCGTTGAGTGGTCGTATGCACTACAACTGGGATACTGCCAACTTGTCCAAGGCTCAGTTCCAGATTGCTGAGGGTCAGCCGGCCATCATTCAGCTCGAGCATGACTACCTCGGTAGCGACTTCAGCCTCAACTTCAAGGCCATGAACCCGAGCTTCTTGACCGGTCAATTCAGTGGTGTTGTTACCGGTTCCATTCTCCAGTCCCTCACTTCTCGTCTTGCTGTTGGTCTCGAGACTGTCTACTCCTCTGCTGCCTCTACTGAGATGGCTCCTAATGCTGCCACTTCTTACTTCGGCCGTTATGCCACCCCGTCATGGATCCTCAGTGCTCAGCTTATGGCTACTGGCTCTGCCACTTTGTCCTTCTGGCGTAAGATTGCCGACAAGGTCGAGGCTGGTTTGGAGTCCACTGTCGGTTTGAACACTCAGCAGGCTATGATGACCGGTACTCCGCCCACTTTGGAGGGCACCACCTCCATTGGTGCTAAGTATGAGTTCCGTCAGTCCGTTTTCCGTGGCCAGATAGACTCGGACGGTAAGGTTTCCTGTCTCGTTGAGCGCCGTGTTCTCCCCATCTTGTCGCTCACTTTCGCTGGTGAGGTCGACCACGCCAAATCCACTTCTCGCGTCGGTTTGGGCTTGCAGCTCGAGGCCGGCTCTGAGGAGGTCTTCGAGCAGCAGCAACAGCTTATGCTTGAGGCTCAGCAGAAGGAACAGGCCATGGCCGCCACCCCGGGTGATACCACTCCGTCGCCGGCTGCTTCGGGCTGAATCTTCCGATCAGTTTTTCTTTTGTAAATAAAACCATATGAATACACTTAAAATAAGAATCTTATTCGCGTAAATGTGGTGCCATTAGAACGCCCGAGTGGCCTCTCTTTAGATTTCAATGTAAGAAAAAGTAATCTTCTTGTTTTAACTGAGTTCATTTCATGCGAAGAGAACCTCCCTCCCCTCCTTTTTCTTACCTGTGAGATCGAATTGTTACCATATATGCAGTAGTGATAGTAATAGTAATCGCAGTAATAAAGATAAAGATAATAATATAAATGATATAATCAATAAATGAATTATGAAGAAATAGAAGTGACGAAAATGTGTAATGTTGGAGAAGCTTTTACCATTGTTGATGTAACGTTCGTTGTGTTTAGCATTCTTCCTTTTCTATTCGTTTCCCGTTTCATATTTTCTTTACTCCTTTTCGTCATCTTAAAGAATCGTAGCCATCTTCGCGGTGCTTCTGTGCAGACTGTAGTCAAGGTCATCTACACGACCACCCATCTGGTCAACACGGCCGTTCTGGTCGGTGACCTCATCATTAATCTTCAAACTGAGACCATGCAATCGTTTAGCAGCATCTGAAATACCGTCGAGGTTCTGATCCAACTCGTCTTCGAGTGCATCGTCATCGCTATCAGCTTCGAACTGATACATCTTTCGCTCTGGGTTGTCTCTGTTCATTCGTTGTTTAGCCCGAAGGGCTGTTTCTGAGTAGCCGTAACCGGCACTGTTCAACCCATCAGCAACGCGTTGTTCAGACTCACGCTGTTGTTGTTCAAGCGCTTCTCTCTCAAGACTGTCGAATTCCTTCTCACTCTTAAGTCGCTGTTCCTTCAGCTGATTACGACGTCGCGAATTGAATGGATTCGAGACATTCGGGATGAAGATCGACCGGTTAAGACGCTGAAGCTCTTCAGCATTACGGTCACCTACTCGAGCCTGGACATGACCAAGTGCAACGGTCTTTGCACTATTGCCCAATCGTTCACCTTGATCACCTAGCATACCCATAGCGTTGCGGCCACTTGTTTCAGCCTCGGCCGCGATCTGCAGCGCACGTCTAGTTGATTCGACGCTTTCTTGTTTAGTTTGGCGAATCTCACTCTTAACGTAATCTACGTCCTCATCCTCCGAGTCTTCAAAGAGTTGTTGGCCAGTGGAATATCCAGGGCCATCTGCTCTGGATGCATCAAGGTCTGCGGGTCGCTGGAACTCGGACGGCAATTGATTCAACTCATCCTCTGGATCGAGATTCTCAGGAATCGATGGGAAGTTAGAGGAATGTGCCATGTATTGGGGACGGTCTAGGTTCCTGGAAGTATTGAGCAACTCGTCATCCTCTTCCAACTCAGTATGCGTTCTATTTAATTCATCGAATTCTGAAGATTCCGGGTTCACTCTTCGAGGGGCAGAACCAAAAAGCTCATTACGAGCGTTGGATGACGCAGTGGTCTGATTGGTTTGGGTGCGTGCAAGTGGCTCACCAAAAGAGCCGGCATTGCCATATCTTGACTCACGAGGTTGTTGGCCATACTGGTTAGGTGTCCCGTATCGGTTGGAACTGGGTTGATTGGTAGAGCCATATTGTTCGGATCTATAGTCTTGGTTGTAGGGTTGGCCAGATCCATACGGCTCAGAACCATACGGGTTAGATCCATAATGACTGGATCCGCTGGGGTTGGACTCGTACCGATTGGATTCATATCGATTGGAGTCATACTGGTTTGGTCCCTGGTTGTCGGATCCATAAATGCTGGGTTCGAAGCTGTTGGGGTCACCATACGAGTCTTGTTGGCTACCAAATAAGGCCTCCCGCCTTTCTCTAGATGCAGAAGAGGAGCTCCTGGGATGTGCGTAATTGGGTGTGGGAGTGGCGCCGGAGGGCGATGCAGATCCGTACGGGTCTGTTGAAGAAGAGCCAGAACCGTAGGGATTGGAGGAAGAATGAGCCGAGCCGTAGGGGTTGGAGGAAGATTGCGGGGTACCATCTAAGGAATTGGATGCATACGGGTTACCCTGGGGCTGAGACACTGCGTATGGATTGCGTGAATCAGCCTGTCCTTTGACATTGCCGGTACCGCCACCTCCATAGACGGCCTTTTGTTGCCATGAAAAAGTTTTATCTGCAGGAGCAACATGGCCTCCGTCGGGGGTGGTGAATGTTTTACGGGACTTAGCAGCCAAGTCTTTGGCAACATTGCCGAATTGACCAAACTTTGCTGGCTGGTTGCCCTCAAAAACTGGAACATTGTGCTTTTCTAGCGACTTCTTTACCTTCTCATCATTATGCTCCTTGGGAGCATACTTCATGAACTTCCGGCGAATCATCTTATCAACTAGAAGTTACGCTTGATGTTACGAGGTTACGTTGAATGAACTAATTCAGCCGAGGATGTCTTACAATGTTGGTTTCAGCTCAGGAACCCAATTATTTTGGATGCCTAATCGAATAAACATATAACGCCGGGAATTCGAGGTCATGTTACTTCTTCAGCCATTCCTTTTCCATCACGATGAGTAGGGTTAGGTACATGGTCATAACAATTAAGAGACGCAGATTCCAGGGGGGTGGTGGGAGAGTTACAGACGAATTTTGATTGCGGTGGAAGGATTGCGCTAGTGTTCGTTTCTATATAACAATTTGGAACTAGTCTGAGGTTATGGAAATATTGTATATTTTGTCGGCTCGATAGTAGATGTTGTACTAAATTTGGAAACTCACCAACGTATGCATTGTCAGCCAGTGACGTACCATAGGGTTGTTAATCGGCCAGCGCAACAGTGTGCCATATGCTACAAGGGGACAGGTATGAAAAAAATGTGTTAGAAGTCTATGAACATTCTGGAATATCGTCAATTCAACAACTTGTATAAAATTGTAATAATCAGTGCTTTCCTTTGAAGAAAAGCAAACAACATACTATAAAACAAACCATTTACTAGAATAGGCAGAAGCTGCAGGACCCGTACCCATGGTCTGTTATCACTTGATGTAAATAATACCTTGCTCCATGAGTTTTTTTTAGTTGACAGACTCAAAAGTATTTCACATTGCTCGTGGTCCATGAACATAAACTTGTTCGTCTGTGAAAGTTACATGCTACGACCCGAATTGGCGTTCTTAAGCTTCTGATTGTATCAACATACCTGATCTATGTAAATTTTTAACAAAATAAGCAAACCAACATGTAAGATGACGATAGTAGCCATGTAGTACTTTAAACTAGCTAGTATTTGTTTCTTCGTCCCATATTTCTGTTTTGATTCCTTCCTTTCTTTGTTTTATCAATTTCCTTATATCGAGGCCGGTTACTTTGTGGCTTATCACCTGACTGAAATATTTACATCTTGAATTCTCGATCCATGCAAACTAATTAAAATAAAATAACCGGTCAGTGTTAATGAAATTCATTGCGCTTGTGAGTGGAGGCAAAGACTCATGTTTCAATATAATACACTGCCTCAATGCGGGCCATGAACTTGTTGCCATGGCGAATTTGCACCCCAAGCAAGACAGACCGGACGAGATTGATAGCTGGATGTTCCAAACCGTAGGATACAAGGCTGTTGAGTATCTCGCACAATGTGCAGACGTCCCATTATTTCGTGCAGAAATCAGTGAAGATGAGGAAGCTGTTGTAAATGAGCTCGTAGGTCTTTTTGACACTATCAAAGCCAGTAACATTGAGTTTGAGGGCGTGAGTGTTGGTGCCATTGGATCCACCTACCAACAAGTACGCGTAGACAAAGCCTGTGCAATTGGAAGTGTCAGATCATTGACATACTTATGGCAGCGGGACCAATCCGAGCTGCTACACGAAATTGTTCAGTCTGGCTTGGATGCCCGGGTTATCAAGGTTGCCGGGATGGGACTTGGAGAACGCCATTTGGGCAAATCGTTAGGTCAAATCGAGCATGAACTAATAGAAATGCACCAGAGCTTCGGTCTTCATCCTTGTGGCGAAGGTGGTGAGTATGAGACTATGGTGTTTGATGCTCCATTTTTTAAAACACGCAAGCTCGCCATTGTTCCCGATAGCGAGAAGGTTGTGCACCACTCTACAGACGATGTTTTTTACCTCGAATTTAATGTTGAAACCAAACCAAAAACTCCAAGCGCGAATATCTCCGAAATTGAAGGCCCTCCATTACTGGAACCCTCCTTTGCCGATCTTCTAGAGAAACCCCCAGTGAAAAATCTCGCAATTAGTACCGACTCACAGTGGCCCGACGCAGTATGCAGGCCCGGACTAGGTGACCACCACAACCAACATACAGTGTGGGGAACATTTGCTGACTCGTTTGCTGCATTGAGCAAGTTCTTTAGCACCGAGGCCAGCATAGAGTCATGCTATCATGTGGTTGTAGTCATAAAATCTATGCAGCAATTCGCAGAAATGAACAAGTTGTATAACGAAGTCTTCAAACACTCCGCAAAGACACTGGGTGACATTCCTCCATCACGGGCGTGCATTCAGGCGTCTATTCCGTGGGAGATCGAAATTACTGTGTTTTATACTAAAGAGGCCGATCGTTCAGGAAAAGGCATCCACGTTCAAGGCCTGAGCTACTGGGCACCTGCTTCTATCGGACCTTACTCCCAGTGCCGTCTGGTTTACGGTATAAGTTATGCTGCTGGCCAAATAGGACTTATCCCCCAATCTCTAGAAGTGGCTAATAAAACCCCTGAGGGTGAAGCAGTACTAGCACTGCAAAATGCAGTTCGTATTCTGAACGTAATTCACGAAGTTAGAACCAATTGGGAACCCGTTCTTGCTGTTGTGTACATCACTGATCCTAAGAATTCACGTATTGCCCAAGATATATGGACTCGCTTCTCCAACCTCCCATTGATAATTGCAGTCATCGATGTGCTACCTAGGAATGCCATGTTTGAATGGTCTATTCAGGCCTGTGACCTCCGTTATTTCTCTTGGTTTATCCCTGATAGTGATGAGGATGAGGAAGTATACAGTCCCAAGCCAGAGATGATCTATAATTCCCCCAACGGATACATTATGCGAACAGGTTTTGAAACCCGACAAATTCGATGTGATCAATCGCTACCGAATTCTCAAATCATAATTTCCAAGAGTTGCAAGCCTACGGAGAAGAGCCATTGGATTCCCGTACGTGATGTGTTTTATAACGGTGTCAAAGTTGAAGAAGTGCACATAGGAACGAACTAATTGACCGCGAAGAGCTATTCTTTATTTGGATCTAATTTCTAAAATAACTTTTGTTTTAAAATAGCTGTTTAATTTTAACAACCGATCTCGCATTCTTAACGGATCCTCAAGCATATTGGCATAGTAACGGTTCTCCGGTAAATAGTAAGCGTGCATCCAGGGCTAGGGCGCGTGCTGCTCATGCAAGCTCACTCATACCTTATATACTTAGAACCCGGAGATAGATCTCCTACCTCGTATCTGACAAGTTTAAGACAAAAATGGCCATCAAGGGACTCGGAGAAATCGATCAGACATACGATGGTTCTAACCTTCGTGTAGGTATTGTGCACGCTCGCTGGAACAAGCAGGTTATTGATGCTCTTGTGGAAGGCGCTGTCGCTCGTTTGCTCGAGCTTGGTGTCAAGAAGGACAACATCATCATCGAGAGCATTCCTGGTAGCTATGAGCTCCCCTTTGGTGTTCAACTTATGAACGAGACTCATAAGGTAGACACTGTGATTGCAATTGGAACTCTTATCAAGGGTTCTACCATGCATTTCGAGTACATCTGTGATGCGGTCTCCCACCAACTCATGAAGATGCAGTGGACTATCAAGAAGCCCGTCATCTTTGGCTTGCTCACATGCTTGACCGAGGAGCAGGCTCTGCAGCGTTCTGGCGTGTCTCCGGGAAGCCACAACCATGGCTGTGACTGGGGTGCCGCCGCCGTGGAGATGGCTACCAAGGTTCACACTGCTCGATCTGCTGGTAGCAAGTTTTTTGAGTAAACACTGAGAGTCTTACGATGAGTTTATCTCTTTCCTATTCGTAATGATGAGCATAATGTAGGCATTAAGACAATAAATAGTTTGTTGTTGTTTAAACATTTATAAAATATTTTTGAGATCGCAGCATAAGATCACTGCTCACCCCGCTTCTTACCCATTCTTCTAGCCATCCTATGAGCATCGCGTCTTCGTTTGCGCAAGCTACGGTTCCATTCACCTCTATTTTCAAAGAATTCGGTCTCCCATGCCTTAGCATCGAATTCGTCCACGAGTTTTGCTGCCTGTGACTGGGATCGTAAGTATGGCGACTTTGCGTGTAAAAAGAACAGCCCAACTTTTGGTTCACTGACCACTGGCATAGCAGCAGGCGTTGTTGTTGGTGTGAATGAAGGCGCCGACTCTGCAGCTGCAGGAGCTTCGGACGGTCCTCCGAACAATGTGAATGGAGCATCCGCAGAGAGGGCACTTCGCAACATCTCTGTGCTATTCTCAGGAGCTGGTTGACCATCAACTTCCATCGGAGTGTACTGCCCATCGAATCTGAATCCGTTTGTGTTTTCATTCGTATTATCATAGTTGTCATCATCATTACCAGCATCTTCGTCGCTTGAAAAGGAATCAGTTCCTTTAGGAGTGGTTGATGATGATGTAGTAGGAGCGGATCTCGGAACGACTTCGATCTCATCATCGGAGTCACCCTGGCCAATATCACGGGCAGTTTCTTTGAACTCCTCGAAATCACTATCACTCAAATAAGCACCGGACTTGGCAAAATCTTCAGCAATCCGCTGGGCTTGAGCATGCTCATCAAGAAGAGAAGAAACAATCTCAATTGCTTTTCCTTCCGAGTCTCGCCATTCGCCATCAACGAAATGGTCGGCGAGTTTTGACAAGGGCCGTTTCTCTATACCCCAAAGCTTTCGTTTCCTCATTTTAGGTTTGCGTATATCGTCCTTTATCTTTACTCTGAACGTTGGCTCCATTCTTATCTGTGAAGACTCGCGCATACGTCCCGGGAAAACATTTATTTCCCGAGCAGGTGCAGATCTCAGCCGTTTCAGTTGCTCAGGATTGAGCTTTGGTTTGGAATCCCCTTCGTCCTTCTTGCCAATCTGCATACGGTCTTCGTACTTAGGCTCGGCTTGTTTTACTTCTAACTTCGATTGACGGAACATCACACCGTTAAGTGCAGTACAGAGGGCACCGTATTGTTTTTTGTCAATATCCATGTCCACGAATGCAAAATAAAATGAGCCGAATTCCTTCCTGTGTAAAGACAACGGAGATGTTCTACGGCCATAACGATCGAGTCTTTGTTCTAATTCATTGATCTTTTCAGCCAGAGCTGGGCTTATTTTACCAATGTGTATTCTCATTGGACTTTAAATTTCACCCTTCAGAGATCGTAAGACCCTTTTTTTTCTGGCTAACAATCAATAACTATATTTTTTTTGTGTGTACGAATTTTATGTGAAATTTCCCTATGGCCTTGAGACGAAATCCACATGATACGGTCAGTAGTTTTCAAAGGTGTTTTTTGCCTTTCGTTATAGATTACCTATTAAGGAAGTAAAGGGGAGATGGTCATCCGCAAAATACTAAGGAATTTAATATTAAATGCGGTTGTTAATAGCTAGTAGGGAGAGTCAACTTGTACGGGACTCTCAACAGTAATGCTAATAAGATAGTGTTCATTTATATTAACAGACTAAACCATTCTAACAAGTTCTATTAGCTAGTAAGTATAAATAATAGGAAAATAGTTGATTAATGGAACAGACGGTTCTTGAGCTCACGCATACCACCGAAGAAGTGGCCCCAGCCGCTGCGAGCAGCGTCACCGTTCTCTTCTAGACGACGGGTAAGGTAGTCCTTAGTCTCCTTGGCAGTGCCCCACGGAACGTATTTCACGACCTTGAGACCACGCTGAGAGAGATCAGTGCTCTGATCATCATTCATGCCCATGAGCTGGCCGAAGACAACATCCTCGTTCTTCTCCAAGCTGAATCCCGCAGGGGCCTCAGCAGCAATGCGGTTAGCAATACGGTTACAACTGTCAAGATTGTGAGAAGCAACAATCAAACGACTGACAGGTCCATGGCGCTTTCCTCCCTGCTTCCAGTCTTCCAACAAGTTATCGAGCATCAAGTTGGTACCGGAGTCGTAGGAAACATCGGTGTCCTCTTTAGTGCGGTGAATGACGTTCATTCTGTCAGGCTCAGAGTGGATGTAAGCACCACGAACAAGCTTCATGGCAACCTGGTATCCCTCGGCCTTAGCGGTTGCGATTTCGTTCTTAAGGAATTCATAGGAACCCTGCAAATACATTTGGACCGTACCAGCGGTCACAACATTGCCGTTGCGATTGAACTCCTTCATCATACGACGCTGGACATCATAAACACCCTTCTGGAGCCAGTCCTTCTCAGCATCGAACACAATGACAACCTTACCTTCACCATATTCACGAGCATATTCGCAGATAGAGCGGCATACATCCAAGTATTTCTCATATCGCTCGCTATACTCGGGGTTGCTGAAGTTGGCCAGAATATCGGCACTTCCCTCCATCAAGCCAGTAGGCTTCAAGGCGATGTAACCAGATGCAGGAGCAGAAGGAACTTCTCCTCTAGCGTAAGCGGCCTCGGCCATAATGTTTTGTTTGACGAGGATCTCGGTGATACTTTGCTTGATCTGAGAAATACTCTTGGCAAAGGCCTCACTTCCCAAACTGCCATCAGCATCTTCAACAGCGTACGAAAGCATCATGTTTCCAATTCCACGGTCGAGCAATTTCCGACCAGTTTGTCTAACTTCATCGAAATTCTCACCCCCGGTGTAAACAGGGCAAATAAAAGCCTTGATCAATGGAGTAGGGGTATAAGGGAGAGCTTTTGTAGCAATCTTCAGGAGCCATGGCTGGGCAGTGACAAATGATAAGCCAGTGTAGCATGCAAGATCCCATGTAGAGTATGTCTTCATGAACGCGGGGACCTTATCAGAAGGTACGGATGCAGGAGAGGCATTCGCAGGAGCTTGGGGAGTGAATACTTCTGCCTGTTGACGCTGACGGGTAGACGCATGACGTCTGGCCAATGCACGAAGCATGGTGGCTTGGTATGGAGAGCGACGGAAAGCAACGCTCATTTCAGTCTTTATAAAAACAATTGATCCTTAACAAAATATTGAATCGATCTCTGCTTTTTTCAATGCACAATTGAAATGCGATCTATAGATTTATATACCGCTCGGCCCGTCAACAAGGCCGCCTGCAGGTTTTCATCAGGTGATTGATAGGCCTCCAAGTAACCCCGGGTATCCTTGGTCGAATGCTGGGGTAACTCGGGGCTCCATGGTTTTAAAAGCGGGGCAGAGCCAGGACCTATGACAAATAAGTCAAGGGCTTGTCAACCACGTGACGCAAAGGAACATTCTCTAACGCGGGTAATCACTACCGTTAAGCGGGTTATGATCAGCTAATAGGTGGTTAGCTTATACACGGTGTGCGTCATGCACTGATAATGCGAGATTCCCAATCGTATGAACCAATTATGACCCAAGCCACAGGCCATTATATAGACGAGACCAAATACGACAAATAAATTCAGAGATAAGGAGGCTTGCTTCCGAGTATGATTTACGAGCAGAATGTACAAGGATACTACTAGTTGTCGTATCATGCAATGAATGTAGACTCGTTGGATCCAACGCATATACATGCCAAGCAATTATAATTTATAGTCATGCGATTGAGAATGTCCCTCCAACACGCGCACAGACATCTAGTCTGGCCATACAACTCATGGCAAATGATTATCGAGGACAAGAAGAATTAATTTGTCTAAGTATGCGGGCAGCAAACGTTTATACTTATATAACTAAATCAATTGCTTGTACACGCTTGCTTAGACTGTCATTAGAACACGAAGACCAAGTACCAAGTACCAAGTACCGAGTACCAAAGCCAAGCCAAGTCTAATTCTATAGAGGCTCGTTTCGCATCAGGTATGAAATGGATTCACCATTGTGTAGACGGCGAATTGCTTCAGCAATTGTTGCACTGATGTCGATTTGCTTGATTTTTGGGCACTCCAGCAACGTACCATGTAACGGGACACTGTTTGTACAGACGACCAAGTCCAAACAGCTATTCTCAATGATATCCTGAGCCTTTCCGGAGAAAATACCGTGAGTGACCAGAGCAATTACGCTGCTAGCACCATGTTCAACGAGAGTCTGAGCCGCCTTGGCCAAAGTTCCGCAAGTATCAGCCATATCGTCAACCAAAACACAAATCTTATTGCGCACGACACCCACAAGTACCATATCACTGACCTCGTTAGCCCGTCTTCTTTCCTTATGAATAAGAGCAAGCTCCAGGTCGAGCTTATCAGCCAATGACGCAGCGCGTTTAGCACCTCCAGCGTCCGGACTTACTACTACTGCGTCCCGGCCTGCGGATTGCAGTACATTGTTTCTGAGATAATGCTGCACCGTTGGTCCAGCAACCAAATTATCAACAGGAATGTTAAAGAAACCCTGGATCTGAGGAGCATGGAGATCCAGCACCACTACGTGGTCACATCCAGACTTCTCTAGCATGTCTGCCATCAAACGAGCCGTGATGGGCGCACGACCTTTGTCTTTCCTATCTTGACGTGCGTATGGGAACAAGGGAATGACAGCTGTGATGCGACGGGCCGAAGCGTGTCGACATGCATCGATCATGAACAATAACTCTATGACCAAGTCGTTCATTGATCCATGACCTGTTTGGAGAATATAAACATCGGAGTCTCTTACACTTTCCTGAAACAAGACCACAGTCTCATTGTTGGGCATTTTCAGGCCCTCAACGTCTGCGATTCGCACTCCAAGGCGGTGAGCAACGAGCTCAGCCAGATCGGGATGGCTGGATCCAGTGAGCAGCTTGATTGTATGGTTACCAAGCATTTGGTAGCAGACCAATGGTGGCTGACGGTGTGGTCTAATTCGTTTTTATAGATTTCTAACACAGTAAAAAAAGGAAGGTGAGCCTTCAGGTCTCGAGTAGCTCAATTCTTCCCTTTGACTCAAACCGTACGTAGTAACCAAATTTATTAATTAATAAAAAAACTAAAAGCCATCAGAAAGATCTCGTGATTACACATACATTTTGGCTGGAAGATGATATATCAACCAGAGAGATCAAGGACCTAACCCTTGGCGGTTTCCCGGTGGAGTTTCTTGGCAGGAGTTGCATGCAGAGCAGTGCCAATTAGAGAAGCATAAAACAAGAAACCGGAACTCAAACACATTGAAATTAACATTTAAAGCTCCCCTATAAACCCATTTGTTTACTCCGATAAGCCATTTTCCTGTTTCTTTTTGTAAATAAATGGTAATGAATTGATCCATATTTCGGATCATAGTATACGTACCCTGCATGATTGTACCCTTCCAGACATCCCTGGCGGTTCCTCCGTATGTATAAAAGGCCACTTAAGTCCGGGTTGTGAAAGTCAATTTAACTTTTTGTAAACTGCTGGCCATGTCCGATAAACCGTTTGATCTCATTCTTCCTTCGTTTCGACCGCGCGATGCTCAGAACAAGAAAAAAGGAGGAGGAGCGCTATGGAACCAGGATCAAAGCAACCCCAATAATGCAACTTCATACCCCGAGGAACACATTTTTATGCAAATGCCGAGCGCTTTTGCTGCCAAAGCCCGAAATGAGACACTGTTTAGTTCTCCACTAGGCGCCAACAAGAACCAATTCAACACCCACATGCTGGTGAATTCTACTCTTGAAACACCGCCGCGTGCATCTCCTCGTAAACTAGATGCGTACAATGGATCCACCGGCGGGATTCCGGGCCTACTGCCCGATGATTCGATGGGAGATACTTTCACTGTTGAATTGGAAGAGAGCGCAGAGGAGGTTATTGCTAGCTTGAAACTCCAAGTTGAGACATTGATTACCGCGATTATGTTGGATTCTCCCAATTCGGCTTCAGAATCGTTATCTTCATCATCCCTTCAAGGTACCGATGCTATTGAGGTTGCCCATAGGATAATGACCCGACTGAGGCTGCTTCGAGAGGAGAACGATAAACTTGCTCAGATGGCCACAGGAAGTCTTAATGCTAACTTAGAAGCAAAGAATGCAAGGCTTATGGAAGAAAACGAGGCATTAAAAACACAACTCGCCGACATTCAGAAGAAAAAAAGGACTGTCGGTGCCTGATCTCTTCACTTCTACCCCACGATATTATGATTCAACTTATATATATATGGATAGATAAATTTGCTAAATACCTTCTTAAAGCCAACAATTGAATCCACAGAAAGGGAATAGTGCTTTATAGATGAAATTTATCAAATATATTTCAAACTATGCGAATTCTTTTTAGACCATGTTTACATTTTCTTTATGCCTGCCAGAGAAGAGGATCCCACATGGTTTTTTAGAACCCAGGGTTAGGTCCGATCTTCCCGATTTTTTTCCATTTGGTTAGTTAATTTTTTTATTTTTTTATAAATAAAGAAGAAAAAAAATACAAAAAGTTAGTGGTTTCACACCAATCTTCTAACAACAATCTCTTGTGATTTCTTCGCTAATATGTCAATGAAGAGAGCAAGTGAGCCCGAAAGCCCGAACAAGGTGACCAAGGCCGAGGATGGCTCTGCACCCTCGAAGCAGGTTGCTGAAGTACCCAACGAGTCTGAAATGGGTGAGTTCGAGGACCCATATGGAGATGATTTCGAATCGGAAGACGAGATCTTTGAAGCTGGAGAGAATGGTGATCCGGACGACCAGGACGACATTGAGGGCACAAAGGGAGATGACAATGGTGAGGAGAACAATGCCGCCAAACAGCGAGTATATATTCCCCACCGATCTGCCCCCTTGGGACCCAATGAAAAGATGGAACCTGACTACTCCACATATGTGATGTTGCATAACTTCAATGTGAGATGGCCAAGCCTCTCGTTCGACATTCTTCCTGATTCACATGGCACCGACCGTCGTAAGTTCCCTCACCAGATGTATATGGTCACCGGTACCCAGGCCGGCAAGCCTAAGGAAAATGAGATCAATGTATTCAAGCTCAGTTCTTTATCGAAGACTTTGGTTAATGACAACAGTGATGATGAGGAGGAGAGTGATGATGATGACGATGGTGTCGATAGCGATCCTATTTTGGAATCGAGAGACATCCCTACCAATAGCACTACTAATAGAATTAGAGTCTCGCCATTTGCATCGAGCACTAATGAATATTTGGGTGCCAATATGGCTGAGAATGGTGACGTGAACATCTGGGACCTTACTGGTGCGTTCCAGTCTTTGGTGAAGCCAGGAACCCAGTGGAACAAGAAGCCATTGCACACTATTAAGAGCCACGGAAAGTGCGAGGGCTATGCTTTGGACTGGTCTCCGCTCATCCAAAGCGGATCTTTGCTCACCGGTGATGTCGAGGGTAACATTTACTGGACTACTCGCCAGCCTCAGGGATGGGTCACCGATCCGAAGCCATTCAAGAACCCAGCAAAGGGCGAGTCCATTGAGGATATTCAGTGGAGTCCAGTGGAAAAGACTGTTTTTGCATCCTGTGGTTCAGACGGATATATTCGGATTTGGGACACTCGCCAGCCGGAGCGAAAACCCGCTCTCAGCGTGAAGGCAACCTCCGTTGACATCAATGTAATGAGCTGGAACAAAAAGGCCCCTCACCTGCTTGCCACCGGTCATGATGATGGCACTTTCGCCGTGTGGGACTTGCGTACATTCACTAGCGGTAAGCCAGTAGCCCAGTTTGATTTCCACAAGCAGGCCATAACCTCAATCCAATGGAACCCTAATGACGAGAGTGTTCTCGTGCTTGGATCGGAAGACTCTACAGTATCTATCTGGGACTTGTCCGTCGAGGCTGATGATGAAGAGGTCGCCGAGCAACACAGACAAGCTGGTGGTGACTTGGACGGCATTCCATCTCAACTTCTTTTCATGCACTGGCAACCAAACGTTAAGGAAGCTCACTGGCACCCGCAAGTTCCAGGTGCAGTTGTATCAACGGGAAGTGATGGATACTCTGTCTGGAAGAGCATTAGCGTGTAATCGATATACTACTCATCATATGTTTATGTTAATGCATATATATGTACTAATAACAAATTTAAAAATTACAGGAGCTATTAGAAAGCTGTAGGAATTCAATCTACTCTGCAAGTAGTGGGGATGTTTCATTAGTACGCCTAGGAGCTGGTGAGGCTACCAAGTTTTGATCCACACTCGAGGGTGGGGGAGGAGGGGGTGTTGTCAATCTATTTGCAAGTGCAACAGATCCCCGCGAATTATAATACAAGGCCATGATCAACAGAATGAGCTGGAAAGTGGCCGCAGCAAAAAGTGATATCCACGTCGACCAGTGGGATCCTTTACGCATGGCTAGACTCAGACACCAAACGTATCCGCCTGGGATTTGAACCAGCATCATTGTGATCGACAGCGACCCCGTATGCTTGAGTCTATAGGTTGTGGCCAATTGAGGAATGTATTGGACGAATCCTACGGCTAGCGATGCTAAACCAAGGAATGTTGCTAGACGCCGCGCATATACTGGATCAGTTATAACGATTACGAGCAGCCAAGAAATGAAGTTAGCTGCAGCTACTAATTTGGCCGATCTAACAACAGCTGCCCCGGCCTCACCGGGTTCCCTGAACCTTACTGCCAGAAGCATAAGGAGTGTAGGACCCAGGAATCCAGCAAACAGCTGCCCAGTACCCAGCAAGCTGGAAAAACAATCAAATGGACCAATTGATGTTATACAGCATGATATAATGGGTCTAGATAGTACGAGGACGTTAGCGAAAGCAAAAGAGGACCCCAAATTCATCAGCAATAAGAAGTATGGGTTAATGCCCTCGGTAGACTGTCGCACAACAATCGTGACCAGCTGGGGCATATAGCTCAGGAATATTGCGAGCCCGAATCCAGCCGCGGCTACCGATCCCCATAAGGAATTGTTAGAATATATTTCACACGACATTCGCTCTAAACAAGGGTGCCAATGCGTGGCTGATGATCGAAACTGATCTAAATGTATACAAATATCTCAAGCTGCACGGTATCTGTGTGTGTTTAGGGTATACCCACCCACGAGGTCGGAATTCTCACGGAATCACTCCCGAAATAGCAGTATATAGTAACCAATAGTACTGGCATGGTTCTTTTGAGCTACTTGAGCAATATTTAGAAATTTAATTGAGCTAAGATGTCTAGTTTAATAATTCAGCCAATATAATTATTAAATTTAAACCACAGAGACTCTTAACACATAGAAGCACACTTAAGCTCTTGGTCCTCCATCATTGCCCTTGCCCCCCCACAGATTACACCCTTTTCTCTACTATATATGCATACAGCCATTAATATCCCAGCCATTAAGGTCTCAGCTATTGACGATCCCCGTACCAACGAGCACTGACTAACCAACCAGATCCACCAGCCAGCCAGTAGACTTCTATAGAATTAGTTCACTGCAGAATGCCTACTACTCCGACAGCGTTCGCCGAGCTCACACGGTTTAGCAAGAGTCCGAATGAGTTGAAACGTCGTGTGCTTTCTCTCTACCGTGCTTTCATGCGTCGTTCCCCTAACTTCGTGGAGATGTACGAGATGGATGTTCCTGTGGGCATTGTTCGTACTAAATTGAGAGAACAGTTCGAACGCAATCGATACGTTGAAGACTTGCGCGTTAAGAACATACTTCTAGCTCAGGGCCATAATGAGTTCCAGGAGACGGTCAATTTCTGGAAGCAAGAGGGCCATGTTATGAAATTCTTTGACGACTATTTGGCCACTAAAATGGAGAAGAAGCCTGATAACTTCGTACGCCGTTTCATTAAGAATGAGGCTTAGATGAAGCATGCCTAGAAAAGAAAAATCAATATAGGCGAGTTTCTTTATTGCTTTCTCCCGCTTGCTTTTTTACGATATCATAGAATCTGCTTTATTTTTGTTTGTTTGTACATCACATAAATTATTACACTTTATCCTTCAAAATTATTCTTTTATTTCTCGATCTCTGCAACAAGCGTTCGGAATTCTTTCAATAGTTTCCCTGATGGGTCAATTGCCATAATGAATTCACATAGCTGTCGGCAGATCCACAGCTGATTCGCCGAGTATGCTGCCTCGTATAGTTTGAGCATACGCCCGTCGCGTCGCAGATTTTCAAAACCCATCTCTGTATTATCATCAGTAACAACAGGCGTCAACTCTCTGCTGGTGGTCTGCACAACAATCAAAAACTCGTTCGCTGTCTCCAGGTCTAAACGTGAGAGACACTCGTCGAAAAGTTGAGATGGCTCTTTGCCAACAGCTTCAAACAGCCGTGGCCAATATTTCATCTCTACCTTTCTTGCGCACCCAGCCACAATGGCTTCAGCATTTTGGTCCGGGAATTCTCTAATGAGTTTGATTGCCAGTTTTGTTTCTCCCGCATCTTCATCGTTCGTGACTGATCTATAAAGCAATGTTTCTAGCACACCTGCAAAGTAAGGAACCTTGCAGTACTTTTGCGCCAGATCTCTAGCTGAGTTATACGCCGGTATCAAAGCCGCCTCAAGCAGATACGGAATGTACACTTCGTGCGTAGTTGTTGATCTTGATACAACAAAACTTCCATCAAAGCTGCGCATGGGTTCTGCCTCCACCAACGAAATCACTCCACGGTTTGGGCTGTAGTGAACAGGGTATGCATCTAGCGGAATACTGGCGACATATTTATTTTGTTGCTCTGCAGGAAGTGTTTGCTGGCTGGGAGTCCATTTGGTTACAACGGCATCCTGGCCATCGAAAACCCACAGCTGTTGTTCTGTAGCCAAATATTCGAAAGACTCTATAGGTTCAGCAACAACTTGGCGTTGGTATTTTCTAGAATCCTCGTCAATACTAGTAACGAGCAAGAGCGTTGTTCCAGCTAGTACGAGAACTTGGTTCTCCGATATAAGCGTGATCGCACGAATCGCAGGCGGGGGACTCATTCCCGCAAGAACACCGGCCAGCGGCATATCCTTGACAAGATCGAATTCCATCCCACTTAGGTCATAAATCAGGAGCCTCTGCACTTCGCGGCCAGCTAGAACTCCAAGCAACCCGCGTGGGCCTTTGGTCATCAGTACCACCAAACTACCTTGTCCTCTTCCTAACACATCTTTGGCCACTATTTGCTGCTCTTGCGTTGTAACTCCTAAATTGGACATGCTACTAGTGCTCGGGGATGCTGTCATTAAAGGCGTAGAAGGAGATGTTGTAGGATAGTTCAATTGTGGGATGTGAGAATGGGCAGTGTTTGGATGTGAACCGTTCCCATTGCTCGACGCGTTAGAATTGCTATCAATGTACTCAGCGTTTAACCCATCTGCGTCCTCATTGAGGATATCTTGAGCAGATAACCTCCGCTCAGAACGCGATGCAGACGCTGGTGAGAGCAGACCGGCGCTTTCTTTGTTATTTGACTTCGGCATTAGAAATTGGCTTCCAAAAAATCCGGTGTTAGAGTTGGTTTGATGTGGACCACCTAACGACGAAAACATTTTCAGAGATGTCGTGCCGTCGTCAGCACTGACGGTTGCAGCAATGAGTCGACGTCCATACCAACAAAGCCCACCTCGGACCATAGACTCTCTATCGCCAATTTCTTTCCATTGTCTCGTGCTAACGCTGAACAGCATTATACCTATAGTTCCAGCAACGGCCACGAACCTGCCATCGCTGCTACTAGCAATGTGAGCAAGGGGCCAGTTTTGGGCCATATACCACGTAGGTAAAGGAACAGTAAGCCAAGATTGATTGTTTGAGCCATCTGACCCAGAAATGCCTCGATAGGCTGGGTCATGATAAATCATAAGACGACCGTTGCCATGCAGAACTGGCCTGTTTCGCTCCATGCCGGCCGAGCCACTCCATCGTAACATATTCTGGAGCCTTATTTGCCCATCGCTTCCAAGCAAAACAACTACCTCAGCACTAACAAGCCATTCCGCTTTGAGAATACCTACCGGCTCAGTTGAATCACCAGCTCGTTCACGGTGAGAAAATAACTCTAGTCCGAGCATAGACATCAATTTCCAGCCGTCATCGTATCCCACAAGAAGCGCAGTTCCCGCAGGGGTCCACTGAATGCACTTTGGTACTCGCACACCATCGCTAGGCAATTCAAAAGGTTTACAAGCCGGATCGGTTATGTCACGTAGAAGATATGTTTTACCATGTTCGGTTATCAAGGCGAGTTTGCTCATGCGAGAGTTATAGTCGACATATGCAACTTTACCCTCGATTTCCTGTATCACACGCTCCTCGACCTCATACTCAAACTTTTTAGAGGACTCTGGATGCGACCACATAAGAGAGAGGACATTTCCCTTCTGTGTTACAACTGAAGAGTTCCAAACAGTGCGTCCCACTGGTCCACAAACAGCGGAAATCAACTTGTCATCGTCCTGCAAAGAGTTAATATGGTACGTGAAGAAAACAGGCGGCTTGAGCGGGTCTTTAATCTCAAAGGAGTGCCAAGTAGTAACCTGGATCTCGTGCTCACAGTTCACAATGAGCATTTGTCCCAAGGCGCCCAACGATACAGTGGGATGCTCAGTGTAAATGGAACCAATTGGCTCGAGCCAAAGCTCTCTTGATCCAATTGATTCACCGGGACCTGGAGTAACTATGCAGGTCACCCGAAGCACTTCCTCTATATCGTGACGAGGCTGGACAGAGAACACAGATATGCGATTGTCCTTTGTTAAAACAGCCAGACTTTCTCCACGCGGGCTGGCTACAATGTCTACGATCTCTGTGTCCGGGAACAGTTCAGGATATACGGCCAATGGGGAAAGAGGCTTTAAACGAAACAAGGCAACTACATGAGAAGATGCGACAGCTAAGTACGAGCTAGCCTTCGAGACGGAAAAAGCACGTACGGGCTCATTAAGTAGAGGTGGGTCCAGATAGGAGCCGATATCGGCCACGATTCCGGCTGATCCTTCTGGCCACAGCATTGATTTAATGTCTTTCGACTAAAATATACTTCCACAGAAAGATGCTTGCGCTGTACTTAATGTCCTTATTGTGCACGCGTTGAACAACGTATTAGATGGGGTAAGTGTTGATCCCTTCGGTTACTACATACGCATATGCGCGTTCGCGTGCATATTGAGATGCACGGGAGCTAAAGTAAAGAATGAAACAGGGGTGTAATAATAAATCAATTCATGAATAAATAGGTTGGTATATACAAATAAATATCTATGTACAAATTCTGGCGGAGACACGCACAGCCGAGTGCCTCATTGGATCTCCAAGTTACTAGTTGCATGGATCGTTCCTGCACCAATAACTGCGTTGTCTTCGTAAATGACAATGTATTGACCAGGGGCAACAGCACGGCGAGAAACATCAAATTTAAACTCGAATCCAGAGCCTACAGCTTCGAAGCTCTTGAGCCTCCAAGGATCCTGAAGGGATCTATACTGGGCATACAAGGAGGATGATGCTGCGGGGGGTTTATGCCAACGGAAATCATCGCTAGTTACTTGGTTTACAAACAACCGCTTGCAATTAGACCCTCTGTCAATGAGCAGGGCTTTACGGGATTTGTCTTTACCCACAACAAACCATTGACCTCTGGTTTCTGGAGAACTCTGCGGCATAGGCACGCTCGCTCTTTGGCCGATGGTATGGGTCCACAGGCCTTTATGCTCGCCAACGACAACGCTGGGATCACTGGCTAAAACTACAGGGCCAGGATCTTCTGTAAGATACTCAGCAAGAAACTTGCGGAATCCACGCTGGCCGACCTCTTGCTGCTGTTCAACAAAACACAAGCCCTGAGAGTCTGGCTTGTTAGCAACGTCCTCCAGCCCGAATTGGGCGGCAAGAGCACGAACCTGAGGCTTTTCCAGATGTGCTAGAGGAAACAGGACATTATTCAGTATTTCTGTACCGACAGTCGCAAGATAATAGCTCTGATCCTTTGGCATGTACGAGGCCCGTTTGACCAAGGCCCTGGACTCATCTATGACGGAAACACCGGCATAGTGTCCTGAAGCGATCCATCGAAATTGTGGATCATAACTCTTCAAATGTTCAACGAGCTGGCCGAACTTAATGTAGTGGTTACACCCAACGTCAGGATTCGGCGTGTCTCCTTGTTGGTACGCTACAAGCATTGGCTCAAAAACGTCGCTCCAGTAATCGCGTTCCAGATCGACGCGGTGGCATTTAATGTTAAGATGCCCACAAACCTGCTGAACAGCCCTCCAGCTAGATTCTTGACATTTGGATAGCGATGACCAGTTGTTCATGAACACACCGTGTATTCTATGGGCTCCATACTTCTGAGCAAGCAATGCTGCAGATGTAGACGAGTCAACTCCCCCAGACATTCCTACATAAATAGTCTCATCGCCAACTCGCGAGACCCCTGAATTTGGTCCATCCCACCGCGGGATCGACGATGTAGCAGCGGAAACACAGCCGGAATAAAACGCTCGGGGAAGCTGGCTGAGCACTCGCCCTTGTGGCACACGCCCAAGCAGCACCCTGAGCATACGCAATTCGATACGTGGGCTGGTAGTTTCTTGAAATGATGTCCGGGAACTCCCAAGGACTGATCCCTTTTTAATTTCTAAATTTTTTTAATTATTTTTTTTTCAACGGCTTTTTGTGGCTCTCCCGACCGCACCCGAAAATTTCAATAAGGCTTGCCCAGTAAGAGTATTACTAAATCTGCTCGCCGTTAAGCCTCCCCGTTTTGAGGCGAACCCTGACGCAATGTCTCGAATTGCCCAGGCCCTGACTTCTTTAGGTCCCCCGTCCTCCTCCTTCTTGGGACAACTCCCACACCCCAGTTTGACTATATACATATACGTTAAAAAAGCCAGGTACAAGCAAGAGATAGTTAGGATAGCAGTTTAAGAATAACTGTTAGTGGAAAATTGTTGAAGATGTCTGTGGTAATTAACAAACCTCTTGTCGATGACAGGGAGTACCGTAACATTGTTCTTGACAATGGTATAGAAGCGCTACTTGTGCGAGACCCTACTACGGATAAAGCAGCAGCAGCGCTTGATGTTGGTGTAGGCTCTTTTGCGGATCCACCGGACCTTCCAGGTCTTGCTCATTTCCTCGAGCATTTGTTGTTTATGGGCACTGAAAAATACCCGAGTGAAAATGAGTATTCCCAGTTTCTGAGTGATCATGCTGGATTGTTCAACGCCTATACTGCTGCTGAGCACACGAACTACCACTTTGAGGTGAGCTGGCCCCATCTCCGTGAGAGTCTTGACCGATTTGCTCAGTTTTTCATTGCGCCCTTGTTTTCTGAGAGCTGCAAGTCTAGGGAGATCATGGCTGTGGACAGTGAGAACAAGAAGAACTTGCAAAACGATATCTGGCGCCTTTACCAGCTTGAGAAACACCTCTCGAACCCGGACCACCCTATAAACCGCTTTGCAACTGGCAATCGCCAAACGCTTGGCCAGATTCCGGAGGAACAGGGAATTGACGTTCGAGCAAGACTTATTGAATTCTACCGCCGCCACTATTCCGCTTCAATCATGAAGTTGGTGGTCATCAGCCGAGACTCTTTAGATGTGGTCGAGTCTTGGGTTCGCGAGATGTTCAGCGCTGTACCGAATGCTCACCCTGAGCTCGCAACCTCTCCTACTTCGTATGCTTCGATCCCTACTATGCGCTCTCAAGACATGGGTATTGTTATGAAGGCGAAACCGGTGATGGACATCAAGCTTCTTGAAATTACCTTCCCGGTTCCTGATCAACAGCCCATGCACGAGACTCAGCCGTACCACTACTATGTCCACCTTCTTGGCCACGAGTCCAAGGGATCCTTACTTTATTACCTGAAGGAAAAACGTTGGGCCTCAGAGCTTGGCTGTGCAATCTCACACATCTGCAAAGGTACTGATTACCTTTTTGTTAACATTGAGCTAACAAACGAAGGTATGAACCACTGGCACGAGGTTATCGAGGCTCTGTTTTCATACATAGATATGGTCAAAAAGGCCGGTCCACAAGAATGGATTTTCGACGAAATTAAGAGCACTACGAAGGCAAGCTTTTTGTATCGACAGAAGAGCAAAGCAATGCCGCTATCTAGCTCTTTGGCTCAGGTCTTGCATCGTCCGATACCTCGCGAGAGACTTCTTGATTACAGCGTTGCGAAGTACTATGACGAAGGCATTATCCTTGACTTTGCTAATTATTTGAGAAGAGACAATATGCGAGTTATGCTGGCTAGCCAGAGCTTAGAAGGCTTGAACTGCCGTGAGAAATGGTACGGCACAGAATATTCTGTGGAACCGGTCGCCACAATCTCAGAGGTTTCTATCCCGTCGCTTCACCTACCGGAGAAAAACAAATTTTTACCGTCCAACTTTGATTTGGTTTCGGAACCAGAGGTCGATGGCCACCCAGTGCCTCGTCAACATCGTCCCAGGCTACTAGAAAATACTGATAGCGTCCGATTATGGCACAAAAAGGATGATACATTCATGATCCCGAAGGCCCATATCTTCGTGAAGCTAATCAAGGGTAATATCAGCCAAAATCCTAGGCTTATGCGTCTGGCCGATTTGTTCACAGCTATGATCAATGACAAACTCGCAGACTACGCCTATTATGCAGACATTGCAGATGTAAGCCACTCTCTGGCGACCATACAAGACGGATTTGAAATCGAAGTGCATGGCTTCAGTGAGAAGCTGGGTAAACTATTGGAAGTTGTTGTTCAGACACTTTGCACTGGTGACCTGAATCCTGAAAGATTCAGTGTCGTCAAAGAGCAACAGGAGCGTCAGCTCAGCAACCTGATGTGGGCTCAACCCGCCTCGCAGCGATCTCTACAAAGCAACTACCTTTTGGTGGAACGAATGTACTCTATTCAGACCCGTTTGGAGGCACTCAAGACCATTGTATTCGAAGATGTTGCCCAGTTTGCATCTGAGCTTCGTCGTGAAGGTATGGGCGTTGAGATGCTTGTTATAGGTAATATTCAGAAGTCTGAGGCACTCCAAATGAAGGATCTGGTTCAGACTATTATCCCGTCGGTCACCGGAAAGCAAGCAGAGACTTGGAACAAGATCCATCATCCCAGGAACTCATCGTACGTTTACAAACCGGGTATGCATTATTACAAAGAGACTAAGTTGGTGGACCCAGACAACGTAAACTCTGCGATTTTGGTTGGTTATCAGTTTGGTGAAGCCAACACCAGCACATCTGCAACTCTTTCAATTATTGCTCAAATACTCAAGGAAGCTTCATTCAATCAGTTGCGAACCAAGGAACAGCTAGGCTACATTGCTGGCTCGCACAAGCGCCAGCTCCGCGGCACTATGTGGTTTGAAGTGTTCGTCCAGAGTGAAGAGTCTACGCAATATTTGGAAGAGCGTGTGGAAAACTTCGTATGTAACGTTGCTCGATCATTAATCGAAAGTATGACCGAAGAGGAATTCAAAAATAATGTTGACTCAATGATCCATGAGCAGCTGGAGAAGAACAAGAACTTGAATGACGAGGCAGAGCGATATTGGGGAGCTATTAATGGTGGATACTACGATTTCTACCGACGACAGAACCTCGCCAACACGGCCAAGTATATCACCAAGCAGCAAGTCTTGGAGACATTCGACGAGCACGTTGTCAATACGAAAACGCGCAGTAAGTTTGCGCTCCATTTGAAGGCCCAGGCAGCAGCCACAATCACTCCTGAGATTGCCTTGAGTCGAGCCGTTGGTAAGCTTGTATCCGAGCGAGAGATCAAGGTTACTACGCAGCAGATTCAGCAATTGATGGTAGAGTGTCAGGGGTTGAGTCCTGAGCAAGCGTTGCAGCTACTTGCGAGCCGATTGGTAACAGTTGCTGGGCTCAATGAACAACAAGCACAGGAATTTGTGGCTAGTGCAGCAGCAGAGTCGCAACAATTCATCCGTGATGTCACTGAGCGCAACACTAAGAAGCCGCAGGGCAATGCAATCGACTCGCTCGAACAATACTACTCGACTCTGGAGCTCGCCACGCCCCCTCTTCCAGTGCAGAGACTTGCAGACTTCGTTAACTACGAAGATGAGGAGGCTAAGTTGTAATGACATTAATGACTCTTAATATATAAAAAAAGGTAATCAATCAACGTAATTCACAGAACCAACCTCTGAATGCGAGCGCTGCACGAGGGTTCATCTCAAATCAGCTTTTTGCAGCGGTTGGCGGGGTTCAGATATTGAGATGATCAATTGTTAGCTGTGCTAGTTGTTTTTTTTTTAAAAAAAAAACTGAGGTGACGTGCATCAATGTGTACACGCTCAACACTTCCACACACCGTATCTCAACAGAGTGCTAGTGCAACCATGCGGGCGGATTGCATTCAGGTACGCATTGGGCTTGGAGCTTAGATTTCTGTCAAAATTACTGAATTGAATGCTTAGTATCTTGCTACGGAATGCTAATGTTTATTTATTTCTGCTTTATTATGCATACTGGTTATGTGTTCAAGCGGCCGATCCGCCCAGATCGAGATCTTCTGGGACGGGATCTTCATCATAGTACTCTGTATCTGCAGCGGTTCCCATGTAAGGAGTGTTTGGTTCCACAATCTTCTGGCTTTGGCCACGATGCACATCCCAGTCCTGGATCTCGTCCTCATCGAACCCTACATTAGTGAATCCGTTACCCGGGGATGTCCTTTTGCTGGCACTGCTAGCGGTCGGGGCTTTAGTTTTCGGGAACTTCCTCTTCGGTCTTTCTTCGGGTTCCTCAGATTCGTCGGAAGATGGTGATTCGCTTTGTTTCTGGTGACTTCTCAATTGCTCTCGGATACGTTGACCTTCCAAACCAAGCTGTGCATTGAGCTCTGTATTTTTAAGAACCTGCTTACGGTCGAACTCGTTGGACCTGCGAGGTTCTTCTTTCTCTTCTCGAAGAATGCCGGCCATATTCGTTGCAAAGACGTTGGTTAATATCGGACGATAATTAGTAGTCGACAACTAGTGACCGTTAACAGTAAACCGTTAATTTTGGATGATCTACTATATTACATAGTGGGAAGTGGCCAGAAGACAGCGCTTCACCTCCTCACTAAGCTGAGATAAGGGGAAGGAAACATGTGCTTGATCGGCAGCTAGACATGGAGCAAACCAGATATAAAACTATATTTTACTACGTTTAGATATCAAAATATACTGCGATCTGTTCATTAATAGTTCCAATTCATACATGTTACTTCTTTACTTTCTCGTTCTGTGTCATTGGCATTCATCATCACATCTCTATTATGGTGTGCCACACAGAGAGTATTCCAGTAAGCCATTAACCCTTATCACTTTCGTCACTACTAACTACACAGATCAGCTAAAATGGATAAGAGACGGCCTGATCTTGCTATTCCTTACGTCCATAAGCCGGACGCGGTCAGCGAAATGCCTTCGACGGTCATGTTCCGCTCGTTGCCCATGATCGCCATGTTCATGCGCTCCAAGGTCCTCGCTTGGGCCGGTTTGTTTTTGTCTGTTCAGGCATACCTTAGCCAGCCGATCAATAGCAGTGGCGACAACGAAGATTCGATGACTTTGTCGAACATTTTCACCGGTGTCATGGGCGTGGCCGTATCTTATATGGACTTCGTGATGTCTCCTAAGTCTCCTCCAGCGGCGGCGGCCCCTGCTCAGTGATCGCTAGGTTTATCAATGATAACACGCGGTTTTACGCAACAAAAAGGTAAATTGAACATAATATTAATTAAAAAAAGGCACCTATAAAAATGCAGAATAAGATAAATAGTTAACGTTTTTCTCGATATTGCGTCTTTTCACTCGTAAGGACAGTCTACAGCTGAGTGTCCTTCTCGTTCACAAAGCGAGCACCAGTCGGACCGGCCAGCTGCGAGATCAACCATCATGCTTGAGTCGTCGTACGCATTGTTCAACTTTGGCGGAACGGGCACTTTCTGCGGGATGGCCGCAGGGGTATCATTGTGCTCGATCTCCTCCTCCTCCTCCACATTATCTGGATCCGGCGTTAGCGGTTGGCTAGCTGTTTTAAACGCCTGTACCTCGCTTTGGAGTTGTTCAACGAGGGCTTCGAGTTCGGACTCATGCACAAGCTTTTGCTCAAGCATCCTCTCTAATCGGGATATCTCTCCAGACTGATCCGGTTGGCTGGAGCTGGACCCCAGGGCGGGACTAGAGGCAGCACTTGTGTTTCGAGCCGAAAGCTCAAGCTGTGCGTTTTGGGACCGCAGCTTGCCTACCTCCTCTTTCAATTGGTCCATTTCATCAACTTGGGACCGGAGTTTCGTCAGTTCTTCATCGTATTTAGCCAGGTCTCCAACGAGAGCTTCTAGGTCTTCGGCGGACCCAGCTAGTTTACGCATATGCTGAAGCTCTCGCTTTAGATTGTCAATTTCCTCCTGTTTCTCGGTCCGTTCGTTTATAAGTTTATTCTGCATGGCTGCCAGCGCCAACCGTTGTTCCTCAACCTCTGATTCTCCAGGACCTTGAAGAAGGTTGCTGGATCGCCTTGCCTTCATCAGCTTCTCCTCGTACGATTTACGCACCTCCTCAAGCTTGGCTTCGAAATCTGCGCCCAATTGAGTGACCTTTTCATTTGTGGCCCTGAGCGCCTCTCTAAAGAAGTTTCGCTGTGTATTAACGTTCTCATTCATCGGCCGCGCGGGGGACGGTTTGTATAAAGCTCGAGGGGATACAGAGGACAAATCTCTACCCCCAAATTCGCGGCTTCCCATTTCATTTCCTACTTCCCTAATCGGACTTAAAGATCGAACTATTGGTGAGCCAAGCCCGATTGAGGTACCCGAGTCGTCCGCGGTCATTGGCGAGGGCGAGGCTGGAGGGCCAAGCCTCGGCGTTTTGATATTAACACTCACCAGTTGTGTGTACGAAACAAATAATCCTGTACCAGGGGTTTCCGTCTGAAAATATTGTTGGCCTTGGTATGAACCATTGTGTTTGCCCAGTCGGGTGGCTTCGGGCCCTAAGACTTCCACACCCGCATATTCGGTAGGGGTCCGTCCAGGGATTCGTCCGATCCAGCGGAGAATCGCTTGGTGGCCTTGCGGCAGCGACACAACGTCACCAATCGCAAAGGTCGACATCAGTGGCAGATGTTTATCCTTGAACATTAATGCTTACTCACGCACCCACTATGTAAACAATAGACGTGACTGAAATATACACGTATTTACACATATACGCGTGCGAATGCAAGAGCATATATTTAATAGATCCAAAAAGAACAATTGGAAAAAATCAATTAGCTGTATAAAAAAACAACAGAATCGATCAGAAAAGAAAACTCGGAAATGAAATATTCATGTATAGACCTGTTACGCATATACTACTACTACACACACACCACTGAGAGAAAAAGTATGATGTAATAATGATCCGTGTGACCCCAGCCTTGTAGTAGTGCGAACACCCCGTAGCCGATACCCAGTGATAATACTCAGGCTTGTAGTAGTAATACACAGTGACATCCAGTAACATACATCAGTGAGTACTAGAAAGCACCCTCATAGTTACAGTTGATCGATGTCTTTACTACTTGACGATAAGCTGGTTGGAGAGGTGGCTGAGGTATGTCCTGCTGAGTTTTTGAAGTACTACGCATGCTTAGGAAAGGGCGATGCGCAACAGTGTTATGAGGAGCAGAAAACGTTGAGCGGCTGCGTTACCAGCAAATCGCCATCTTTTAAGAAAATTATATCGAATTGTAAGCCGCAAATGGACGTGTATGAGAACTGCATTCGTCAGAACCCTGACTTCCGAACGCAATGCTTTGATTCATTGTTGGAGATGCGACAATGCGTGGCTCAAGCAGTCGGCCTGAACTAGAGAGACGCAACTATACCCGCATATATAGATATACAGAACGTACAGAGTGTACATGGCGAAATAAATAATAGTTAGTTGCTGCATGTGCAAATGGAAAAGAGGCCCAAACATAAGCTGCACGTAACAGCAATGCCTGGATCGACTATACTTACCTGGAGAAAAAGGGGGTTCGGAAAGGTGAAGTCATGACTCCACCTTGCCTGGTGAAACACCTGATGAGATTGACCACATACTCGCAAAGCGATCGTTACCAATGATTCAAATTAAGGGATGAATGCCAACCTTTGCTCTTCTTGACCCAGGACCTAGTGGACCCGAACAAAGAAGAGTTGTGTCGCATAAAAAGTCCCTGTCCAAGCGAATGCCCGAGACTTGCGACGTAACTTAAATAAGCCGTATCATGGAGAAATAAGAGTTAGAAGGAGTGCGAGTCGCGTACTGGCAAGCAGTGTATAAACGTCAATCGAATCAAATGCCACAAAAAAAGAAAAAGGTGGTTTGGCGATATACGCGTCTTATATATGTCCAGGGTTGGGGTACCTCTGCCTTGCAGACCATCGATGTATGTGGACTTCAGAGAACGAGATCAGATCAGACCAGGCAATGAGATCAGACAATGAGATTAAGGAATGGGTTCAAAGAGTATTGTTTTACTGAATTGTGATTTGAAGAGCTACAAATAATCAAAAGTCGAAGATTCGAGCATTGAAATGACGTTGAAGAGCTGCATGGTTCAAGCCACTGGACAGCATATAGCGGGTACGTTAAGAAAACCGCGGTAGATGATCAAAAATATATTACATAGATAGATATATGATGAACTCTTCATTGAGTGAATGCTAAAGAATCCTCTCAGCTACGACTTTAGATGCAATTGTGAGCAAGAGGTGCACATTCGAATATACTCTTCGCATTATGAGTCTAGTGTCACCCGTGCCCCTGAGGTCTTTAAGCTTGGTTTAGATGTCTCTGCACCGTTTTCGTGTATTATTCGTTAATGAGATCATGCACCAAGTGATTCTAAGCTAGATGAGGAGGAAGCAAGAAGTTCGGGATCGTGTTCTTGACGTGGTAAAGGTGTCCGCAATTACGGCATGTCATCTTTCCGTTCTTGATCTGAGTTTCTAAAAGCAGAGAGTGCAGATCCTTTAATAGCTGTTCGTTTTCCTCATTTATCTCGGGTTTCGTGGGCGGCAGGCTGGTATTTCCGAGGTCCTGAGCGACGGCGAGGAGAGCGGTCCAGTCTATTTTGGGCATGATATTGACGACGAATTGCGGGTCGAATTCTAGATCCTGGTGCACAAGTTCACACTCTTCGTACTTCAAGGGAAATGCATCTGTGGAACTCGAGCAGGCCTTGACTGCACACTGAACAAAATTCGTTGTTAGCAACTTCATTTGGTACAAAGATCCAAAATTTATGAATTCAAATTAGAAAATGAAAAATGTAGATCAGGGCGGGGGTTGTACTATACCGCTGCCAACTTCCACTGCTATTATTATATGGCAATGGTAGCCATAAAATATGTTATAGAATTAGAAACACGAAGTGGAATATGCAAATCTAAGTATATTCAAGCATAGAATGTTTTTTAACTGTCCTTTCCGCAAAGTTTTCTGTAGCTTTTTCATTAAGTGTGCACTCAATGCTACGCCTGTACATGAGAACAGTAGACTAATGCCAATCCTTAGGTATACAAATTGGTAACTTTACTATTAGCGGTATTTAATTTATTATTGTTTGACCATTTTGTTTTGTCTGTGCTTATTTGGATTTAACAATTGTCCACTCCAAGCCTGTAATGCTCACCTCCTGGCTAGCCTTCTCATCGTAATCGTACCACTCACCATCGTCAAATGTGAGCTCGAAGTTTGTTCCAGACTCCTCGCCTTTAGCCCAGAAGGGTCCATCTGGAATGAATTCGACTAGTTCTAGGCCACGGCAGTCGAACTTCGCAAGTTGTGTTGGCTTTTTACCTGCATCTGCTACAGAATACGATCCAAGCTTCGGTTCCACTGTAACATTGCCGTCCTTGCCACAGCTCTTACATTTCATAGCAAAGTTAGCCTCGCCTCTGCTGTTCTGGAGCGAGAATTTCTCATGAGCATTGAATCCAACTGCATTTGGGTGTACTTCTCGACACGAGCCGCACTCGACCTTGAACGTGAAGAAGTAAGGTGCCTCCGGTGCGTCTACAAATCCGAATTCACCAATTCCTTCACACTCGGCTTTCAACTGAAGGGCAAGCATGTTTCCTTGTTACGTTTGCTAAACAAGTGATGTATGTTGGTGACTCGAGAAGAGGTGATGCTTTCTCTTCAGCACCTGGTAAGTTAAGGCGTGAGAATGTCCAACGGCCCTGACCCACAGGGCAGGGCCATTTTCTTTAGATCATTGGATCGATCTATCAAGGTCGGTACAATCTCAATTTTCATTATAATATATTTGATTGGATCTAGCCGAAGCCGAGCGATGAAAGGTGTTCGCATAGTACCGAGCGTCTGGATACGCCGGTTCAATACCATTCCAAGCAACACTTCGTATTATAAACTAGGAGTGGAAGACCTCGACGCTGTTTTGGGCCCGAAGCGAATTGAGAGCTCCAGAATCGAGGCTACAATGCGACGAATAGCACAAAAGCTGTTTTTGAATGACGGGACACAGCGCGCTTTGCTAGAAAACGAGATTAGCGAGGACGAAAAGCTGTTCGTGAACGACAAGTACTTAAAAGACTTTGTCGATGCCCGTGATCTGGCTCCTCGACAGCTACCAACCAGCCAATCTCGACTAGCTAAGGAATTACGACACACTTTGCAATCGAATCATCCATCGATTGTTCATGAGGTTGCACAGATTCTTTGGAAGCATCCCATTAGAAGGAGAAGCACATACCAGATGGTAGCTCGAGAGATGCTGAGACTGGGCCACGGAAATGCAGCCCAACATATTATGGAGTCTTTGCTGATGGTAACAAGAAAAAAGCATTCTTCTTCAGCATCTTCATCTTCGCTGATTCAAGGAACTCCCACTTTTGACCATATTCCATTGGGAATTTCTGCATATACCCTGTGTCTTGAACTGGCCATGGCCAATGGCGATCATACCTGGTTTATGGAGTTAAGCAAAGCCAACTCAGCGAAAGGTAATAGCCCTTTAAGACATAAGTTTGAGTTGGAGGAGGGCGACCCGTCGGTCGAGCTGATGCTTGCCGAGGGGTTCATGAAGTTCAGCCACCCACATCTGCTAGACGAGGTGTTACGGCGGAATAGCAAGTCGCCATTCTATGTGAAACTGCTGGCGGTTTCCATGGAGATGGCAGCACGATATAATGACGAGCGTCGCGCTATATGGACTTTCAACGAGTTTGTCACCAGATTCAATCCATCAAAAACTGCAACTGTTCGATTCCTGCTACTGGCCCGAAAGCATCCTGCTACCAAAATTCGTGCAGCGCAGTATGTTCCAAAACTGTCGCCTTCTAAACAGAAGCTGTATAGATTGAAAGAACCAGTGTGGCAGTACTTGCATCCGTATGCTAATTGAGGTTCAAAGGGCACAAACATTAAACTATTTATGAGAATACTAATAATGACACGTTAAAAGAAATTTCGTAGCAAACATAAATATATTGCATGATAGCCAATAGGATCCTGTCGATGTGGACCAGCCAACGTAAAGACTTCTTGTTTGATTTCACTTAAATTTCGAGATTCGATAATTTTCAAGGGGGGAATTTGTTATTTTTCTTTTCTTTTTTTTGTTCGTAAAATTGGAATCGGTTCTAAAATACTAAATATTGAGAACCTTGAAAAGGACTGGTGCGGCTATGAATGCCGCGGGTGTTATACCGCCGTAAACAATGAGTCTAACGGCTACTTCGACATCGTAATGTAATCTGGGTTCCTCGATTTCGTTTTCTTTATCTATCGGAGAAGAGGATGTCCGTGTTTCTCCAGATTCTCTTGCTCGAAGCTCATACAGATCAGCTTCGGATTGTGGACCGACAGATATACTTGGGGAGCGACGAAGGTGCCTAATCCTTGTTACCATTTCATTCACTTCTTCTCGTGAGTCAGGAATGTTATCGGTGAGAAGATCTCCAGGAACATTCGAGTACTGTGTTGCCGGCATAAAATATCTTCGGGGGTTTCGAATGCCCATCTTGTTGAGGACTCGCCAAACCGGAGGAAGAACACGGAGAAGGAGCCGCTTGGAGTAATGTCTCCACACCACAATGACACCAACACCAATCAAAAACCTTAGGGCTGCAGATACCAACGCCAACCATTTAGGTCCAGTAGTAAAGCGATCCATATCAAACCTCGCGTAGGGCGAGATACCCACCCATATGGTCCACAGCAAACCAAGAACAACGCCAGAGAATGCAACACTATCGTCAAAGCAAGGGCAGTCGTCTACGGGACTGGGGCACGCGGAAATCGCGAGAATAGTAAGAACAGTAAGCCAGATGTTATCTGTAGCGACCATGGGGTCAAACCGTTCTCTGATGAACCTCCGTAGTTCATAGGAGGCTACGCCAAACACGCATCCAACAATAATATCTAAGAATCCGTGCATTCCATTATACAACCGGCCAGAGATAAGCGTTGCCAGTAACCACGCAGACAACGAATATACGGGCAGGCTGTTTGGGTATTTCTCTGCCATAACAAGCGCGACAGAAATGGCATTACAAGAATGTGTGGACGGCATTCCGTACTCGAGCATCGCAGATCCACTCATTGAAATACGGTGAAGGGGAGGACTCATTGGTCTCGGGAGACACAGTAGATCTTTGAGGAAGCCAGTAAGACACACGCCTAGAGCCAGAACCCAAACGATATCGAGTCCAAACAATGGATCTCCAAACCAGAATGTCACTGGAAGCATCACCATATAAAATGTGTGCGTACCGACGTTCGCCGTAACGGCAAAATACCAATCTAGCAAAGGCGTACGCACAGTATCCTGCATACGCGCGAGGATCGGGGTCTCCTTGCGAACCACCTTCAAGATCTGCTCACGGCAGTGGAACAACCATGGCGGCATGTACTTCGCATAGTGATCCGCAGCTCGCGTGCCAGCATCCATCACTCCTGCAATTCTTCCTACGAGTCTTTGTTTAGTGTGAACCACGACTTGTTACGGGTGAACATGGGTGCGTGTAGTCGACCCCAGCCCTGGAAGTGAAAAGCCCCAGAACCCTCAGTGATGCCTGCTCCACAAAATTCATGTGTACATGTGTACACTATACAAATGCTGGCACAAGCAGAAGCACAGGCACGCACACGATAAGGCACGATAAAGTCATGAGTCGCGGGGAACCACGTAGGAGCATGCGCAGTGTATTTTCCCCAACAGTAAGCTGTCCAGAAAAAAAAAACAACTAAAGATCGGATTTTAAAATCACCACAACCATTGGCGCAATTTAATTATAGGACCCATGGGAGTGCGATGGTAGGGCAGAACGAAAGCCGGATCGAGTCAGGCATATTGTGGTTCAGCCCAGAAGAGTGACGACCACAAGTATTATAAGCACCGAGTTGAGAGCAGCACAGGAACGCATCTGGTATAAAAAAATAGGGATAGCATTTAGAACTCCTACTTTTACGGAGTACTTATATGTAAAATCGATTTCATTGGGGTAAATTGAGACACGAATTTATGGTGCATAAGGTGTGACTCCCATCTGCATGTTATGCACATGTGCAGGGTAAGGACGCCGCGTTGGTCCACAAACGAGCTGGACCGTACTTGTTACTGTGTCGTAACGAGAGTAATGCTTAGACAAAAAAAAAGGGACAGGACAAATTGAAATTCGAATAAACAACAAAGAAACGGCATTTTGAAGTGAAAGTCATGCGCCATACTGATCTTAGATGGTATTATTCCGTGACCAAGCTACGACCGATCAATTCAAGTTGAATCCGCTCCACTATTTGGTCAGGCAGCGCCAGTGGTAACTCGCTTGGTGTATATTACTTGATGCATATTGAATTAATTAGAAACTACTGTTTCATTATCTTGGACCATAGAGAGCTTGCTTGGCGATGCATAGGTTCAAGCGCCAGCGCCGATTCTTGCATACGTCTTAACTGTGCCATCATTAATACGCTCCGCGCGAGTTCTTCAGCAATTTCGGCTCGCAACGTGGCAAGCTGCGTTTCCATACTAATTCCTGATTCTCCAGACATTGCTTTCAATCTTTGGTTTACTTTGAACTAATACCTAGATGGGGTTCTCTACAAGGTGCCTTACGTCCTCCAAAGCTGGACCACTTGAACCCATACCCATATAAACAAGAGAATCTGCTGCTGACATACGGTTATGCACATTTGACAATTTCATCTACAGAATTGTGTGAATGAATCCCGAGGATGTGGAGGACTTGCTCGCCGGATTGAGCGACGAGGAGAATCAGGAACAGACAGAGGATAGCACAGCTCGTGACCAACCGAATGATTCTTTAGAGAGTCAGATTGCCGCTCTATTTACGGCTGTAAACCAGATCTATAAAAAACGCAGTCCCACCATAGATCAGCTGGCCCTGACAGTTGAGGAGTACGTTCAATTGATAAATATTCTGGGGAACGCATCTGAAATCAACAAAGAGGCACAGGAAAAGCTCGTCAAAGCACTTGGTAACGACAGAACCCTAAAACTTTGCATTGCATTCTCTGAACCATCTAAGTGCGAGCTAGATTCTCAAGAGTTAGAAAATTTAGAGACTCAATTGAGCCAGCTAGAGGAATTATTATCAAGAAAGGCCTCTCTCCTCAAAAATCTCACTGAAACTGCATCCTCTGATTCGCCGAATCTAGCGGTCCTTATAGACCCGTACACCATCGCATTACTGATTTTGAAGATAGGCACACTGAAACAATTGGCATTGACATCCGCATCAAATCTAGTGAACCCCTTGACGTCCCCGTTGGCACATGATAAACTAATAACGGAGGTTCCCGATAACTATAAACGGCAAGCACTCAGGATTCTATCTGGAAAAGTGATTCTAGCAGCACGCCTAGATCTCAACAAACCACCGCAACTCAATCCAAGTACTTCTCAATGGCGTCGTAATGTGGAACACCGGATCAGTAAACTTCTTGCGCCTCCACCGGCTCTACAAGAAAGAGCCTTACCGAAACCAGTAGATAAGAAGAGCAGAAAGCGAGGTGGAAAACGGATTAGAATACAGAAACAGAAACGAATGAAAGAGATCAAGCAAGACTTCGTGAAATTCGGTGCCTGAATCTGTCTTTACTCGTTTTTTATCATAACCAAAGCCTTTTTCACTAAGGGCAATCGTACCTCATTGATTGTATAAATAGTAAAAGTTACAATAATTTAGAATCCCAAAATATCATCTCCTGGTTGATAAATATGCAACCCATTATCTTCGGCCACCGATGCGAGCATTCCGGGAATAGCCGGATTCCAGCACACGTCAGTGACAGCCGTTTTATGTCCTCCATGCGTTATTAAAGGCCGCGCTTCAAACAAAGCCGCGTTCCATACTTTCGTGGTACCATCTACTGAAGAGGACGCCAACACAGACGGGTGCCATGTATTCCATTTCAAGCTTGTAATGTAATCTGTGTGACAGGATTGACCTCCGTCTTGACCATTCTCAAAATTAAAAATCACCACGGGGGGTGACGCACGAAGATCAAGCAGTGATATCTTTCCAGAATCAAATCCCACTGCCAGTAAGGATGCGTTGACAGGATTCCAGGCCACTGCAGTAGGCTTTGATTCATCCGACCCAAAGAAATGACTGAGGACTGGTGGATCATTATCGCCCTGTGTTTGCTGAATATGCAACCAGCCATCGTCACCACATGTAGCGAGAGTTGCTGCTCTTGTAGGGTGCCATGCAATATCATTAACAGCAGTGCCGGAAAGATGATGGCGCTTTCGTCGGGGTTCCATGAGTCCAGTACTGGAATTATACTCTGAGCGCATATCCCAAATAAAAACTTCTCCATTAGCGTCACCGGTGGCTAACATACCTTCTTCTACGGGAGACCAGCTCAGAGCTAGAGCCTCTGCGGTATGTCCAACCAGTCTTACGGTAGGCACATAATGATTTACTGGTTTATAAGGAAACTTGGTAGAGTCCCAGATGGCTGCTTCACCTGTATTAGCAACAGTTGCAATCACATTGGGGTTCTGAGGCATATAGCGTGCCCGCTCAACAATCCCGTTCACCTGGATCCGTTGAACAATTCGCAGATCTGCAGCAAATGCGGGCTGATAGTTGCCCACAGTACCTTGATCAGCATCATATTCACCCAATGACTGAGGGGGAGGCACCTCAGGTGTACTCAGTTCTCCGATTCGCAAATACTCAGTAGAACTGCCGCCTGTATTAGTAGTTAGAACCAACCGTTGTCGACTATTAAGTACCGGATTCGATGTATCAGGAGTGCCCGGCCTCGTTTTAGGCTGTTCTTTTCGGATAAGTTCTGGAAGCCATTCAACGCTCAATGAAGGCCAGGGAAGCTCAAACACGAGCAGAGTATCATACAGATGTTGGGCGTTTTTCTTCCACGCGAGGAACCGAGGTTGTGACTCGTCGATCGGGGTATCCATTTGAAATAAAAAAAAAACCCAATAGAGGTGTTATTCAATATGAACAGGGTCGATCAGATTAAAATACCAAACTCAAAGGTTCTTAATTGAAATTTCAGTACGCGTTGTAGCGCGACTCTAGTCAATCGGGTCTGGTAAATAATGAGAGGAGCGCCAGGGCCAGTACCAATAACACGTATCCCAACAGACCCTAGCAGTATCGTGTAATTCCTGGGATCGAACCGGGATCGTATTAGCTCTTTCGCCGTAACTGTGTGTAATTGTTGAGATTAATCACAACGAGGAAGTTGTGTGTATACTCACAAGTGGAATGGACATTTCTCCAGATACTATCGAGAAAGACCAGATTCTCCCGGACGAACTCACGCCAGAACCGCATGACGTGAGTTCTCTGGAGCGGTCGCCCCGTATTCCCAGTGCATCCTTGATCACAGTGACAACCTGGTTGCCACTTATTAAAAAACTTAGCATCAACTTATTTATTCCCTTTTTGAACGGAATTATGCTCGGATTTGGCGAAATCTTTGCGCACGAGTTGGGAATGCTCCTAGGATGGCGATCTGCCCGTGGATTTGATCCTTCAAGCATGCCTCCTGCCACAAACCCAAAGGCTCGACGACGGTGGTTATTTGGGATCTTCTAATTTATGAAGTACAATATAGAGAACAAGTCGAGAAATTGAGAAGAAATAAAGTGAAAACGAACTCATTCCCTAGGTGTGAAGCTAGCTTTCTCTAAAGAAAAAGCACAAGTATACAAGCTTAAAGAATTGTACCCTGTAGCGCGAGATTGGTATTACTATATTTAAGTAGATCGCGTACCAAATTCCGATCGCTGGGGTCCAGGTTCCTCATATATATGTAGCTAAAAACGGCTTAGTACCAAATGATAGTGCGTACTAGCTTGAATTATTGTTATTCACACCATCACTCAGTAGTTATCAGTTGGTAGTCAGTAAGCTATGGATCGAACGAATATCTACACGAAAGATTTGTGTCTGTAGCTACTATATTTCCCATTATGTTCCTTCCAAATGATATTTAATCACGTACAAGCACTAGGTAAACAAGGAAATTCCTGAGTGGTTGTCGCTGATCATCTAGTTCCTCTTAACATGGTCAAATGGCGGATTATTGTACTCAATTGAAACTTATTTTACCCTTAACGGCGATCGATCTATGGTTTTACAATGTGTGTACAGTAATGATAAATATTGCTTCCAAAGAAACCTGCGCCAGAGAATTATATATACTGACCGAATTGACCCAGCCCAGACTGTCAAGGCTACACTACTGTTCCGATTGCCCTCAATTTCGCAATAGTTGCGCCACTAGTCATCTTTGATCCCGCCAAAGGTCCACCGCATCGCCTAATAGAACAAGCACGCCCAGGGCAAGCAACCACTACCCCTACCCACAGAATGCCGTTATCCCCTGAAGGCACAGCTAACCCTACCTAACCGCAGCACAGACGTACGGATCAGCACGCATGGAAGGGAGGGGGAAGGCCCGCCTGTGAATATATATATAGGGAGAGTCTCCAACGTCATTTTTTAACTCTTACAATTACACACAAGAAAATTGAACACCAATGAGTAGCGGAAACAACTTCCAGTCTGACCTTAAGAACGCCGAGGCTTCCGGAAAGGATATGTACAGCGACTACAAAGGCGGCAAAGGTGTAGACAAGCAGAAGCTTCAGAAAGGCGAAGCCGATGGTAAGAAGCTTTATGACGATTACAACAAGGAGTCGAAATCTAGCGGCGGAGGTTTCAAAGAAACCATCAAAGGCCTCTTCGGTAAGAAGTGAGCCAATTAATGAGATCCTCACCTAGGATCATTTAATTTCCCATACATGTTCTTATTTGTACTGCATTTTCATTTTTAGCTAAAAGATCATTTCCATTCGATTAAGTTATACAACCAAATCCTGTTTCTACACTTGCATGATTACAATAAGCATGGCATACGTTCTGCAGAATACCATGTGTTTGATTGATTCGGCGTATGTGAACTATATATAAAGCAGAAAAGTAGGCACATTTGGTTATATGGTTATTTATACAAGCAGCTTTCAGTTCCATTTCGTGCGATAAATCTATTTATAAGGACTGAATAACTACAGCGTTTAGCGAATAGGCAGCAATGGTGATGGTCCGAAGCGCGACCGAAGTTGCCTCTATACATACATATGTATACACACGATATGTATATACATGATAGATATATACACGATGGATACACCAAAGACAGGTCTGTGTTTACTCCATGGCTATGATATAAACACAAACATGAATATTAGCCTAATCTGCGAATCTCCTAGTATTTACCAATACTAATTTAAAGCTGGAAGGCAATTACCTTTTGAGGGTGAAACATTGCTTAACGGCAGAGCTACGATGAATTCGGGTTTCTTGGGAAGGCTCAGAGTTGCTTTTTATCACAAAGGGCCGCATTGGCACCGAATCCCGTGAATATAGGGGGGAGTGGCGCTCACACGGATTGCGATCTAAAAGGGTTCGAATGATCGATTTCCAATTGGTTCTTCAATGTTGACGTGATTGCCGAAACTGGTCTGAGCTCAACCTGATTTTGGCCCAACGTCTCAACGACGTTACGTCATTCATGTGGTTCTTGACGCCCCAAGATGATTCTATGTACCGTACGTATGTATGCTATTCTATTTGCTTCATAAAAAAAAAAAAAAAAAACATAATACACGGCCAGCCTAAGTTCCAACGCTTGTTTTTCGTCTACGTCATTACTTCGGGCGCCTTCCAAATGCAACAATGCAGGCTGGTTATGTCACCTGCGTCAAGAGAAACGTGATCTCTGGGTTATGGCTCAGAATCCTGCGGAATGCTGGATGTGTCCCTAACCAGCAGCATTGGGGCTGAAGAAATGGGTTCAACGGACATTTGAAATTTCGATTTTTGTCTGTGAACAAGTGAGTGGCCATGGAAGACCATTTCAAGCTTGGTCCGAAGAATTTATCCATATGAAATTCCATGCTTCCTCTCCCACTTCTCGCGGCCCTCTTCGGAGAAACTGACCGATCGTTGGCGAGTTCACAACGGCAAGGGTCAGGGTGCGGTTCGGGCACCAGCCAAATCATGCTAAAACGTTACCTACCCTAACCATGATAGGTATTGTCGGATGGTGTGAGGAGAAGAAGTAACAGAGTCGTGTGCCGTGTGGTTCACGGGTGAAATACAGTTCATGGTAGCATTTATACCCGTGTAGGCCATTTCGACGCAGTGCCTCTCAGGAATTGCCGGTCGTAGTAACCGCAATGCGCGATAAGTAACCGCGAGGTTAAATCTATATTTGGTAATAATATTAAGAGACGCAACGGATCAACCTCTCGACAGAAGTGCGTCCAGCGCAGAGTGGGATCTGCAGCAACAAATACATAAAGCAGCGTACAGTCTAGTTCCAACCTATATACCAAGATTTTACACCTATTTGAATAACGGCCTAAGCCGTTTTCTTAACTTCGATCCGGCCCATGGATGTCAGGCTACAAAGGGGGTTAAGAGGGCACAGACGCATGCGATCCACGTGGAAAACCCCACAAGAGGGTTGGGGGATGCACAGTCTGGGCGTTGCTAAACCAATTCTCGAAACGCATGAAATAAACCCTATAAGCGATGTATAGATAAAAAAAACAGTATAAATATTCGGCGTGCCTGATATTTCAGATCGTAACATTCATCTGAAACATCAATTTTGATACTATAAACAATGGGACTCTTCGATCAAGTTAAGAACATGGCACAAGATGCCCAGAACATGGCCCAAGGCAATGGAAACTTCAATGAAAATGCTAATAAATTGAAGCAGGATCTCCAGGGCTTCAATTCTGGTAACTCCGGCTCTGGTAACTCCGGCAACTCGGGAAACAGTGATAGCTATGGATCAGGTTCCGGATCAGGTTCCGGATCAGGCTCAGGCTCCGGCTCCGGCTCAGGCGGTTACGGTGGTAACTCTGGCTCTGATAGCTACGGCTCCGGATCCAATTCTGGCTCTGGTGGCTTCGGTGGTAAGTCTGGCTCCGGTTCTGACAGCTATGGCTCTGGTGGCTCCGGTTCTGGTTCTGGTGGCTTCGGCGGCAGCTCTGGTTCTGATAGCTACGGTTCCGGCTCAGGCTCAGGTTCCGGTTCCGGCGGTTTCGGCGGTAGCTCAGGCTCAGACAGCTACGGCTCAGGCTCAGGCTCTGGCGGTTACGGCGGCAACTCAGGCTCAGGCTCAGGCGGTTTCGGTGGAAACTCTGGTTCAGATAGCTATGGTTCCGGCTCCGGTTCTGGTGGCTATGGTGGTAACTCAGGCTCCGGTTCTGGCGGATTCGGTGGTGGTTCTGGCTCTGATAGCTACGGCTCTGGTTCTGGCTCCGGTGGATTCGGCGGCAGCTCTGGCTCTGACAGCTACGGCTCTGGCTCCGGCTCTGGCTCTGGTGGCTTTGGCGGTAACTCCGGTTCTGGCTCTGGTGGCTTTGGTGGCAGCTCTGGCTCTGGTGGCTTCGGCGATAACTCTGATTCTTATGGTGGCAGCTCTGGCGGTGGTTTCGGCGGCAACTCTGATAGCTACGGTTCCGGCTCTGGTTCTGGCTCCGGCGGTTTCGGTGGAAACTCCGGCAGTGGCTCTAACTGGTAAACCATCAAGCCTTAATAACAAGGTGTTACTGAATATTTGTAAACGTGCTAAATGATAATCTTTTGTCTTAACAAAAACATCAAAGAAACTTGGATCTGTTTCTTTTTTATTTCGATACGCTTTTTTCTCCACTATTATTAGAAGTTTCAATGATTTATGTCTATGACAAACATCATACATATAGAATGCACATGTATATACAATTTGACTCTGCTATAATTTATAAAATAGCTCAATTGATCAAAATGGTTCGATTAGGAGCATTTATTCACCAAGATCTATAGACGCGATCCACAAGCAGATCTTCCAGGAGATCCATGGACTTCGGGTTAGCTGCTTGTCCCAAGGTGGGGCTTCAGAATTGCCAATATCATGTATCCAAGGAACAGCTACAGGATATGTTTACACCATTGGAACCTCAACTCACTGTGTGGGCTTCTTCCTTGAATGGCTTTCACGCGTTGTTGAAATTAATATTTGAAATTGACGAACCAAACAGTGAGTTCATGTATAAATGGGGTTCACACCAGCAGCCATTGTTGCACCCAATGTTCCAGATAAAGTGGATCCCATCAAATATTTAACCACTCCTGTGCAGTCTCGGGCACAAGAGCAGGCCCAAGTGCAGGCTCAAACGCTGGCATATGCGAAACTTCACGGGATGTCGGCGAGTGAGTTAGAACGTATCATATTTGGCGCAGAGGCGCGCAAGCCGGTAATGAACAAACCGCTGAGTAGGGAAGAGCAGCAGGAACTTCAGGACAATAAGACATGCACGATTCCAACCCAGATCACCCCGCCTCCAGACGTACCGAACACCTCTGTTGACTACCCGTATTTATTCACAAACGTCCGAACTAGGCATCCTTACCAAGTCATGGAGGTTTGTCAGAGCTCGAACCCAGATCCTCCGAGAGAAGCAAGCATGCTTGGAAAAACACAAGCACCAGTGGTTTCATTGAGTGAGAACGACTTGGAGATTGGCTCTCAGTTCATTGAGACGATAAGCGACAAACTCGCAGAGTACGGGATCGTAAAGCTAGCATTCCCCGAGACTAGGACTCCAGCCCGTCTTCCAATTGGACCAGATGTTACTGGATTCAGGACCATCAAACAAGCAGTCTTCAACAATGACACCAACTTCGATTTTCGACAGATCAAGCGAGGATTTTTCCGAGCATTGATACGATTTCACACAACTACCGAGGGTAAACGTAGGATGCAACGATTACCAACGTTAGAGCGGAAGCCCATCGATTTCTATCGTTTGTACCATCTGGTAGATCTTCACGGGGGCGCCGATTCAGTTACTAGGCGCAAGGCTTGGGCTCAAGTCGGCCGAGAAATGGGTTACTCTAGCTATGCGGTTCCCACATTGAGTTCCGCCATGAGGCAAACATATGCACGAGTCCTTCAGCCCCTAAAAGACTGGCTTTCCAGCGAATTACCAACCCCACTGAATCCGCATCTTATTCCCAGACTCGACGTCGATGACGTTGGTGACTCCAAATGGCACCGACTTGCTCACGGTATAGTCATTGATACCGAAGCTAGAAACACGTCGTTTACAACCAGAAAAGTTCGCGACTTTGAAGACATCAAAAACAGCCCACCATGTTATACAATAAAGCTTTTCAAACACGGAAAAGATGATCAGAGCTCCTCGATTTCAGTGAGCGAACTTGAAAATCAATTTGCCAGTTTACCAGAATGGTATGAAACCGAGCGCATGTATCCGCGTGCCAAACTGATGAAATACCCCAATGAATATAGACACTATACCTCAGTGGACCCAGCTCTGCTGAAAAATTGGGATCCATGGGACATCAGTGCAATTTCTTTGAGAGATAATAGAGACTTTTTCCCCTTCATTGCTGACCAGGATCTAGATGATATTCTACTTGCGGAACTCGATGTCGGAGCGAAATTCTCCACGCAGGACTGGTACACACCGCTGAGCGGAACTTACGAAGTGAATCTTGCTGTTGACGGCCATCCTCGTACTTGGTACACGAAATCTGGCGTGTGGACAGACCAGAAAGCGTCCGAAATCGTTATTGTGGACCCTAACGCGGAGGTACTTAATTGGTGTCATGGATTCAGTTTCATGGCTACAGCGCGGATCTTACTCAATAGCAACTGGCTAGTCAACGTTTGCCAAAGAGATCTTACTGATTTAAAAAATGACCCCGTTGTGTGTGTACAGCAAACACTTTTCAGAATAGCTCAGGCCTGTTCTCAGCAACAGCCTATTCTACCTAATGTCAAATCACAGGCGCTAGCTGTACTGAATAGATTGTGTGATCATGAACTGAGCTTGCTACAAGAACTTCACAAGATCCCCGGAATTTATGAAAACAGACAAATAGTAGAAGAGGATTCAGGGCCGGCGGTATGTCAACGAACTAAAAAGAGAAGATTCTTTTCATGGATTGTTTCAAATGGACAACAACCGCTTTGCGTTGAGGAGTTTCTGGAGAGCCGCAAAAGTGAACCCAATACCAATGCACAAGGAATTCAGCTCGTAACGAAGTATAACGATCCTCAGGAATTTTTCAACAAGATGAAATCAGCTGTTTCTGCATGCCCCGTTATAGATCCCAACGAATGGCCTGAGAGAACAAGCCGCTGTCTTATTCCTCGCAACGGTGAGCAGAAATTGCCCACAGAAGAAGACCTGAAGGCTTTGGTTACCAATGTACCGGAGAAGTTCTCAAAGCTTGCAGTGAACCTCAGCAGAGCAATATCGAAGCTTCACCACTGGCTTCGATCTAAGAATCAACAATTTGAGTACCGGGATGCGGTTGATTGTGCTGATAATGGCACGCAAGTTGCAGACATTTACAAAGTTGTTAATGAGGAAACCAGTAAGGCTGTTGAGCAGTGGAAGACATTCTATGACACAATTATGAATGTACATCAAAGTCAAAATGCTCCTGCAGACGTTGTTGACAACCAGCATTTGAACCCGGAAACAGTGCTCGGCGAGGCTAATAAGCTTCTCCATGATCATGGACGAAATCTCAACCCACAGCACAGGAAGTCTCTCATGGATGTCGCGCGCTTAATTACATGGACTCGAGAGGTGTGTGATGCCCTCAAAAAGTACGAATCAGCACCTTCGCCTCAGCTAAACTCACGTTTAATCTCCCTGGTTGCTGAGGGAATTGATGAACTTGAAATCAACAACGATTGCAGTCCGCTAGTAGAGTTGACTTCGGCTCCCAAAAAGCATCATCTTTCTGACGAAATGGAAAGAAATTTAAGTTTTTTACTTGGAACAGGAAATGCATTGATTCCTGCCCGAATTGTTGAAATGTATGAAAAATATTTCAGCAGTAATGGCCTCCCAGGAAACATAGATAATATCGATCAAACACTTGTTGCGGAGTTCAGTAAGCTTTATCAGAACATGCCTCTTATTCGCCGAATGGAGGAGCCTAATCTACTAGACAGACCTAGGCGAAGTGAAGTGGTTGCATTGAACTCTATTGGAGCGATAAACCATATCTTGGCACAGCTAGATGCATGGCTGGAAACCGCGAAACAGCTGGACTGGGTAACGATTGCTTCTCGCCTGCGAAATATGGCCGCAAATCAACCTCCAGCTCCTATAATGGGAGCCTTCCCGATCGCCATTGCATCAATAGTGAACGTATACACGCAGCTGTTCTATCTGAAAGTTATGCCAGATGACGTGGAAAGTGTTCGAACAGCTTTCGAAAACACTATTGAACGCCTTACTCGAACACCTCTGGCTACAGTGATTCAATACGGATTTGTACCATAAAAAAGAAAAAAGGAAGATAATATTTATTTATATATCTGTCATACTAAAATACATGGCCAAGAAATAGAAGACAGCTTATTTCTTAATCCAGTCGTTGTAACCGCGACGGTTACGGAAGATCTCGATAGCAATGAACTGTACACGGAAAGCAAACATGGTATTGTGCTGGTCGTACTCGCCATCGCTGTGAATTCGAAGAAGAGTACCGAAGTTATAATCAGGGACCTTTTTCTCGTAACGCTGGGCAAACTTGAACCACTTGGCCTTTCCGTCCTTGCCCTTCATTTCATCCTCAATAAGGTGAGCGCCCTTCTCAGGGTTCTCTTTGATTTCGGGGAAAGTCTCAAGCAAATCATCATAAAGCTCATCATCCAAGTTGGTCATCTTGAGCTTGCTAGCACCAAACTTCTCCAGCAAGGTCCAGTAAGTCTGGGCATGCTCAACAGCCTTCACAGCGAACTGCTTTTCAATGTCTTCGAGGTTCTCGGCCGTGTTGGCGTCAAAGTTTCCAGGAACAGCAGCCATTTCTTATGAATTGAACTTGTTGTTTTATTGTTGTTGTGAATTCAACTAAGTTTTAAATTAATATTTGAAAAAAAAAAGCACAAGGCAAGAGAGATCTGCTGATGACCCCTGCCTCAAACCCAACCCCACTAATTAACGGTTGGACGGTTAAGGTGCTAAACGTAGCTAGCAATTGCTAGAAAGTGGAAGAAGAAACCAAATTATATATGATTAAGTTAAATGCGAAACCACAACATTATGAACGAAACTAGTGTGTTTTTGTTTGTTGGGACAAGCTTCAGCCAGGCGGTTGTGGGGTTGGTGTTCTGCAGATGGTGTTCTGCTGAGTTGGTGCCGATCACCATTATGGAAGTTATATAGGCATGAGAACGTAAATTGAATGAATAGAAGAACATTACATCGTAAAATAAATATAGACTATGTGCAATCATCAGAAATCATCACGCAACAATCCCGAGAGTGAGCAGCACCAATTGCGCCATGAACTGTAAGGACCAGAACCCGACTTTCTTTATTCTTCGAGATCTGGCTTCGTCGTCTCGAGCATTACGTGCAAAAGCACGGTAGATTTCTCCGCTCAAGTCGGCCATGAGACCGCTGTCATAAACAGTCCAGCTGCCATCAAAGTCGTAGAGTCGTTTGGCCACATGGCAATGCACAGGAATGTACGTGTCTCGGGAGTTGATGTAAGCCACCATAGGGTGGATAATAGCATTGTTAATGTAGTTTAGGTCCGGCGAGTAAAGAGGAGCAGACGCTCGTGGGTTGTTGAATTGGACTCGCAAGTCAATTGCGACTGTTTTAGAGTGTTCGCGACGATGGACATCACGTTCTACTTCAGTCACAATATCGGTAGGCTGTTTATTAGACCAGATGCTCTTGATCTGAGCCTCCCAGCGTTCGACCAAATCCTTGAATTTCTCTCCAGTGGTAAACTCTAAATTATCGCTGGGCAACATGATATCTGCCAGGAAGTCACAAGTTCCGCTTTCAATCCAGCCAAACATTCCTGTAACACCTCTGTTCAAGTGACGGATATCGACATCGTCGATACGCAATCTTTGAACTTTCCGGAAAGGAGGAGGTTTCGGAGATGATGAAATCGATAGGGTTTTGTCATTACGGTTCGGAGAAAACGCAGCCTGGTTATAGTTGAAACTTTGGTTGTGGACGTTTACATCTGTGGGAAGCTGTCGAGTGTGCATTGAGAACATGGCATTGTCGAATGATCCAGAGACATAGTTCGCATTTAGCAGATCGTAGAACAACCATTGTTTTCGCAAACGAGGGAATTCTCCTGAGAACAGTGAGATCTGGAACGGAGGGACCGGCGGAAGTTCTGGCTGGTGGTTGGGTTGCAAGACTGTTACCATAAGATCTTCGATCTTGACAGTTTCCCAATCGAAATCACCACGCTTGTATTTCTTTCTGTGCTTGGTAGGCTCGTAATGGGGATCGAACTTGAGGTATCGTCTGTCAATGACACCACGAACGCCTTTAGCTTCTATGGTTTCAAGAATACCACGCCCACTTAGCCAGCGTTTTAAAGACAAAGTTACAGAAATCGTATCCACAGTCAAGTCGAACTGTGTATAATTTCCAATGTCTTGAGTTGTTGTATGTGAGTCGTCAGTCATAACAGGGGACTCTTGAGTCCTAGCTGGATCTGTTTTTTCACCAAACGCACAAGTTTGAGGTCCAGTGGCGACATTATGAACAGTACCAGGTCTGCGCTGAATAAAGACTTTGTTCAACGCAATGGAACCTACCTTCCAATCAGGAACAATGGCCTGCTCGAAAACCACATGAAGCCCGGTTTCCTTAGTGACCAAGCGACCAACCCAGCGGGCGACCAGGTCTTCAGCACGGAATTGAGACATTGCCCAAATGAGGAGAGAGATAAAAGTGGTAGTTCCTAACAAGATCCATAGAATATGACCCCAGACGATCCAGGAGAACATTGCTCCAATCTCGTCTGTGTTGAAGGGGCGATAGTTTTTGATCAGTGCCCACTTTGTTCGAACTGCCAGTCTTCCCCAGAAAGTTTTCATTTGGTTCAGATGGTATTCTAAAGTTTTTGAACGGTGAGGATATACCTTACCATCTTTAGTTGGATCCTTGGCAGAGCGATTGGCTGGATCCTTGTTGGAACCTGTGGCTACATCCTTGGATGGTTGATTCACTGAGTTATCGACTGGAGCTCTTGGTGGCTTCTCAGATCCGTCATTCCGCGTACTGAAGTACCTCGAATTGGTTAAATTTACCCCCGGTTGTGCGAATGGACGTCTCCGAGACATCAAAACATTTTGTGACACATTAGGGAACCGGGCGAGCATGGACACCTTGGACTCAATATTATTCGGAACACTCAAACCAAAGTTGAACGTTTTCCGATCCTGTGCCGCAAGCATTCCAGAAGCAGGTTTTCTATATAGCGATATCGGCGCAGGATGTGAACCCGGCAGTTTCGAAGGAATGAAACGACCGCCAGTCGCTGCTGAACGTAGCGGACGTATCAATGTAATAGGTCGACATGCGGGTCTTGTCTTCGACAAGACATTCAGCATTGTCGAATCAATTAATATTATCGCACCCAGTCCTGGGATGGGAATTAATTATGGTTGGAGAGTGGAGTTGATTTCCTGGGCGATGGAAGTTGTGTGCGTAAGTGTTCCTTGATCCTATGTATTATTAGTGTGGCCAGCCAGCCAGCCCTGCCATTGCGTTTAATTTTTAAAAAAAGGATGCGTGCCCTAAACTCAATTCAGATGAGATGAAGTTCTGGCGGGACAGGAAAGAAGCGGAGGCGTACCATTACCCGTATCACGGCGTAGCGAATTGTAGCCGCATGATGTAGCCGCAACATGTAACCACAATTAATAAATATTTTTTATCTTTTTTTTTTTTTTTTTTTTTCGTTCGCAAAACCAGTATAGCGTAGCCACCCAAACGAAACAGCCGTACCCTCCTCCTCTCTCCCCCAGACCCTCTGCCCTTGTCACCACCTCAACCTTCATAGCCTGCTATTAGGTATACGCTCACTAACATATTTTCATTTCCCCCCTTTAATTTTTTATTTGAATAATGAGCGACGCGGTTGAGGCGAAAGTTGAGAATCTCAGCGTTGAAGACACGCAGCCGACCGAGACTCAAGTCTCCAAAACCGTACTGGAATCGACGGACTTTTCCGTCGTCCACCCGCTTACCCACAAATGGACCTTGTGGTACTTGAAGCCAGCCCAGGGTACCGTTGAGAACTGGTCGGAACTTCTTAAGGAGTTGGCCACTGTTTCTACTGTCGAGGAGTTCTGGGGTGCCTTCAACTCTGTGCCGAAGGTTACCGAGCTTCCGGTTAAGGCTGACTTCGCTTTCTTCCGGGAGGGCGTTAGACCCGAGTGGGAGGATAAGGCCAACCAGGATGGTGGCAAATGGATCGCTCAGCTCCGTCTTACTGAGGAGATCGACTCTGCTTGGTTAAATCTGCTCTTGAGCTTGATTGGTGGCACTTTGGACTCCTCGGACCCTGAGAGGGAGGTTGTAAACGGTGTCTTCGTTATGGTCCGTCCACGATTCACTGTCCGTGTTCAGTTGTGGGTTAAGGCTGACGCTCAAAAGTCGATGGAGGTTGCCCAGAAGTTGAAGAATGTGCTCAACATGAGCAGTAATCAGAAGGTTGAGTTCCAGAGCCTCGAGAACAAGGGCGGACTCTCCCTCAAGATTGAGTTGTAAGGATCTATATCTATATAACACAAAAACCCATTTTTAAGATTCAAGCAAGAGAACTCAACAAAGAACAGCACTTTTTCCATGTGTGCTCTAAAGGGATTGAAACCAATGCTGAACGCACAAACTACTGCAGAGACTGTGGGGAGGGCATGAGCCGTAACAAGAGATCCAACGAGAAAAAGGCTGTAAATGCATCATCCCAATTAACCAGTCTTATTCTCAATTTTGGTGCGACTAATTGCTGTTCTTTCCATTCATATAAATCTATAATCTTACTTCTATAACACCCCCCCCTCCTCCCCTCCCTTCCATCACCTTGACTACGCAATTCAATCCGCGAGATTCCGAAATCGGTTATGCGAGGCTTTAAACAAACGTGTGCTACGGGCAAACTTCGCCCTGGTCTAATGAAGGCTCTATAAAAATGCTACACCGTTTTTAATTAACCATAAATTAAGATTATTAGGCTTTGAATGGATTGCTATGAGCCGCTTTCATCACAATTCTTTCTTTTGGCTGATACATTTATAAATGTATTCATAGATATATTCAAGGATCTCTAGTTTACAACGATTAATATAGAATGGTTAATCTTATTTAAATTGGATTTCGGTTATATGTATATGAAGCCAGACAAAATGTCTAAGAGAGTTATAGAAGTATTGGAATCGCAATTCCTTAGTATCGAACACAGGGTCGGTTAAAAATAACAATTGATACAAATAACAATAAACAAAATAAGGCGTTTGAGGAAGCCTTCAATGTCCTTTTTATGCATTTCCATTATTAGGGTCGGGTGTGGGGCCGTCTTTATTGGTTACCTGGATTATCAGGATTCAACGCTGCCCCATTGGCGCCGCTTCCAGGCAATACTCGAATAGCAGAAGTGTGCGTGGTCAGCACGCCCGCAGCGTCTGTTGAGGTAGCAACCGTCACTGATGTTGACGGGGTAGCAGTGGTTGTGGGTGACTCGCCAGCAGCAAGCGGTGTGGTGGTGGATGTGGTCTCAGCAGCACCTGGAACAGATGTAGAAGTGGAGCTCACCCCAGCCGCAGGAACGGGCGTCGTTGTCGTGGTAGAGGCTGCTGCCGCCGGAATTGGAGTGGTAGTAGTGGTGGAGGCTGCTGCTGCCGGAATTGGAGTAGTAGTGGATGTACTTACTCCCGCCGCCGGAATTGGTGAGGACGTAGTACTGGAAGCTATTTCAGCACCATTTGCAAGCGGTGTCGTAGTGGTAGTGGTGCTAGCAACTCCAGGTACAGGTGTGGGTGTTGTAGTGGAAGTAGTAGTGGCAGCAGGGACCGGAGCGGCTGCCGGTGAGGTCGATGTTACAGAGGCTGCATCAGCAGCGGCACCAGCCGCGCCAACACTGTCAGTAGTAACCGCGGAAGTGCCCTGGCCTATGCTTGTATCGCCAGTATAAGATCCCAACACGGCGGTGGTGGTAGTACCCCACCCAGTTAAATCGTCAGAGTTCTGAGAATATGTGGGGCCGTACCAGGTCTTGTCGCCACCAAGAGCAACAATAGTTCCCCATGTCTCAGGAACAACACGACCTTTGCTATCTGTTTTAAGTCCCTGAGTCAGAGGGCCACTATAGTTGAACGCTTGAGTGTCCGATGCTAATGCGGAATAAATAGAAGAGGCGTCGGAGGCCGTAGCCAAAGGATATTCGCGACTTTTGCCAACAGAGCCGCTAATATACCCCAGACCGATTCTGCCTGAAAGAGGCTCTGCGATCTCTTTGAACATAGCAGTGAATTTTTGCGAGTATGGAGTTTGGACACCGCCGTTTGCTCCCGGTTTGGTCGTCCAAACCATCGTCGGAGACTGAGTACGCGTCACCATCACAGTGGATTGAGGTCCAGTCGTTGTACTGGGCGAACTAGTAGTGTCCGCTCCTACGCCGAAGACGTGGAGCATAAGGACGCCTGTCGTCAGCGGAGAGAGCCGCATTGTCTAGACTTGTCTTCCCTTTCGTCTTTTATTTGATACAAGGTTACGGTGCCAGGTGTAAAAAAAGAATGCTATCGTCCCTGTAGGCCACGTTAAGAGAGTTTACTGGTTCTCTTAGTCGGGATTCCTTTGCAAACAGAAAGAACTGTACGTGGGTTGGAAAAGGGAAACCTCAAATAGCTGCTGATGCCTTCCTTGAGATCTTATTGTGTTGTACTAAACCGGGCGGTGCACAAGGCAGTGATGCTTTGGGTAAGCGAGACAGGTGGGAATAGAGCCGTGATCACGGGACTGAGGCAAAGTTCCAAGAGGCAGGGAAAAAAGGAAAAGGGCAACAACAAAAAGGAAAAAAAAAAAATGAAAAGAAGCGAGAAATAATTAAAAAAAAATTTAACGATAAAGAAAGCAAGGTGAAAAAAAAATTATTTAGCAAGAAAAAAAGAGTAAAAAACAAAGCCACGCGAATCTCGGAAGATTTATACAACTCTGCAGGCCACGGCAATGTATAGGTATACTGGCTCTCGTGCATAGGAATCGGTCCGATTTAATATTCTAATTTTAAAGCCGAATCGATATAAAATCAGGGTAGCGAGCATAAGTAGTTTCAGGGGTAATTATAGCTTCATAGTTAATTCTGCGGCTCGTGCGTACTGGGAGTAGGGGATAAGCTAATATATGTGCGCACCACGACTTAAGGGTGTCTAAGGTGTGGAGAAGCTGGAAAAAAAAGTGGGAGAACCCGAAACAGAACATCCGGATGGGAAGAGCCGGGAATCTGCCGATAGCTCAGGCGAGTAGATTAATCGGTTTGATTAGATGCTTTATTCACTATATCTGTATATATATTTCGTGTGGAAACACCCATATTCCAATCCGCCTGTTGTTGTATCGACGCGTCTTGCGCGGTTATCCAATAACCCTTCTCCCCCCTCTACCAGCTCATTACTGATCTGCACACACCACTACACCAACTCTGTATTATGAGTACGTCATTCATAGATGCAGTATGCAAAGCAGCGCTTTAAATAGATTGAACAAACGCTTGCGGCAACAACGAGGCCGTGAGATATGGGGCATGCATGGCTTGTGGGTCGTGTCAGGTATCGAAGTAGTTATGATTAAATAAAAAGTTCTCTATAGCCTTGACTAGTTAGATGAAATTTAAGAAAAAATTATCCACGTCTGATGTCATACATGAATTTTGAGACATTTTTCTTCCGCAGTGGCTGCTTGCATCCTTGAGACAATGCGACATGAAAAGCATTGATCTAGTTGG
>JAKTRN010000005.1:503657-658153 GCA_030579695.1 Starmerella kuoi
AGTATGTGATCACGGCAGTATGTAATGGCAATGTAATGGCAATATGTAATGGCAATATGTAATGGCAGCGTGTCATGGCGGTGGAATGGCTATATACAGAGACTGTATGTAATGGTAGTTAGGAATGGTAGTTATGAATATGCACATATGATGGGCATATCTGTTGTTCGAGCAGATAATAACCCGTCAGATACTAGTTTGCTTAGGATTATATTAGATTTGCTAGATTACTTCTTCGTTTCAGATTACAGGCACGATGTGTACTCATGTGTTTTTATCCGATGCCACCTCTCCGTTCCGGCGCGTATCTGCCAACGAATTTACAAACCCTAGTTCTCCCCGCCCCGACTAGGTTCACAGCTATAGTGGGCAGCAGATCCAGCAACAGCACCCTCCGCCTAATGCGTGATTATTACTGGTTGGGCCTAGCAGCGCACCTAATAATAGGCCACATACCATCGAGCACAGGAGGAAGACACAGACCCAGTACGCAGGATCCAGGTTCAAGGTTCAAAAGGAACAAATAGAATCGAAGATAAACTAAGCATCCTGAAAACGCCTAATTACTAGATCTAAGTTATACACATATTAGTCTCGGTCAACCAAACCTTATACACAGTGGCTTCACTGGACCAACCCAGGATATACCTCAATGTGCTTTTTATTTTTTTTTCTGTAGCCGCTGCAAAGGAGTGTACTATATATAAAATGTCTACATGCAACAACCGAATCGATATAGGTACATCAATACTATGAATAGGACTAGCACTGTGTGTCACTAGGCAAAGTCGAAACAGTCTAGAGATTTTCGATTAGCTCTGGTCTTCTCAATCGATTTTTCACATAGCTCTAAATGTCGCAGATATGCCAATTGGTAGCGAGTTCTTACAGCTGACTTAGCTAGGCCGATCCACTTTTTGTTTCAGTGCGTTTACACTGACTGATCTACGAAATGGCCTGATGCGATAAACTAGTGACTACGGCGTCCTGCCCTCACCCTATCACGAACCCTACTTAGCAAACCCAGCGCGTCTTGTGTCTCGGGTCACTGCTCCGTATGACACGCCTTATCAAGCTAAGACATACCGCGTTGAGTCTATTTCCCATAAAAGGTCATGGCGTGACTATTACACACATAATACAAGCACTTAAGTAGATCGGAGTATACGATTCTGTCACAAAATGCATTCTATTTAGCTATTCAAGAAACACAGCAAAATTAAACTTTAATTAGCAACAGGGTTCCCCGACCCCTTGTCTTATAGATAATAAAGTACATGTTCGGACAAGGATGCTGGAATTGAAACCTCAATTGCATCATGCCACTACAATATTTAACCCAAGTGATCCGTAGCCCCATTATAACTAAGTAATTTACCTTCGAAACCTCTGATAGCTTCCTCTTCTTTAGCCTACCTGCTCGTCTCGTCGATTCTAAGTGCGATCAGCTGCACCCTAAACCTTATATAAAGCTGGTCTCGCTCGAGCCAGTCTCGTGGATGCCTATCATAATTAGCTCTATCCCAACACCTAAACCCCAGACATTCTATATACACGCGTGCACCATCCAAACATCTTAACAAATGCCATTGACAGACTTCTCTTAATATAGATAAGCATGTTCAGCAGACCTAGTCAGCAGTTCGATCTGCCCAAGCAATTAAACTACCATACCCCTAATAGCCTATTATTATTAACCCTTAACCAATGACTATCCTAGCAGGTAAATACCCGCCTGCTACTGTTAATTAGCGTGGGGGGATAGTAAGGTGATCATTAAGCTGGGTCTATAACCGTTCAGACACTTATACCACTACATATAGTAATATATCAGTGTTAAAGAAAAAAATTGAAACAGGTGGATGCTAAATCAAGGATCCATTAGGTTTACAGACGAGCTTGGATCACAGTCACCTCCGGGTGGCAAAGGTCCAGGAAGCTCGAATCTTTCTGATAATGCCGTTGATGATTCACCCGAGGAAAGCCCATCTGATGATGTAGACCCCGATGAGGTCGTTGACACTGCCAGTGTCCACTCTGATGAGAGCTATACTATGCGTGAGCGTCAGGACGCTATCAATTCAGCACATCCTTTTGGAATTCGGCTATGGAAGCCTGCACTATACAAGAAGAAAAGATCGGTGGAACGCAATGCAGACGAAGACATCCATTCGCTACCAAACCTCAATGTTCCTCGTAGCGTCTTACTTGGAAATATTCTATGGACAGTCACGATCGGATTGCTGTTAAGTCTTGTATTTTTCATTGTATGGCTGCCGCTCATCTTCATGGCTCCATTCAGCGACTATGCTCGACGCTATGCTGCTTTGCTCAGGCAAGTTGCTCTTTTCTTTTGGGTTCCATTCGGTAAATACGTGCAATTGATATACAGTGAGAACTATCGCGAGGAGGATGACGGCCATGGTAGACCAGTTGCGGACTACCTTGCTTGGCAGCAGAGCATGGAAGGTGGCGAGCAACGAAGCAGATTATTTTTTGCCCCACGCAGAAGACGACCCAGTCAGTACGCTCGCCCCGAAGATGTCGATCCCAACACTTCCTCTTCATCGCCAAACTTAACTGAAGAGACCCACCAGCACCAGGTCAGACAGTTCCGGCTTTTTGGCCGTGGTAGTTGGTCAGCTGCTCGTGTCGTTTTCTACCTTGGCTATTACTTGGTTCTGGTTCCAATTGGTGCCTTAGTGGCTGTAACTCTTTGGCTTAGTGTATTCGGCGTGCCAATGGCCCGTGTAATTTACCATATGCTTTATCACATGCGAATTCACCCGCTAGCTCTCAGCGTCCAGCCAACAAATACCCAACACGACGTCGAGTCTTGCGATTCAGAGAGAACAAGCATTGTGCTCTGTACGTACCGTGCCTTTGGGCTAAAGTACTACAAGTACACCGTTGACGGTACAAATATTATGCTTATCAACATGATGTTTGTCGTGTTCCTGACCATTTGTGACAAGTGGGTATTCGGAATGCTTTCAGATACCGCCCTCTTTATTCTTTCATTGATTTCAATCATCCCTCTCGCTCACTTCATTGGTCAAGCAGTTGCGAGTATCAGCGCGCAATCGTCTATGTCCATGGGTGCCACAATTAATGCATTTTTCTCAACAATTGTCGAAGTATATCTGTACCTCGTGGCTCTTAGCCAAGGCAAAGGTGAGCTAGTAGAAGGTAGTATTACTGGGTCAGTACTTGCCGGTGTTCTCTTGATGCCTGGTTTGTCTATGTGTGCTGGTGCCCTCAATAAAAAGACACAGAGGTTTAATCCTAAGAGTGCTGGTGCAACATCTACAATGCTTCTCTACACTGTTGTCGGAGTAATCGCCCCTACGATCTTCTATTCTCTTTACGGCCCTCAAGAAATTCAATGCAAGGCCAATAAAGAGACTGGTGAAAGGATGTGTTGGAATATGCCCATTCCGTTAAAGGCAGACGACCCTACTTATATTCAGATCATGAAGCCTTTTGGCTACTTTTGCGCCATTGTACTCTTCATTGCCTATGCTATAGGCCTAATGTTCACACTTCGCACTCACGCGGCAATGATATGGACCACAGGAGCCAACGACGAGCAGGAAGAACACGCTCATGAGGACGGACCCAATTGGCACCGTAGAAAGTCCTACATCATCCTTCTCAGTGCCACTGTGCTCTATGCTATGATCGCAGAGATTCTTGTAGACTCAGTAGACATGGTACTTGCCCACATCAACATCTCACAGCGCATGTTGGGAATTACAGTGTTCGCGCTTGTACCCAACTCTACCGAGTTCTTGAATGCCATCTCTTTTGCTCTCTACGGAAATGTATCTCTAAGTTTGGAGATCGGCAGTGCTTATGCGCTTCAAGTGTGTTTGTTACAGATCCCCGCATTGGTTCTCTTCAGCCAACGACATATCTCGAGCCATGTTGGCGAGGCCCTGAGAAAGTACGTATTCGTGCTACTTTTCCCCAAATGGGACACTTGGGCATGGATTGTGAGCATGCTTTTGTTCTGTCATGTTCATTCAGAGGGAAGAAGCAATTACTTCAAGGGCTCGATCCTGATTCTTGCCTATCTCGTGCTGGTTGCGGGATTCCACTTCAATGATGTGATCAGTAAACTCATGCCTGCGCAACAGACGTTACCACAGCCAATGCTTCTTAAGCAACCTTTCGTATAAAGAATCACAGGACACAAAAAAACAAAAAACCAAAAAAAGACATACAAACTGAATGCACATATGAACAGACGCCTGATCAAATAAATGAATTAATACACATATATATATATACACACATTAAAATTTCATAACTCAAGTTATGAGCAGACGTGCTTTTCTAGCAATCAAAATATGTAAAAATAAACAGAGATTACAGAAACATTGCTGATTTAAACAAACAGATTCTCTAATAAAATAGAAACACTTTATAAACATTATGTACATTTAGAAGTGACCAACGCGGTTCTTCTGATCCAGGAATTTGGAGAAACGCTTTCCCTTACGCTCCAAAAGCTTCTCGTCAATGTGTCGTACAGCTTCTGCAACCTCTTGAGCACGTTCCGGTGCCTTACGCTCTCTACGCGTGAGCTTGAACTGCTGAGCACCTCTAAGTTTGGTTCCCTCCGCATATTTATCCTCGTAGAACTTGCGTCCGTGCAAAAGCTGCGGAAGCATCCCCTGGATCCCAAATCTATAAGCAGCCTTCCATAGATCAGCCTGCCTTCTCATAGAGTATTTCGGTTTGTGCCATGCTTGAGTAAGAGGATGCTTATTGGCCAGGAATGGGTTGGCATCTGGAGAGTTTGTGAGCGCCGGCTTCGTAGCGTACGCACGGAATGGTGCTGGCGGGTATTTCTTGAAAAATTGCTGAAGAACTGGTGGAAGTTCGTTGAACAGCACCTGGAACTCAGATGCACCACCAGCTCCTGAAGATATTTTGGCTTGCGCAGATTCCAAAACCTCAGAGGCTAGCCTGCGTGGAACTCGAAACACGGGAAGTGACAGCCTCATTTATGGTTTATGAATATTCCTCCCCGAACTGGCTTGAAAAGCTCGTTGGTTAGTTACTATTGTTATTAGCTTATTGTACTGGTTGAAATCGCTTCTTAGTAGCACTTTTTTCAAAACTTACTAAGCAGAATTTCACATCTCCCATTTATCGACAAAGGCACTGAGAGACTGGGAGGTCGCATAGTCATACATTTATATATATATTATACATAAAAGAGACAGACGGAGCCACAAAACCAGCTATAAATTCCAGCGAGCATGTTCTATGAGCAGCAATTCAATCATCGACGAGTACGTTGAGCTGTGGAACGATGTTATAGCTGGCCAACAGGATGAGTATCTGCCTCATGTTATAGAGTCGGGGCTGGCAACGACGCGTGAAAAGATCGGCGTAGACACGCTGGACTTAGTAGTAGTGAAACACGAGAGGCTTCTTCAATTGAGGCGCGAACTGAAGAGCGTTGACGAGGAATATAATTCGTTGCTTGCAGAGCTGAAAGCGAAACAATTGACGAGTAATGAAATGCTAGGCAAAGATGAACGAAGCACACGGATAACGGATTTCCTATTCAGTCTCGTATCCGCCTTAAACAGAGACTTTTCGAAGCAACCTGAACTCGAGTACATTGTTCAACAAATATATTTATTTGCAGTCAAAAACTCCGACTGAACATGCTTATAATTGGTATTGATAGAGAGGTGTGTGCGTCTAGCACTTACATTGCTCATACTACCACCAACGGTAATACGGTTATTATTATCGCTGCTTCTGCACTATCGTATGCGTATATTGTTACTGGTCATGTATATTTCAGGAATCGGAGACAAAAACAACCAACGGTTTAAATATCAACACTGATAAGCCATAAAATAAGATAGGGCGAGGTATGTTCCTACCGATAACACTGACTGATTCCCCCTGGGTAACGTGAGTAATTCCGGATAGCGTCGAGTCGAGTCATAAGGGGAAGAAGAAAAATAATATCAGAACAGGAACTTACCAAGTTTTAAGATCTGATCAGTTGGAACGGATGCGTTGTATCAGGCATTCAAGTACCTTTGCCAAGTATATGGCAACCACATATGCTCGGCCTCCGATCACTATCACTCGTGGCGAAGGCAGCAAACTGTGGGACTCGAACAACAAGCAGTACATTGATTTCACTGCTGGTATTGCAGTGACGGCCTTGGGGCACTGCGATCAGGGAGTTACAAAGGTAATGAGTGAGCAAGCCAGCAAACTCATTCACTGCTCGAATTTATATTTCAATGAATGGGCCCCCAAGCTCAGTGCCGATCTTGTCAGCCGCACACAGAATTCGGGAAGCATGGATAGGGCGGCCCATGTATTTCTGTGCAACTCCGGATCCGAGGCCAATGAAGCTGCTTTGAAGTTCGCAAGAAAGCGTGGACTTCTAGAGGGTGGAGAAAGTAAGCATGAAGTTGTTGCGTTCAATGGTGGTTTCCATGGCCGAACATACGGTGCGTTGACTGCCACTAACAATCCGAAGTACCAGGCCCCATTCGCCCCCATGGTTCCTGGGTTTAAGTATGGCTCTATCAACTCTGCGAGCAGCCTTGACCTAATTACTCCCAAGACTTGTGCAGTCATCGTTGAACCAATTCAGGGTGAAGGTGGTGTCAATGCCTGTGACTCTGAGTGGCTGGTGAATTTGCGAGCTAAATGCAATGAGAATGGAGTTACCTTAATTTATGATGAGATCCAGTGTGGTCTAGGCCGCACCGGTGATCTATGGGCACACAAGGCTGCTGGAAAGCAAGCACAGCCTGATATTGTCACAATGGCTAAAGCTCTTGGCAACGGGTTCCCAATTGGTGCTACCATGATTTCGGAAGAAGTCAACAATGCTTTACAGGTTGGTGACCATGGTACCACGTACGGTGGAAATCCTCTGGGATCTAAGATTGCCCTGTACGTCCTTGATAAGATTGACTCACCTGCCATCCAAAAGAATGTCCAGGAGAGGTCGCAACAGATTAGAGACCGCGTTAACCAATGGATCAGTAAAGACATCGGAGTTAGCGAGATTCGCGGCCGAGGCCTTCTGCTAGGTGTGCAGCTGAACCAATCGCCGAAACCTGTGCTTGACGCAGCCTTAGAGGAAGGTTTGCTTGCCATCACCTGCGGAACCAACACCATTCGCCTTGTTCCGCCATTGACTATCACGAAGGAGGAAACAGAGCTTGGCTTGGATATACTCGAGCGATCGCTGGCTAAATTGCAGTAGGTAAAGATCACTCACAAAAAAAAAAGACATAATACTAAACAATATAAAATGTCCTAATTTCAAATTCTGCAGCTTCAAAAACACTTTGAATTGTTTCAGATACGCACTTAGCCACCAGATCTAACATGTTATATCTGAATCTCGGCTAAACAAAGTACTCATTCAGCGTGGTGAAAGCCGTTTTAATCTCTTTCCTCACCAGTTAACTAAAAAAATTTCGGCAACTTTCACTGAGCGGATTCTTTCGTCTGTAAAATTTCCGCGCGCATCCTCAGGTAACAAACTCAACAAATAAAGCCGTAAGTCGGCCTTTCCAAAACAGCAAGATAGTTCGGAATAAAGACTCGCTTTACTCAAGCCCTCCTCCTACTAATGATACGAACCAGTTAAGACGCCGCTGATCAATCGCTCCGACTGATTGACCAAGCCTGGTCTGTGTCCTGTAGAGTCGATAGCGCAGACTACTAAAGAAACCCACCACAGTTGAAGTTACTCCTTGTTTATATGACAGGGTCCTAATCTGTTCAAGGCATCTAGAAATATGACCCGCTGGCCTTGATTGGAGGTACGTCCATCATCGAGAGATAAGGACGAGTCATCTAAGTATGAGATCACTGATCCAGTTGTATTATAAGTTCCACTCAAATTCTATGGTAATATCATTATATCTGCACATGCTGCAGGATAGTTTGCAAAAGACCACTAAATACATAAAACTTCTAAACTAATGGGAATACTGAGTTAATTGGAATCACTACGAAAGCTTGAAGCGTGAAATTGCTGCAATAAACGATAGAAAGAAGCCTGTGCTCGCTTAAAAAAAACGACGGCGATAAGCTAGCATAATTAAATCCTGGTTCAGCTTATCCGCCTTTTGTCAGTTTTTCTATAATTTCCATATACCTCTGCAGTTATTACTCGATTAATAATTAATGCTCCAAAACCAAAATAAGAGGCAGAGAAAGCTCACATCTCATTTGCACGAAAGCAAATTGATACTAATTTGTCAGATCCCGATGTAAGGGACTAACATTCCATGCATGCGGTAAGGGTGGCCCGCCTGCATAACGCGATGGCTACGAAGCCTTTATGTTCGCATTGCACCAAAGATAGCTAACAATGCGTTCTGAAGCCCTTCATATTATATGATGATTCTGGAAATATAATGAAATTTATCTGACTACATCGTGTAGAGGATGTATGCTTGATAATGTTTACCATAGTCAATGAACCCTTCTCTGGCCTTCGGTGGTTAGGTGTGCAGGGTTAACCCCTTACCGGTATGCACAATAGGAACCCTGATGAGATCCGTCAACATGACTCGATTTAAAAATCCTCACCTAGATTCTCTCTATACTCACTAAAACTATTTCATATTTTATATGCTGGGATTTTACACTCTGGGTGTCCTAGCATTTGCTGGTGCCAGCGATCTGAGCAACCTTGGAAACACCGAAGCTGACACTCCCGGTGTGGTTCGGTTCCCCATTAGATCACTAGAGCCGACGTCGCTCAGAAAAAGAAGTCAGAACCATAAAAACATTGTCGATGGTACGATGGCAAATATGAGATCTTTCTATGCTCTTCAGTGCACTATTGGGTCTCCAGCACAGGAAATGCAGCTGATCCTCGATACTGGATCTAGTGACACTTGGGTTTTGAGCCCTGAAGTTGAGTTGTGCCAATCAAACATGTGCGACCCGAATTCTACTTTTGACTCTTCGAAGTCGAATACGTTTCATTCTAATGGTACTAACTTCGTTCAACGCTATGCTGATGGTAGCGCGGTAAATGGCACCTGGGCTCAGGATGTTCTATCGTTTGGCGGTGCAACTGTTAGCAACTTCAATTTTGCAGTTGCTTCAGGCGCGAGTATTCCCCTGCCTGTAGCTGGAATTGGACTGCCAAAAGGCGAAACACCGTATATTCTCCGAGAAATCGATGAGCCTTATTTTAATCTCCCTACGCAGCTGAAATCCAGTGGTCACATCGCTCACGAAGCATATTCGTTGTATTTGGAATCTCCTTCCGAAGCTACAGGCAGTATTCTGTTTGGAGGCATCAACACAGGTGCTTTTGAAGGCGACCTCTACAGATTCCCAATGGTTCCTGTTGAGTCCAGCGAGATTGATAGATTAGCCATCAAGCTCCAGAGTATTTGGGTGATGAACGATAAAGGTGAGCAACAAAAAGTTGCTGATACCTCAATTCCAGTTATCCTTGACTCTGGAGCTACCATTAGCGCTCTGCCCGAGAGTCTAGTGAAGCCATTGGTCGAAAGTATTGGAGGCACTTATCACACTTTTGATTCATTAGGATTTGGTTTAATTGAATGTAGTGCTTTGGAAAAAAACCATGGAGGAATTGGTCTCACATTTGGTGACGTAGAGTTCGTCGTTAATTTCCATGATCTGTTGTTAGAAGCTAATGAAGGCATTTGTGTTCTTGGATTTATGTCTAGCGAACTACCAATCCTTGGAGATAACATTCTCCGCTCTCTTTATGTCGTTTACGATCTTGAGAACAAGGAAATTGCTATTGCAAAAGCCAACACAAAATCGTCGATCAAGGACTCGTTTAAGACAATCAGTGGTACCATCCCCGGTAAAAAGGCTCCTGGTTACAGCGACTCCAATCTCAATTTTGAGTTTAAAACCAGTCATGTCACGATGTTTAATACCAAACATGAAACCCCTGTAACAATTTCTGAAGATCCCATTGGTACCGAGATCGAGCCTTCCGGGTCCATGGCCTTAAGTGAAGTCTACAGCTCATCAGCTATCTCTACTGCACATGTTCATAAAACTATTGGTGGAAAGGCTTCGCAGACAGGAATCAATCCGACTTTTACTGGAGAGAACGCTAAATCGAAAAATGCGGCATCCAATTCCAATGCTGCTGGTCTTAGTGTAATCCTATTTAGCTGTTTCAGTCTTTTCATGACTCTTATTTAGAATAGCTAAATTTCACCCACTTTTTAAAATATAAGATACCTATTTAAGGATCAATGGTCACGATTGTACTTTAGTTTCTGCGAGGAATGAGTTCCTCGTCGGAAACCTTAGGCCCAGATTTTATAAGTCAAAGATAGGATAAAGCTGTTACACCCTCCATTTTGATTGTAGAGTAAATAGCTGGTTATCAAAAGCTCTACTTGTACTTATATTATATCAATCTTTTTATTTGGGGACTTTGCTAAAGTCAGAGCTTAACTACCGACTCTTTCTCTTTCTTTCTTTCCTTCCTTTAGATTAAGGATCCTTAATGGATAAGTCTGATCAAAGCCTGTTCGCAACATCACTGAGAAGAAATCCCCATAAATTCATCAGCTTTGAGCACATAAAGACAATCAAAACACACACTGCTATCTACCTGTTTTATATTCAAGACTACTACCATGAAATTTTAAGGAGAAGAGGAAAAATAATATCATAAAAGAAACTTACCAAGCTTTTAAACCTAATCAGTTGGAACGGATGCGTTGTATGGGGCGTTCAAGTACCTTTAGCAAATATATAGCCAACAAACATTCTCGGCCTCCAATTACTATCACTTGCGGCTAAGGAAGTATGCTGTGGGACTCAAATGACAAGCAATACTTTGACTCACTGCTGGTATTGCGACACTGCGATCCTATGGTTATAAAGGCAACGAGTGAACAAACCAGCAAACTAATTGACTGCTCGAATTTATACTCCAATGAACGGTTAACTAATAAAATGCCACGATGTCAAAATCCGTAACTTCAAAACACTTTGAATTATATACATTCCAATAACTTAATATCGACATTATCTTTTCATCGTCTACAAGCATCCTGGGTCATTACCATATAGTAGGTCTTTACCATTTGGTATTTTTTAGTCTATTGGCTAGTCCAGAGGAAGCCTTAGAGCGCTGTGAAGACGTTGGGGTCGTTGTTGTAGAGGCGAAGCTATCGCTTCGTTCGAACGTTCGTCTCGGGTGTTCGGGAGTTGAGTCCTTATGCTTGAATGGAGAGTATTGTGACTGCTGATTATGAATTTCATGCTCTTGTGTAATGTTGTTGTATTGGTTCATTGTAGGATCCATGGCTGCATATGTTCCCGGGCCTGCGAGCCAGGTAGGAACTTCTGGCGCGTAGAATCGGATAAGCGCTCGGCTTATAATTGTGTCGTCATCAGAATGATCCGTATCCTCTTTGGATCGTAACACTTGCCCCTTCAATCTTCCCCACATTGTTGTTTATACTAACCAAACAGTCGAATATTAAAGGCTTCCCTCTCCTCCGGTTTCCCTCCCCACCGCCTAATTACAGGGCAAGGGCAACATGAACTCACTATACATAGAACAGCTGAAAAGCTTCTGGCTGTGTTTACACAGGCTTTAAAGCAGACAGGGCGTTCACGGTAGTTTCCTAGCCCAACACGGATCGCAGCTGTAGCTCACTTTCAATGGCTGGCGATATTGAAAAGATAGTCAAACAGCGAATTCTAAGTAGTTTGTATTGGAAACAAGAATGTTACGCCATTAATGCTGCATCACTATGTGACAAAGCTGCAGATCTTAATTCGGTTGGTGGTTTAGTGGTTAACCAACGACCATTGCCATTCATATGTCTTGTATACAAACTACTTCTCATTGATCCAGCTCGTGAGATAATAGAAGAAATGCTGCGCCAGCCTTACTTCAAGTATCTGTCCGCACTGGCTGCTGTATTCATTCGTCTTTCGTACGACCCTATTACCGTCCACATACTGCTAGAACCTCTGCTTGCAGATTACCGAAAACTAAGACTGATCAATCAACAAGGTACGCAGATACTTTGGCATATGGACGAATTGATTGATGAACTCCTCACAGCAGAACGAGCTTTGGATTTAACGTTACCACGAATGCCATCCCGAGAAAAACTGGAAGATCTCGGCCTAGCTCCACGCGATGCATTGATCGATGAAGCGTAAATATGGCATATATATTTCCAAGAATAAAAAGCAAAAAGAAAAAAAAAAGAAATTAGTAGAATAATAATATTAATATGTTTCGAATAAATTAATTATCAACAAAGGAGCTCAGTATCCTACTCAGTATCCTACTCTCCTTCTCCTCGTGGCATTCCTCTGTTTCCTCTGCTCATTCCTCGCGCATTTCCTCGGAATCCTCCTCCCCTTATTGGCCCACGGCCTCTTGTATTATTACCGCGACCTCCACCGCGGCCTCGACTTGCCATAGGTCCTCCTCCACGTCCACCACGCTGACTGAATCCTCCTCTTCCTCGCTTCGCTGGCGGCGGTCTAACTGTGCTTGGTTTTCGGGTATCGTCAGTGATCATATTATCCAACTGTACTGAGTCTGGAAGAACGTAGTAACGGATTGAAGACCCACGCAGCGTTATTGAATCTAGAGTCACTGGATCCTCGCCTTTGACAGTCATGCGTACATCTTTAAGAACCGTGTTCATGTTCGGCGTTACACTCAGGATCGTTCCTGCCACTACTGTTCCATTTTTCAGTTCGATCTGGACGTACTCCGACGTCAGTTTCATCAGAAACCGAACGAGCTGCATTTTGACAGATAAATAAAGAAAATTGAAATGAGAGACAACCTCTTTGTGATATACTCTCGAGGAGAACGCCTTCTGTATTCTACAGCCTAGAGAAGGAGTTTTAATGTTAGCAGCAGCTATGGCTGTAGCCTGGGTACGGGTTCGGTATGAAGAAGATCTGCTGGTGAACCATCATCCATCGATCCACGCAGGGCCAAAACCCTTTGGGTGTGTGTGGTACAGCGACGATTTGTGGAGTGATAAAATTCCATATGCATTACCGGGAAATTCTCAATGGATGAACGAGGTTTATACTTGAACGGCGACTAAAGCTGTTTTTAAAGGCATTGTGTCGATTTGCGGACGTGAACACTGATTCCTGCTGTTCAAGGCAAGGTGAATCTTGAATCTGCGATTTAATGCTATCTTCGTACAGGGATCCAGGTGAACTGTCGGTGTTAGGTATTCCCGGTGTCATATACAGAGTATTAGGACTCGAAAGACAATCTTTAAACGTAGATCGCCGAATAGGTACTGAACCTGGGGTTTTGTCGAGCCGATAACTATGGAATTCTCCCCGCGGAGGCATTACACCAGAGAAAGTCCCTGGAATATCGCTTGGGTAATTGTACCTTGCTTGCGACCGAGAACTAGGTATCGAATTGAATGAATTTTTTCCCAAAGCTGCTCGGAGAGCACTCTCTGAGTAGATTGTGCCAGTTGGTATTATGAACTGATAATCTAGGTTTTTTTCTTCATCAACCTTTAGAGGCGAAGCTACCAAAACATTCTGTTGTATATCTGAGGGAAGGTTCCTAGAGGTTGCTACTTCAGGGAACTCATTGATGTCAGGACCGCTCATCCGTCGATATGTCGTGCTCAACTGATCAACATTATTGGACGGAACATTTTTTGTATTATCTTGGCTACGCAACTTTTTGTGCGTGTATATCAGCAGCACTCTTATGAAACTCGCATGTGCTGCATAGACGTCCTTCCAAATATGATCGGGCGGGTTATTCATTAGCGTGTCGCGAAGGCTGTCAATATCCGTCTGCGTATTAGAGATATTCGTGTGAAGCGCGAGCAGTGTATGATATTTTTTCTCCTGTAGACTATACTGTACTCGGTAGATAGTTTGCAGGTAATTGTAATGATCAAGCGCTCGCGATAGAGTCAGGTGCTTTCTCGCATGGTAGTGGTTCAATGCATTGAACTTCTTTCGCGAAAGAGAAGACCCGGTTGATGATCTTGGTGCGGGTAGCTTCGGTTCGACTGGGACTGGATGCTCGAATTCATGCGGAATCTCCCACAACTCAATACTCGTCATTGGCTCTCCTTCTTTACGTTCTTTACTATACTTCTTGAACAGCTGCATATATAGCTTTAAGGCCATTTTCTCAGCCTTTGGACGGTTACCCCTATACTTGACATTGAGTGAAACGTACGCCTCGCGCATCTCTGTCAATCTAAAGATATATTTACGAAGTTGGTCTTGATACCTGTTTCTCACCTCAACTAGATAATCAAGCTGTTTCTGGACCTGTTGAACCTGGTATTCGGTGTCCACTAATTTGTTTATCTGAATAACAAGAACTGCAATACTGTCATTAGCTTGTGAAAGACTAGTTGGGTATTTATCCACAGAAGCGCCAATCGAGGCTCCAATCGAGGCTCCAATTGATGCCGTACCACTCATTTCAGACACTAGTTTTGCTTTTACAGATTTGTTAGCTGAGACCAGGCTTTCATCTTCCTGATCAGAGTTCAATTCTTTAATTGCTGAGAACATCTACGTTACAATTGTCTCTGTGAAAAATGCAAACTTTCTTTAATTGCATACGTTTCAAGTCGTTCAATGGAAACATATGTTTACTTTCGGCTGCGTTTATGGTTAGGGTAATGAGCTAGCGTTCAGTACAAAATGGCTTTCGAACACGCATAGATTCACGGTCGTTTCAGTCCCTTACCTCCCTCCCTCTTCCAGCTATTCACGCATTATCTTCGAATCGCTTGTATTTAGGTAAGAGAATAAAAGGTTAGGTTCTAACGCGTTTTACGGCGTTGGAAGCCGTTAGGGGAAATTAGATATATATTTTCGAAGGAAGTAGAGCGAAAAGCCTTCTTACGAACGAAATAATTTATCTTTAACAGGCTAATCTACAACATTTTGTTCCGCTATTTTTAAAGAAGCCTTCATTGTTAACCCCCATCTTCTATGTCTATACTTTACCGGAACGATCTGAATTAATTTAATATATTAACGCGACTACTGTAGATGAACCGTTATTTGTCATACAATTAACGTCCCAGACTTCGCATTATTCTCCCCTCCACACCATTGAGAACCAAAGAGGTTTGAACAACCTAAAATAGGAACAGTAAGAACCAGGCCAAAAAAAAACTAGTTGGTCATAGAGCCATCCAGAGGCGACCAAGAAGACCGGAGGACACACGAAACTTTCTGCGTAGCGGTCACTCCAATGATTGACGTCTCGCCGAAGACTTCAGGTCTTGCAAGGATACGTCAGAAATTAAAATTCAGGAGAAATAATAAAAGAAGCGTCACCGACGAAAAGGTAAGACGGTCCAAAGTTTTCCGTAGACGGGGTTTGAAAGCCAGATTAGTGGAATTGAAACACAAGTTACGACCTCAAAAGCCACTCTTTGGTAAAGATGGCCCCAGTGGACATTGGTATATTCGGGTACCCTTGTGGTTACAGTCGACTTTCCTGATTTTCTTTATCGGGTTTCTCTCCATTCTAGTACTCACTGTTATCAGTGCTGTGCAGGTATGGAACTATACGGAAAGTCTAATGCAGAACCGCTTATCTAGCCTGGCCGGGATGACTGCCATAGATGTTGAGCAAACGTTTAATTCGCTGGAGCGATCAGTGACATCTTCACCTTCTAGCACTAAAGTTACAGACATACTTCGTGCCGCAAACAACAATGAGTCGACGGCTAGGTATTGGACGGCCTTTAACCGTGAAATGGGAGTCCAGCTACAATTCTCAGATTGTCTAGGCATGCAACTATATGACAAGTATCTGAGACCAATATACTCGTACAGGAAACGTACTTCGGCTGAAACTTATTTTGGAGAACAGAGTGATGTTATTCCGCTAAAGCTTTTTCCACTCTCGGATCCAGGACTTCAAAGCGACATGATGTATAACTTGAATACTTTGTCTGGTGGAATCCTTGCTAATGCGACAGTGAGCCAGGTATCTGGTATGACAAAGGATGTTAATCTGACATATTCTGTCAGTGCAGGTATTTCATCTTCTCAAGGTGTTAACAATTTTGATTCAGGGGGTTCATCTAGGTTTGACAACTCTAATAATAATACGGACTTCCTTGGTTACTACACCTTCGTATTAAAGAGCCAAGTCTCATCAACAGTAGTAAATGAGCTCTTGTTCCCCCACTACGTCGTGGAAATGGTCCGACTGAACGACATCCATTTGTACGACGTGTACACAGAGTCTCTTAAAAATGGTACTTTTAGATTCTTATACCCGTTCGTGTTTGATAATGGGAGTATAGGGCCTCAAAAGGAGTGGCCTATTTCGGAATTTCCAGTTTTGCTTGATGCCGTCGAACTACTTCTCAACGCAAGGCACATCAATGAAACTTCCTTGAACTCCACCCAGCAAGCACAGTTGAATGATACTATAAAGGGATATCCCGACGCAGAAAATGGTGAAAATGAAAGATCTCGCCTAACTGGGAACCAGTACCGAAAATTGCCCAATACTCCTCAGCTTCTTAAAAACAATAACTCAACGGAGCCGAAATCTAGAAATACGACCTCACTATCCAACAGCACTAGTGCATCACAAAATAATGGCACTGGAAATTCCTCAACTGCTCTGGCATCACTGAATGAGAGTGAATCCTCAAAAACAGATGCTGCCAAAATGCGAACGAACTCTCCGTTCAATGTTCAATCTAGTGTTGGCTACTCTTTTGCGAACGTGTATAATCAAAAGTGGCTAATATTCGTTCAAATCCCGGAGTCAGAAGCATTCATAGATGCTAGGCACCTCAGGGCTGTTGTTGTTGGTGTTGGTGTTGGTATCCTTGGTGCCGTTTTCCTCATTTTGCTACCGCTGAGTAAATGGCAAACTAAGGGATTCTATGTTATTTACCAAAATATGAAGCTCAGGCCTATTTTTATCTATGATGAAAATGCAGAAACAGATGCCGAAGAAGGTGGTAGAGCAATCACACCCGGTGTCGACCCGTCACCTAAGGAAGGCGGGGATAATCATCACGCTCGACGCGTCGTTGATCCGGAATCCAAGTACCCTGAGGAGTCGTTGTCGGTCGATAGCAAAGGTAAAGACGACGATAATTATGATGCCGACAACACCGATATCGAGCAAAGCAAAGGTAGTGATCATACACTTGATAACCCTAGTACTTCGACAGAAACAATGTCCTTTACACAAAGTGATAGTCATTATAGACCTGGAAGCGAAGAGAATACTAAGGGTGCTTTCACGAACACAAAAGCTTTCGGGCAGGCCAATGGCCGACGGATGGAACGTGCTTCAAGCTCATGCGAAGAAATCCAGAGACCCAATATTCCAAAGCCATTGCCACCATTAAATCGTTGGTTTACTGATGAGGTCGATGACTTGATTCATGAGTATAACAACATGACCGAAAAGCTCAATGCTCATTATCTTCATTTGGAGGACCAGGTTCGATTACGCACAAGAGAAGTGCAGAAAGCCCGTGAGCTACGCGAACAAGCGAATATTGCAAAGAGTGAATTCATTGCCATTATTAGCCATGAACTTCGAACGCCTCTTAATGGAATCATGGGTCTCACCGCTGTGAGCGTTGACGAGGATGATATCACAAAGATTAGAAGTGCACTTCGGATTATAATGGAAAGTGGCCACATCTTGATGGATCTGCTCAATGAATTACTCGAATTGTCAAAGAGCCTTGTGGGTGTTGATCCCGTTGTTTACGAATTCACACCGGACACGTTGTTAGAAACACTTCCGAATATGTTTGCGTCAAGAACACCTTCTCTAAGTGTCACTTTCGCATTGGCAACTGTCCCTGCTTCGATAAATAATTTGAAATTGAGGGGTGACATGGACCATATTGCACAAGTATGTCTCAATTTCATGTCGAATTCCATGAAGTTCAGCGAAAAGAATGGACATGTCTCTGTAATTCTGAACTTGAGATCGCTGAACGACCCATTGATCAACATGAAGCCATATGGAGATACCATGCAGAACGCCAACGGTATTCTGGAAATTCTTGTGACAGATTCTGGTGTCGGTATCTCGAAGGAGCAGCTTGCAAGAATTTTTGACCTGTTTGTACAGGGAGAAGATCCACTCAGGAAGAATCGTAAAGGCGCAGGCCTAGGAATGGCTTTATCGAAACAGCTCGCAGAAGGCATTGGTGGATACGTTGCTGTGTTTAGTGCTAAAGATGTCGGCACTACTATGTTGGTTAGAGCTCCAGTCGAAGTGATTGGATATACCACTGATGAGGTAAACGCTATAACCGGTCCACCTATTGAGTTCAAGGTCAAGGATGTGTACTCGACCATTTCCTTAAACTCTGGTCAAGTCTCAGCTGTCAAACCCATTCAATCCTTGTCGCCTTGTCCAAGTCAACCTCCATCGCACCCCAGCGGTGCATCCCATGAGAATTCAGCAGTATCTGCATCTCTAAACAGATCCCGCCATTCATATCACTCGTCTGGTGGGTCCAAAATGCTACTTGCTCGTGCGCATCCTGTGTCTAAGCTACTGAGAGCACACACTCAGCACCATCACAACCGGTCAGAGTATTCTAGTAAATCTCACAACTCCCAGAACTCAGGTAGTACTGACGCAGTATCCGACAAGAATTCGATAGCTGGACACCTCACAACTGGCACTACAGTTGTTGGTGGTATTACTAACTCCGTAATCCCTGCTGTGACTGGTATCCACAGTAATGGTTCTGCGTCATCTTTGTTGCTCAATATCCCAGAAACCATATATGATACTGATCGCGTCCTTGGGCCAAAGATTTCATCTGTGTCGCATGACTTCGATTTCTCCGAAGATTCGAAATCTATCTACGAGGATGCCAAAGCATCTTCATCTTCATCTTTGCCGATTCGACCTCAACAGCGACACCGACCAGCAAGTCTTTCTTTGACATCGTCAGCTACAGCGGGGCTATCGGGACCAGGCTCATCGAGTGCAAATGTTGCTAAGCCGTCTTCGTTACCGCCGGACTCCCATCCCTCTTCGGCAAATTCAGACCCACCACACATTGTTTATATATCATCGCCAGAGCGATCACCATCGCCCGTTTCTGAGGTCAGTAAACATGCTCGCATACTGCTTGCCGAGGATAATAAACTAAACCAAGAGATCATGATTAAAATGCTCCACCAACTGGGTTTGAACAAGGTTGATACAGCGGATGATGGTGAGACGGTTATCCAGCTTGTTGAAAAGTCAATTGTTGGTGGCTTCCACTATGGTGTGATTTTTATGGATTTGAGCATGCCTGGAATCAACGGTATCGATGCCACTCAGTTCATTCGTACTACGTTAGGATACCCTTATCCGATTGTAGCTCTAACAGGCTTCAGCGACATGGAAACTAGAAATGCTTGCCTTGCAGTGAACATTCAAGAAGTGTTGACTAAACCTGTGATGAAATTCGACATAGCAAGAGTGTTGCAGAAATACTTATCTTCAGGTACATCTGTCACCCCACCATCTTCAGCTGCCACTACCAACTTCAGTAGCTCAGTTCGCGATCGTATCCCTCATAAAAACGAACCTCACACTCGTTGAAATGAGAGAATTGCTAAAGAATAATTCGCTTTGTTTAGCAGATATTTTTTCCAAGACGAGCTTATTTATTTATTCGTACGCTTATGTTAAGTGATACAAAATTTCTTAATCATATAATAATTAACTTCTTTATTCAGACGCTCTGTTGACTCCAACAATCTGGGACCATTACGAAGTATCTCTCCATGCTTTCTCTAAATCGTCCCTTATACTGCTTAGGAGATACGACAGTTGGTTCCTTGATACCTACGGTCGCAGCACGCGTCTTTACCCAACTCTCGATCTTTTTATCCCAGGTATAAGTACGAATGTAGTCGATAATACCTGCTACAATAACATTTTTCTCGTCATCCAGGCCTATAACCAAGGAATAGTCCATGACGTTCATTTTTGTTAAAAACAGTGTGTCGTTATACAGAGAGGCTTTGAGCATACGCTTCGAATGTTCCCTGACAAAAACAGGCGTTTCATAAATATACTCTACCATGTTCTCATCTAATAGAACTTCATTGGCTTTTCCTGTTTCGGTTACCTTACGGTTACGCATAGAACCCTTCAGATCAAAAAATTTATTGAACTTTGCGCCATAAAATAAGTTTTCCATAACAAGCACATACATTTTAACTTGTTGAGACGTTTGTGAGTTTCGCATCGTTACTTGGTAAACTCCAAATATTTTTGCCAACACCGTAGGCAGATCGTGGAATAATGCCTGTGACATGTACTCAAAATAAGAGGGAGCAAAATTTACGAACGACCCAAATTCTGCGTGGCTAAGTTCCTTCAGAATTAACCGGTCATCGAGCGTTTTCAAAAAAGCGGAACCAGATTTTCCACCAGCGCTATCCCATGTGCTACATCTTGATAAGCTTTGAACAAACTTGTCGGCAATGCCACATTTTCTTCGCAATCCGTCGAATTGCTCACTGAAAAAGATCTTACAAGAAACCTTGGTGTTAAGCTGCTCAAAGTTGTACTTGAGGTGAGTTCCCGTTGCCCGAAGCATCGCATTCTCATATATGTGATCGTTATTGCGATTGGAATCACTGTTTCCCATCCCTAAGCTATCATTAGATCCTTCGGAGTCAAATTGTGGGCGCTCTCGAGATATTCCGGGAGTATCCTCATAGAATTCTCTGACGCGAGCTTGGTAGTCGGGTAAACTCAAGCAATATGCAACCAGAGAGCTTGGTTCTGATTCTCTCAGGACTACTGGGATATTACTATGATAGTATTCATGGGTCCCTAGAATGTACTCAATACCGTTCCATCGTGTAGACGACCTTTCAGCCCAGTACATCCCAAGGGCTTGAATCACAGATGTTTTAACTGGTTCGGCTTTCTTTGTCTCATCTGATTCTTTATCATGTTGATTGATTCCTGTGGGTACCTCACCTGATTGCAATGCAGCTTGCGGATCCGAAATAGGTGTCTGGTTCTCAGCCGCAGGCTGCTGAGAACCTTTATCAACCACATCTTCATTATTTGCAGCTGTGGCAGTTGCCCTCATATTCAGCGGTTCACTTTCGGGGATCGTGACATGTCCATGCCTATTCTGTAACGATTGCAGCTGTGGGTGCTGATGCTGAGATGTCTGACTTCGGTAGTTCGGTGAAGAACCATCATCCCGAGATTCAGTAATTTGAGGAGGGGAATTTGGTGGTTTCTGGGCCGTAGGTAGTGCATGAGATTGCGATTTCGATCTTGAGTGCGGGGGTCGAGAATTCAGTTGGGTGTGCGGTATGTCATCTATTGCCTCAGCCACGTTCTCGAAGACCTCTGCGACAGGATGCGCGTGCTGGATTCTTCTAGGCTTATGTCTTTCTTTCAGGATTTCCTTTTCCTTACGGCGTTCAGACTCAAATGCTTTGGTCACTTCTTCAAACTGCCTAGCTAGAAGTGCGACTCTTCCGCCACCATCTTTAATACTCGGCTCATTGATTCCAGGCATAAGCAAATTGATATCATTCCCTGTTTTCGATTTGGCCCTTACCGAAGGTGAGTGACTCGAAGTGCTCGCCTTTTCTGATTTATCACTGATTTCCCGTTTTGCTTCGGGCGTTCTCGGCATTAATTCATCATTATAGCGCAAATTATCATCAAGAACTGTGGCATCCTCGGTGGTGTCTCGGAAGGGCATCTGTTCCACATCTTTTTTCTGCAGCAACTCAGCGAAATGAGATCCTTTAGCAGGAACCGACCTAGCGATATCATCGTGATTCTCAGGACCATATTCATCGCCATCTCCATTAATATCATCCTCAATAACCTCATCTTTCGAAGAATCTTTCTCGGATTCATTCGAAAATCTTACGGGAATCGGTGGTATGGACGTCGTTGAGGTTTGGCTTCCGTGACGGGTATCCACGGTTGTAGATGATGCATTTGTCCTTATTGTCGCAACTGAACCAGATCGTAGGTGGTTAGATGCATTTTCATCCCCGTTCTTAATTGAATGCTTGTCGCTTGTTTTGATTGACGAAACAGAATTCCTATGAATACTTTTTGGTTTTTCGGCTCCTTCTTCGCCTACTAAGCCTCGCAAATACTGCGCAGTCACTCTTCGAATATCTCTTTCAGTCGGGAAGAACTCTTCGTCAAAAGCTGCTAAGTCTTGATGCCATTGATCGAGCAATTGTTGGTAGCCTTCTAGGAAAGTGTTCAAGGAAAGGTAGTCATCAGGGGGTGTTTCATCGTAGATCCGATCCAACAAAGCTGAGCATTCCTTTCGATCATTCTCAGCTTTGCTTTTGAGTTGTTCAAGGCGGGATTGAGATTTTTCCGTCATTTCTTCGTCCAAACCTTCAACTTTTACCTTGGACAAAGATTCAACGGTGCTCGCCCAAAAGCGGCTTAGCTTATGGTTCCATTCTTGATATGCATTATGCTTGAATTGCACTTCAACCTCTGGATCCAATCTTAACATTTTTGGCGGACCGTAGATTTCGTTAAGTTCTACTGTAGAATACTCAATCTTGAGAGCATAGCCGTGCCAGCCAAAGTATCTAATATGATCACGATAAACATTGTGAGTGCAAGTTGATGCTCTCATTTTCAAAGGCTGGCCATAGAAGCTGAGTTCTAGGTATTTACCCATTGAACATTTCCAAGTAGTCGAACTCATTGGTACGATGGGCATTTGTTGATCACAAATCTTACAGTAACTCCACATGAGGATGCTATTTTCAAGTCCAGGTACTTTACAGGGCATATTCTCAGTATAAACTGTCACCATTCCATTCCCGTTGACGTATGCACGATAGTGATCACCGACAGTGCGCTGACAATCGTCCGGGCAAGGCATACTGGCTTGTCCAATACTGCTTTCTATGAATTTACCCAAAGTCTGATCCGTATTTAAGTAAAATTCAATAAGCTGGGCATCCGGTCCAACACAAGGCGTCGCAGTCTCAGTAGATATCAAACTGTACAGAACTACCAAGTTTTGATGGGAGGATGGGTTGAACATAAAAGGATATGAGATTTCAATTGCGTCCCATGCCCGCGCAGTATCGACCCACCTCACACGGATAGATTCCATTCTTGATGATAGAACATACTTAAGCTCAGGATCCGTGGTTTCATCAATTTTGTTCCCCAACTCAACAACCTCATCCTCGAGTCGGTGGGATAGTTGCTGTAGGTATGGTCTGCCATAGTCTACAAAAGGAGAAGACGAAAGAATCATTTCTGGAACATCCGTTAAGCTTGGAACTATCACAAATTGATCTCTCATGAGAGCAGTCTCAGCCTTCAAACTGTAACAAATCTCGGCCATGACTTCCAACACTACTTTGATGACTGAGGATAATTCCGGTTCGCCTCTCACCAATGCACATCTACCGGGATCAGCCGGACGAACGAAGAAAAATAAGAATGTTTTTACAACATTTTCATAGCGATAAGACCTCTGTTCAAAAAGATCACAGGTACCCAATTGAGGTGCGGCACTAAGACGATCTATTGAGATTAGAATATCAGCTTTCGATATTTTACTCAGTCGGAATAAAGCCGACTCACGGACATACTGGGCTACAGATATTCCTGCCGCTTCCAACATGTCCAATGCCTGACCACATATATGAGAGCAAGTTAATAACAATGTTGGTTTTAATGCCAACACTCTGGCAACCAGTTTTCGGAGATACTCTTTTTCTTGTGCTACTACGGGTTCAAGGCTCATGTACCTTTCATTCCGAGCATATTCTATCGGGAAAGTGATCAGGAGAATTCGAGGATAACGGATCTGTTGTTTCATTGATTTTCGAGCCAAAGAATGTGTGAATATTGTTCCATTGATACAATCAATATCATGAGGCGTTCCACCAGGGATACGTTTGATTTTGACCCATTCTCTTGGCGATAGGCGATCGTTAATTTCTAAATGCAAGCCAGCAGCAACCTCTAAAAGGGGTGCCGTCAAAATAGGTTTCCATTCCTCCGGGTCCAGCTCACTATCCTTCAATAGCTGGTCTAAGAAAAGCTGAAGGTATGTTAAGGATGCATTGTTGAATTCAACAGTAGCTGAATTTGGAAACTTCGCTGTACTAAGTGGGAACTCGTCACCAGAATGAAGATTTGCCCCAGTAGTATAGCCTGAGTGTGTGAGAGTTGAAGTGGGACCAGCTCCAATAGCGGTGCTTGAACTATTGCTGGAAATCAATGCACTTGTTCCAAAGCTCGGTTTGTGGTTTAATAAACTATTATGGCTGCCGACGCTGCTAGGTTGCACTGTAGAATTGTTGGTATTACCGAGACCTTGAGGTGGGATAAACATCAATGTTGATGATGTTCCCTGTGAGTTGCTGCGAACAGGTCTGGTTATTGCGGCAGGTTCATCTTCTTTGAGAAGCTGCTGTTGGGGAGGAGGTTTTGAGCGAGATAGAGAGCGCGACCGAGAACGGGATACATGTGAGGTCGGAGTAGTTCCTAAGAAAGAGCGAGCAAAGTGCATATCGTCAATAGCTGCTGGCGATGGCATTCGAGAATATGCTTCTGCTCTACCACCATCATCAACCTCATATAGGTCCATGAGACTGTGGGTATTGATACTAGTGGAGCTAGGCAATGCTGGGCCTAAACTATTATTTCCTACATCATGTCTCAAAGACTGAGAGTCATCTGGGATGTCAGGCCACCTTACGGAATCATCCGGAATTTGGCTTTGGAAACTCATGTCGCCTTCATCTTCACTAGAGCTGTGCGAGGCTAACGATTCTTCGCAGGTTTTGCAGCACCGCACGCGTCGGTTAGAAGCACCGCACCTTTCACCGTCAATAAGTTTGGTGCATGCAGAACAGAAGATTTGACCACAAACTCGACAATGATGTTTTCGACGGAATGTCGTGAATGCTCTATTACAGCTAAAACAGCTAGTGGCGCTCTCATCTTTCATCCAGAATTCACGACTTAGGCGGCCCGGTGCAGCTCTTGACCTGCTTCTCGAGTACTGAGAAGCCAAATATGCTCTCGATGCCGAGGTTGAGCTTACACTGAACAAGGACTCCACATCCAAGGGCCTTGTGCTTGAGTCTGCATTCAGTGAAGAAGGTGCCAGAACCGAGTTCGAGTCGGAGGAGACACTACTTCTTCGCAAATTGTTATTCTCTTCCGTATAGTAACTGTCGTATGGTTCCTCAGAGAAAAACGGGATGATATCACTTGGTGTTGGTGAAGATGCAGTGGGTAGCAACGGAACTGCTTGGGCAGACGATACTCCAACAGTTGCAGAGGATGTGGTTGACGAACGCAAAAGTTCGGGTCTGTTGCTAGAATCAACAGCAGATCCAGAAATTGATCGCGTTTCACTGCCCGGGTTAGAGTTGTGGGTAATATTGTCGGAGCTAGAGGCGATATTAGTGCCCGTCCCAGATACTGTCCCACCAGAGGCACTTGTATTCGCACTGGGAGCTGGCGTGTTATTACTGGCGTTCGAAACAAACTCTTCATTAGTGTTTGCGGACTTCGTGGGTGTGTTCATTGCGCTAGGTCCAGAATGCGCCTCAGAGTTAGACGCTACACTACCAGCGTATCCAGGAGCGGGTCTACTAGTGGGGGTATTTGGTGTGTTCGGAGTATTGGGGCTCCTTTCAGGGAGGTCCGGAATATCCGCATTGATGCTTAAACCATTACTAGCGTTAGATAAAGATCCACCCCCGTTAGGTTTGTGGAGGGAGGAGACCATGGACAGCAGCGATGCACGATCGCTTCCCACATACGAGGGTTTGCGAGAGCCAGACTTCAAGGGAGACCTTGCTTCGGTATGTGTTGAAGCCTGATCAGCGTTCTGCTGCTGCTGCTGCTGCTGCGCGGCGTCAGAATTGCCATCTTCGTTCAAGAAGGAATGGAACATTTGGGTGGCTGCAGAGTACATCTTATCATAGATGGTCTGACTGCGTTCCTCGTCCTCGATATTAGAATGAGGAAACGATACGAACGCCATAGTGACCAATTGACCCGCAGCTGGGTTCCCTTGTCCCTAGATACTTAGAATGTGTACTTATCCTTTAAAAGGTAGCGTTAGATACACACCAATTTGATTCTGTCTAGATGTTGTTTATCTCATACACACAGCCCAGAGGAAAGGGGAGGAGGGAGATCTTGACTAGGGTAAGGTCTCGAAGGAGAAGAAAGGAGGTTCAGTGAAATGGATATCAATGGCTGTGGGTTTGAAATTAATACGTACCTTCAGAGGATCTCGAAAAACTAGGGATCTAAGGAGGGAGAAATAGGGAAACGGTTTGACTCGATTGGCCTTTTCAACAGAAGCTCCGGAAAAAGTTATAAACAGAAGCTTGTTGTTGTTGTTGTTCCTTGTTTGTTCGAATCTAGATCTAATTCTGTGTTTTTTGGATTGTTCTATTCATTGACCGTAGTAAATGGTGAATCGCTTCACGAAATCTGCAGTAGGATTTCTTCTTATTGCACTTTCTGTCGTTCTTGTTCAATATTTCCAAAACACACAGCCAATGCTTAAGGCTGCACTCCATCCTCTTGATGGGTACCTGCTGACTCCATTATTGAAGCCCCGTGTTCCAGGGACTCCAGGAGCCATTGCTGCTCGAAACCATATCAAGACACAGTTAGAGAAGGCTGGATGGGAAGTAGAAACCCATAGTTTTATTGCCGACACGCCTGATGGCCGTATCCCCATGGCTAATGTATTGGCACAAAGAAAAGGAGCGAAAAGCGAAAAGAACAAGGATAGGCTTACCTTGGCTGCACACTACGATTCCAAAAAACTGCCTCACGGGTTCATTGGGGCCACTGACTCGGCGTTCCCGTGCGCACTAATGCTATATTTGGCATCGATCCAGAAGACTCCGAAGAAGGATTTCGATCTGATCTTTTTCGACGGTGAGGAAGCATTTGACAAATGGACTGATGAAGACAGTATATACGGGGCCAAGGCACTTGCCGAACTACAGGCGCGACGTGGCACTCTGCCCAGTACGCTAGTGCTTCTTGATCTGCTGGGAGACGAAGCACGATCTCCAATCCCTTCATGGTTCCCTCAGACCCACTCTCTCCACAGAGAGTTAGAGAAGATTAACCCGAAGTTGATCGGAGGCCGGCCATTGCATGAGTATGCAGGAATGATGCAGGACGATCATCTTCCATTTCTTCAAAGAGGTGTTCCAGTACTACACTTAATTCCATGGGCTTTTCCAGATGCATGGCACACAATGAAAGACGACGCAAGCATATTGCACTGGGAAACCATTGAACAATGGGCTGAGCTTTTCGAAGAGTGGCTGTTTTAATTAGATCGTATATAAATAATAATAATAAAAAATGCACAAACATGGGAAAAGCAATCTCCGGCAAGTAGAAGAGCTCTGTTCCAATTCATCCGTTTCGGAAAAACTTCATGCCTAGCCACGCCAAAACTGCCCAAATCCATAACACAGTCGGTAATACGGTAGCGATTAACACATAGTACGAAGGGATTGGCCATCCAGTCTGCTTCTCATAGTCCACATAGCTTTTGGGAGATGGTGGGTATGCAAACAAAATATGATATGTACACACTCCAACAATTGTCCAGGTCACTAGGACGATTACTCTGCCTATACTGCCTTGGTGAGGAATGAACTCTTTAGGCTGACGACGTGGATTCACTTTCATGAACTATATGGTCTTTAGCTGGTCTGAATTGTTCTCACAAAGATTATGTCTACTCGAACACAATACCTATTAGTACCTAGTTTCAAAGAAACTGATGAAATCCACCTTGGCTAGATCTAATCAACGAATGTGCTCACAACGCAGCTACAGGCGTCTAATTCTTTTATGCCAAATATTCCTCCCTTTGATCCTCCTTTTATTCTCTTCGAATAGCACCGGAATTCTCCTCCACTCCTTAAGCCTCCAAGTAGCGTGAAAACAATGCTTTTGTAGCGTTTGTCTAGCCGCTCTCTATCTATGTAATTAGTGTTGGTCTGATCTGGTGCTCGTCTGCAAGCCTCTCTAGCTAGTTAGCTAGCTAACAGGTTTAGGCTTATTCTGTAGTCTGCCCTTACCCATCCGGCCGCTCACTTCCCAAAATAAACGCGCATTAGTTCTGTGCCATGCGTGTGCACTGCTGTCTTGGGGATGTGGGACTGGAGAAACCCTATTGACCTAGTTCCCAGCTTGGGCACAGATAACATCCACACAGACAGAGCTAGTATCTCAGTAAAGCAAGCCATAAGCCAGGTATCCAGGAAACAATGAGGGCAATAGCTGTTTGGTCATTGCTCTTGGCTGTTGGTAATGCTCATGAATGCTTCAATTGCAATGCAGGGGGTGAGTGTTTACACTACTCCGCCTGTAATAACTATACTGGCCTATGTGACTGCATACCAGGATTTGGAGGCAGTAATTGTAAAGAGCCCGTCTGTGGCTCGCTTGCGAAAGGAGATCATCGGCCCATAAGGGAAGTCAACACTACTTGTGAATGCTCATATGGCTGGGAAGGCGTGAACTGCAACATGTGCACTGAAGACGAGTCCTGTGAACCGTTCATGCCAAGCCCCGGCGAAGGCGCTGCTCGTTGTTACCGAGGTGGTCTTCTCGTTGACACTAACTATCACATGTGCGAAGTCACTAATAAAAAAGTACTTGATATTTTAAAAGGGCAAGTCGCCGAAGTTAGTTTCGGGTGTGATCGTAGCAAGGAAACTTGCGATCTCCAATTGTGGGTTGATCAGGTAGAGAGTTTCTTCTGCAAATTCGAGGAATGTGATTTCGATGGTTTGAAGTATAATTGCGCGAACATCAAATGTGAATGCCAGCCAGGAGAGCTGTTATGTGGAAAAGAAGGATCCATTGATATCTCTGAATGGTTACAAAAAAGCGTTCATGGCCCCGGTGACCTCTCTTGCGATGAGACTGGCAAGTGTAAGTTCCAAGAGCCTGCTATGAACCAATTGATTCAGTATGTATTCGGAGATCACAGCATTGAACTTCAGTGTGGCTCCTCGGAGTGTCTGCATTACAGTCAAGTTCCGGGCTATGAGTACCCCACAAACCCGGGTGCTTCGCCCATGGCAATTATCACATCTATCGTGTTGGCTTCTTTGGTAATACTGGTTCTGGGTGTCGGCCTTAAATATGTCGGCAGAGATGAGTCGAACCAAAACACTTCAGGTGGCGCCGGTGGTGCTGCCGGCGCAGGAATGACTGACAACAACAACAAGCCATACCAACTCGCCAGCGAGGAGCCTGTTGCTAGAGTCGCTCCAGTCGGTTTGTATTTTGACAGAATCAGATATTCGGCACCATCTGGGAAAGAAATCCTAGGAACTGTTAGCGGAGCCGTGCCTCCAGGACATGTTCTGGCAATAATGGGTGGATCGGGTGCTGGTAAAACTACTCTTCTAGACATCCTGGCAGCTAAGCACAAACGCGGTCGCGTGGAAGGTAGTGTTAGACTGAATGGTACCGTCCTTACTCACGATTCTCCACTTCGTCAATTGGTAGGGTTCGTTGATCAAAGCGATAGCTCACTGATTCCCACTCAAACAGTTTATGAACATGTTCTATTCAGTGCGTTACTTCGACTTCCCAGGTCGATGTCGCGCGCAACTAAAGAGCTGCGGGTTCTAGAAACGCTAAATGAGCTAGGTATATCTCATCTTCGAGATCAATTAGTTGGAAAAGGATTGAGTGGTGGCGAGCGCCGCAGAGTAGTCATCTCTTGTGAATTGGTCACATCTCCGAGTGTTCTGTTGTTGGACGAACCCACATCCGGTCTAGATGCGTTTAACGCTTTTGCTGTGGTGGAGACATTGGTGAACCTGGCTAAAAGCGCAAACCGCACAATTGCTTTCACGATTCATCAACCCCGATCAAACATTGTTTCTTTATTTGATCGCATAATGCTGTTGGCTCAAGGCCAGCTTGTTTATACCGGAAAGGTCGAAGCAGCTGAAGAGTTTTTCCAGTCTTTGGGCCACACATGTCCTCCGAACTACAACTTTGCTGACTTTATTGTAGATCTCAGTATGAAAGCTGCGCTGGTTCCTTATACAGACGAAGAAGATAATGATGCAAATACGACTACAGCACTGAGTGAACCAGGTGTCACGGCAGAAGATGTTTTGTCTGACGCTAGCGGTGAAGATGATGGAAATGGATCTGGAGATTTGGCCGATGGCGCTGCTGGAACTGCTGGCCCATCCTCCCAAGCTGAGTCCGATACGGCTGAAAACCAAGACAGCAATAGTGAGGGTCGAGCCGTCGGTGCTGATGAAGATTGTCCAGATCCTAAAGTTCATACAATGCCTTACGGCACAGATCCACCACGGGAATGGCAAGATTTTGCATTCCATCGCGCTCAGATTTCTAGAACAGCTGCTCAAGCCATGGCGAACTCGCAATTGAGTCTTGGCCCCCAGGGTCTAGAGCCATTGGTTTCTGCGTTCCGCACTAGCCTACAATTCACGGAGCTCCAACAGGAAATCGCGAACGCGTCCGCAGCGACACAGGCTAACGATGTGAGCAGAGCGCTTATCGAGTCGTCGGCTCATATCAAGAGAGCCAGCTTCTGGCAACAATTTTCGATTATCGCTCATCGCATTTTCCGCAATGTCCATCGAGACCCACTGCTAATCTTGACCCATTATGGAATCTCCACTGGCCTTGGTATATTATGTGGATACCTTTACTTCCACGTAGATAATAGCATCTCGGGCTTCCAGAACAGACTCGGATTGTTCTTTTTCCTTTTGTCTGTCTTTGGCTTCTCGACGCTGACCACTGTGTCTCTGTTTGGGCACGAGCGCATCATATTCATGCGGGAAAGGTCGAATGGATATTACAATCCTTTAGCATATTACATGGCTAAAGTTCTTCTAGATGTCGTGCCCCTTAGAATTGGTCCTCCGCTGCTGTTGGGAATCATACTTTATCCTTTGGTGGGGCTCAACATGAACTCTGGAGCACCGTTTGTTTTCTTATTGGTACTTGCTCTATTCAACTTGAGTGCGGCATCTCTAATGCTTGTTATCGGTATTCTGGTGTCAGACTTCGGTGTCGCGTCTCTTCTTGGATGTATGGTGAACTTGTTTGGAATTCTTTTCGCAGGATTGTTTTTGAATCAAGATAGTATGCCAACGGGTTCTGGATGGGTTAAGTTTTTATCGATCTATCACTATGCATATGAGGCGCTGTCTGTGAATGAGGTTAAATATCTAACATTGACTGAAGACAAATTCGGTCTTAAGATTGAAGTTCCTGGTGCGACAATTCTTAGTGCCTTCGGCTTTAACAATGGCTCTCTTATTCGGGACGTAGCTGGTCTATCGGTGATCGCAGTTGCCAGTGTAATTGTTGGATATTTCGCGCTAGATAAAGTCCTCATTGAGCGCCGATAAGGAGACCGATTTTTTAAGATTAGCATGGACAACCAGGGGCTTAAAACAATAAGTATGGTCTAGATGCTAAAATATATATATATATACACATATATGCGTACAAAAATTATAATACTGAATACGGATGCGTCCAATTGAATCATTTAATATGTCTTAAGACCAGCCAGTGATTCATATTTCGCCCGACGCAGCTCCATGAACGGTTTACTTGTAACTGACTCTATTTACAGATTATACACTGACCTCGATATTAGAACCGAGGCTGATTTATCCCACACTCTACATACCATATGCACGTACTGCATGTGGTAGGGTCAGTGGGAAGTAGCTAATTTAGTACCACCGCCGACGATAGATGATGGCTGAATGCTGTATCACGGAGAATCCTCCACCTACGATATTATCATAGTAAAGTCATGAGACTCAATGGACGCAAGCTAGAACGAATACCGGCAGTAACCCGTCGTGCGCAAAAAGTAAGAGAGTAGGCTGTGACAAAACCCGCTGTAAATATCTATTGATCTATCTAGATAGCAATCTTTACGTCATAAGATGTTTAGTAACGGTGAAATCGCGGGATAAACGTGCCAAATCAGTTCGGTGTGCATCGGAGCAGCACCCTTGAAATATATATTAATAGGTGTTTGCCGAAGACTATCTCCCAAAAAGCAATGACTGAATTCAATTAAGTAGAGCACAATGTAAAGTAAATTTGACGATCATCAGAATCGTCTCGGAAACGTATCGTGAATCAGTTTGCTGCATCTCAATTAAATACCCGAATTATGTACGTCAGAATACTTATGATATGCAGGTCCTGTACTCTTCTCCACTCGGTCATAGGTGTAACCAGGCATTATCAAACTCCCCTGCATCGGTATCCAAGAGTCGCAGCAAGACTGTGCGTGTGTCAGCAACAAGCCTCATTCTACTAGACCAAGCCTTGGAGGCTTGCACTGAACTGCAAAAGCAATACATCATGATATTTACTTATGTTAACATTGTACGTAATTAGTGGCTATGCTAGGTGGGGAATGAGTGGGGGATCGCCTTGTAACAACTCCTCGTAGATTGTGCTGATGGTTGTGTTTGGCCCTTGTGCTTTGACCATATGCATCAGCTCATCACCCTGGGAAGGTTGGGAAGGGGTGAATAGGGAAAGGAGCTAGTGGGAAATCGGTAAGGGCACGGGTTTCGTCATGGGTCGGGGACATACCCTTCCCCTGGTTTGCCACTTTTGTGGCGGATATCGTAAGTGCACGGCGAGGATCATTTGTCACTAACACGCTGGGGTACGGGTAACAGGGTTCAGGTGAAATATTCATGGCTATGGTTAGTCAGATCAAACATACATCTTGTCATCCACTATCTGCTGACTTGGATCTCACCATTCTAGGATAGCCCTCACTTCTCAACAACCTTATCCTTGAACGGCGTGTTGGGGGTGGATTGCGACCACATCACTACCCCAGACACAGTATAACAGCGAACTGAAGCATATTCGACCACGCCTCTTTCAGTTTCCAGAGAAGCAACTTGATATATTATAGCAATCTATCGACTTCTCCTCCCTTCCCACCTCTTTCACCTTAATGAGCAGTGCGATCCCAATACGAAATGGGAGTGACCAGAGCATTCCGCTCCAGTTTCACCGCGATAGTTTTGCCCACTCGCAAGGAATGGGCGGCATTTCATGGGGTGGAGCCTCTGTAGGTTCATGGCTTCGCGACGAGGTATTAATGGCCACCAAGGAGAACAAGGAAGTGGCGAACAATTTCGGCAACCTTCTCTCCGGATCTGCCGTGAGCGACTCCATAGATAATACTGCTGGAACCCCCCACGATTCAGCGCTTGGATCCATGGCGATGTCGCCGGATCAGCCCGCTTATTTCCCATCTATTGAAGCTAATTTCTGCCGCGACTACTCATGTTGTGGCAATATTCTCCCGACACTTCATGACTTGTTGCGGCACTACGAAGAACAACATATCTCGCCCTCGCCACCGGACGAACCTCCAGTGATGCGAAGGATGCAGAACATTGAAACAGTCAGCACTAACGACGTATTTCTTCCTTTCGATCAGCCGCGACACACAGGACTGCCGAATCAGCAGAACGGAATTACCAGCGGCGCTATTGGCGGCGGCGTTGGTGCTAGAAACGACCCCAGTTTGCAAAGATTCAACGGAGGTTCAGGTAATAACAGCAACATTGGCCATGCTAGCGGCGCTATGCATGGTAACCATGGAAACCACGGTAACGTGCAAGCCGCAGCAAATGCAGGCGGGATGTCGACAGGACAGCATGCTAATGGCGACGAGGATAGTTTAGGACTTAGTGGCTCGGGGATGGATCTTGGCGATGATTTGGACCATATCACTGGCCGACAACCACAGCAACAACAGCATCACCAAGCTTTTGCACCACCAAGCTTCACGCCCCTTAATCAAGGTCTTGGACAATACAACTCGTTCTCATCACCGCAAACTCTTATGAATAGATCAAAACAAACAAACGCTTTAGGCGAAGGAATGCCAGACGCAACTTTAGCCAGTGGAGGGTTTGCTAGTGACGGATCACCCGGAAGTGCCTCGAGTGCACGTCTAGCATTAGGAGATGATGAAGAACCGACGATCGACGATCCTGCCCGACAACTTTACATGCTTGAGCGGAGCGAAAACAAACCGTTCAAGTGTCCAGTAATTGGGTGTGAAAAGACCTACAAGAACCAAAATGGGTTAAAGTACCACCGACAACACGGGCATCAAAATCAAACGTTACACTTGAATGATGATGGAACATATTCCATCATCGACCCACTGTCAAATACCCCTTATCCCGACGGCATGGGAATGGAAAAGGACAAACCGTATAGATGTGAGATCTGTGGCAAGAGATACAAGAACCTGAACGGGTTGAAGTACCACAGAGCACACTCGACTCACTGAATAATCCAATCGTTCCTTTTTTCTTTTCCATTATACATATTCCCTTCATGCTGAAGAGCAGTCGAACACATGTCGATTGGTACTGCGTGTAGCGGCTAACCTACGAACTTTATTATTTTCAGTTCTATTGAAGAATAGAAACGAAAAGAAGAAGCTTGAGAAAATACTGATGAATCTGGAGTTCGTAAATTCTGGTGATAAACCTTGCTTCACTTCAGCTTTATTTGTTTATTTATTTTGATTTTTCCCCCAAAGACAAGACCTCTCTTAAGGCGATCTATTTATATTTTTTTTGTTGTGGGTTTCTCTCTCGTTTACTGATTCCTTTAGTTGTTTCTTGTTAATCGCCAACCCGCGTCGGTTGTTGCTACTTCTTCATGATATCGGTCTTCGTGCATCTGAGATACTGTGATACTCCTAGTCGTGCTAATAACAGCATTAGGTGTTAGCAAAAAGATCGAGTATTACAAGAAAAAGAGAAGGGAGACTCTTTTTTGGAAAGAAAGTTAAATGCAACCGACGGTTGAACAGGAAAAGAATATCAAACGAGAGAAAACGTGCAAAGTATGTGTATACACTCAAGTGGTAATGTATGTATATACGTACGTCATATTTAAACAAGTTTTATGCAGAAAAAAATTTGAGAAAAAGAAAACACCTGAGAAAGAAAGAGAAGTTGAACCAAACAAAACGAAACGTAACCCCGTACCGTTTTATTCCTTCTCAGACACAGTCACCCCATCTATCCAGCAAATGTACGCATTTAGTTTATTATTATTCTTATTATTATATCTATCTCTAAATATTTATCCATTACTATATATTCAAACACAAATTTATCAACGTTTTTATCAAAAGATTTGCTACTGCTTTTGCATCTCACATTTATACCAGCTGCCGATAAATTTATCTTCGCAAATGTATCTCAAAGTCACCGAGCCCACGGTTAAACCCTGTTAATCGCCGTTTGATCCGGGTCGTTACGCCCCTGCATAATACGCGCGTTTTAATATTTAAGACATTCCAATATTATTTTATGAGACAAGGCTGCAGCCCTCGGATCTGCTTATTATGCATGGTATAGCAGCGAAACGTGCTGCGATTGTGTCCTCGGGTTACGGGTGATTCTGTATGATAGTATTATTCTTAAGTAGGACGCGCCTATTAATGAGCCCTAACCCACATGTTGGAAAATCGCGTGGTCAATTAAAGGGCAACACCACCACCACCAACCCACCTTTTTTAGAACATATCTACTTGACACTTCCTCATAGATTTTAGAGAAAGGGTTCTAAGAATACGACTCATCTGAAGAATAATAGAAAAGAACAATTAAAGGATAATTTCTTTGTTAAGGAAGCGCCTTTTTTTTAGTCTTTTTTCTTCTTCCTGCCTGCTTTTCTAATCCTTCTTCTTATATTTTAGAGGAACTATGCAGTCTCTCTTTAAGTCGAAAAAGAAGCGAGACAGCCACAATAAGAGCGCTGATGATGGCTCTAGCACTGCCAGTCATGAGTATGACCAAAGATCACCCAGCGGCGCGTCGGCGAAGTCCTCGGATTCGCCCTTGAAGTCTGGAAAGGGTGCAGCCAGCAACGCTCCCTCGAGTGGCTTAAACGCGTTTTCTTCGGTCTCCAACAGCGCTACGGGTGCTGTTTCCGGTGCTGCGTCTCATCTACCGCAGAATGTGCAGCAGCAAGCACAACATCAGGCCCAGAATGTCCAAAATGGCGCGACAAAGGTGCTGAATAGCCCATTCATGGGCTCGAGCCAGCAAGGCCAGAACCCTGGCCAGTTCCAGCAGCCTGCTGGTAGGTCTTCTTTCCACAACCAGTTCCCAGGCCAGAGCCAGCCTGGTCAGCCCGGTCAGCACCTACATGGATCATCCCCTCAGGGCATGTCTCCTCAAGGTATGTCTCCCCAGGGAATGTCTCCCCAAGGAATGTCCTCTCGAGGAATGTCTCCCCAAGTCCACTCTCCTCAAGGAATGGCTGCTCAAGGCCAGCAGTATCCTCAGCAACAATTCCTCCCACAGAACATGCAGCATGGCCAGCCGCTGCCACAGCACCCTAATGGCCAACACGTTGGTGCCCTTCCGGGTAGCCCTGCATCCGCATCTTCCCCTGGGTCACCATCACAAAACCAGGCCCGAGGTCTCCGTCAGCAAAACGATCCTAGTATCAGTTCACCATTGGCCCAGCAAAGTGAGACACCTTGGGCTGAGCATGTCGTGCAACGTGCAGCCCCTTCTCCCCGGTTCGGCCACTCTGCTAACTACCTAGCTGCTCGCGATGGTGAATTGTTCATCATGGGTGGCATCCGGGATATGGACATCCTTAACGACCTGTGGGTCATAGACACAAACTCTTTAACTGGATACCAGCTTGTCACTGATGGGTTCAAGGTTGGTCCCCGCGTTGGTCATGCTTCCCTTGTGCTCGGCAATGCACATGTTGTCTTCGGTGGTGATACAAAGATTGAAGAATATGATCCCCTCGATGATAACCTTTATCTCTTGAACACTTCGAGCTTGAAATGGACCGTTGCCCAACCCCAAGGACCTCGTCCTACAGGCCGCTATGGCCACTCGATGTCGAACGTTGGAGCTAGAGTTTACGTTTTCGGTGGTCAAGTTGACGAGGAGTTCTACGATGACATGTGGGCTTTCGATCTAACCAACTGGCGATCACCGAATGCCAAGTGGGAGAAGATTCAGCCGATTACCACGCCTCCTCCTCCTCGAACCAACCATACCGTTGTCACCTACAAGGACAAGTTGTTCCTTTTCGGTGGTGCAAACGGAGATTTGTGGTACTCTGATACATGGTGCTTCGATCCAGCTACTCGTGCTTGGGAGCAGTTGGAGTGCTCAGGCTATGTTCCTGCTCCCTGCCAAGGCCATGCTGCCACCATTATTGAAGACGTCATGTATGTCTTTGGTGGCATGAGTAGCCAGGGCGTTTTGATTGATCAGCTTTTTGCTCTCAAACTCACTACTCTGAAGTGGTACACATTCCAGAATCTGGGTCCTGGTCCCTCTCCTCGTTCGGGCCACTCCCTTACTGCTTTCGGTGGCGACAAGATCCTTGTGTGGGGTGGAACCGATCAAGGTAACTCGGCTTACGTTTTGGATGTCTCTCGAATCAACTATCCTGAAGACCAATCGACTGGTATTGGTTCCTCCACTATTCCCGAACAATCTCCAATTGTTCCGGACGCTCAAGGTGTCACCAGCCGTGACATTGATAGCAACGTGGCTTCAGGTCCCGAAGCTGTTGGCGAAGCTAATCCAGCTCACGCTGGTACTACTGGGGTTGCTGGCACCGCCATTGGTGCTGCTGCTGGTGCTACGGGTGCTGCTGCTGGCACTGCTGCTCTTTCCCAAAGCCAAAATCAGCCACCTGAGGTTGATGAACCCAATGAGGAATCTTCGATTGGTGAGGAAAAATCATTGTCAGGCCCTACGACTACGAAAGAGGTTCGTGAGCTGCAGCCGCACGTTTACGCACCCCAGAGCATTGAGAATTCCGGTCCAACACAGGCTCGGTCTAATTCAGCTGCTCGAAACTCAATGCTATTCTCTAAACGTAGATCTGTCATGCTACCTTCAAGTCCGATCAAGGAACTCAGGTCGAACAATTTAGATAAAGACAGTACGCGTGAGGAGAATGACTCGACTCCTTCGACCAACACTGGACAACTCAGTGTTGATCAGCCAACTAGATCACCGAATCGGGAAAGTGGTGCACAAATCAAGAGCTATGTTACTGAACCTGATAGTGTCGAATCCCACGAGGATAGGTTTGTATCTGCAGTTGATCTCCCTGAGGGCTCGCATCTCCCAGCTTCTGGTAGTGTCGCAAATGACTCTAAGGATAACTATAAGACTCGCTCTCATTCGCGTGGTTTAAGCTTTGGAACTTCTACTGCATCGCAAGCTACGCTTCCTGAGGAAGAGGAGCGCAAGAATCCTGCCGTTCCTGAGGGTGGAAATGATGCTCAGTTCCGTAAGATGGAGAATCAATTGGATGGTATGCCTGGTGGAATGCCTTCCATACCAGGAAGCTTCCCTGTTGAATCCTCACCGAACGGCCCTGGTGGAATAACAAGTGATGACAGCGTTAAGTCTGGCCTCTCTGCTTGGAATAATGAAAGTCGGGAGAATCTAAGTGACAAATCAGTCAATGATGAGGCTGAAGACTCGTCACGATCTACCCCTGGAATCCGTCGTAGCCAACCGCAAACCAATCTTGCATTGCAAAGCATTGATGGGGGTGGCGAGGAAGAGAAACGAAACACTGTTCAAGATGCCGGAGACATCAGTAACGTGGCTGTTGTTGGTGAAACTAGTGGTCACTCGGTTGGTGACACGAGTGCTCCGGAGGCTGGTTTGATTGGCCTAAGTGATCAAATGTCATCACTTCATACCGATTCCCCCAACACACCCCGTACTCGCGAACTCTCAAACACAACGGCGGCGGCTGGTGACGCTCCCGAGCGTACATCCGTTCCCGCAGCTCCAAACAGTGCAGATACTAATGGTATCAAAAACTTAGAAGCTAAGCAGCCGTCAGTGCTGAAGAACAATACCGATGAGAATGCGGGTCCTGTACGAGCATCTTCACCTCCGGTATCTAGTTCTCGTGATTTACCTGGTGTCCCTTCAAACAATGAAGACATTGGTATTGGAGCTCTTGGTGCAACTGGTGCCGCTGGCGTTAGCGCCGAGCTTGCTTCCTTGAAGAAACAAGTCGATGCTTATCGTCAGCGTGATTTCGACAATGAACACCACGAACTCAAGATGTCTCACGCGCAGCTGCAGCGTGAGTTGGCAGGTTTGAAGGACTCTAATGGCCAGCTTACGCGAAAGCATGCTTCTATTGTGGGTCACAATAGTGATTTAAAGCAACGCTACGATCAGCTTGAGAAGGTTATGGATGACCACATCGCCACCTTAAGAACACAACAGGCTGCATTGGAAGAAGCGAACGCTAAGATCCGTGATCAACAACAAGAGCTTGCTGAAATGCCGGCCTTGCGATCTGAGAATGCTGACCTCAAGATGAAGCTTAAGACTGCTGAGTCGGCTCAGAAGCATGCTGAAGAACAACTTGCTGCCATCAACAATTCTTATGGATCGCTTAAGTCTGCTCATAGTGATCTCAGCGCAAAGCATCTGGCGGCGACCACAGGGTCGGTATCGAAGGATCCTAATGGTTCTACTGATCCGCACACTGAGCTCAACTCTAACGTGGCCCATCTTCTTTCTGTGTGGGATCAATTCAAGCTACCGGCTGCTGGTGCGGCTGGTGCTGCTGGCTCGCGCGGTCTTGGTGACGCTGGTAACAATGAGGAAGATGGATATCGAAGCCTGTATGAAACCCAAAAGAATGCAGCTGACCAGGCTCACCGTCAGCTTGAGGCTGCTTACAAGGAACAGGTCACTCTCAAGAATCAGCTCCGCGAACTTAGCGCCGTCCATTCTGCATCTCCTTCAACTGCCGATATTGATATGTTGAAGGAGCAGCACAACACTGCATTCACAACTTTGAGTGACAAGCATCAGGCTAGCTTGAGAGACTTACAACAGCATGCTAGCTCAATTGAAGACCTCCGCGCCAGACTGCAGAAGCTTGAGACGCAACACAGCGAGCTGCAAGGAGAATACCAGAAGGCCATCAGCATGTCGCGCAATCAGCAGGTTGCATTGACCAAGACTCGTGAGGAACTCAACATGAGCCGCGCTCATGCTCAAAGACTTGAGGAGCAGCTTGAAGATGCGAGCGTTCAGAACTCTTCACTACAGGCCGATCATACTGCAGGTGCCGATGGAGATATGAGTCACACATCTGTGAGCAGTGCACGCAATGACCAGGCCGCCATGGTGATCAGAGATCTCCGTGCACAAGTTGTCATTCTGGAGGAGGAAATGCAGAACCAGCGAGAACAGATTATGCGTTTGAAAAAGGCTGCTTTGAACCACTAAGCATCTGAAGATCGTTTGAATGTAGGTCACAGTCAAATGCTACAGCTGTGAAAACTTGTACTTCATTGCTTCAGATTGATTGTCTTGGACCCAACCATCTACCCTACACTTTCTTTCCTTCTCTTTACTACTCCGACTTGGTTCTAGCTTAGGTGACCTATGTTTTTATTAATATTTTCTATTGTGTACGTATTACTTTTGAAACTTCTTTGATATTTGTGTTCTGTCTCTCGTTTCTTTCTTTCATAGGTTTTTTTTTTCTATTTTATATGTCTTTTTTTTTGGTATTTTTTATCTAGTGTGTATATTTAAATGAGATCTATCATTACACTAATAAAGCGAATGACGAATTAGTACTTCGGGATGTTTATTTAGTCGGCTTGCAGTGCTAGATCCGCAATGTTTATTTTCCAATGGAGTTGAACTGGTCCCAGTTCTCCTGGTTTCCGGTCTTCTCAGCCTCCTGTTCAGGGTGCTCGATTCCGTTAATGAACGAAACAACTGCCTGAAGCATCGGCTTCTGAGAAGGAGTGTAGTGGCCACCAGGGTGCTTAAGAACCTGAGCCTTGGAAGGCTCCCAGCATTCCACAAGTTGCATTGAGCGGTCCTCCGGTACAAGAGTGTCTAAGGTACCCATGATATGAAGAGTAGGAGTGGTGAACTTGGTCTCGTACCAGTGCTGAGCAGACTCAGCCTTCAGTTTAAAACTTGAGTACATGACAGCGAACTTCAATGGGGGGTGCGAGGGAACCAAGTCAGTAAGACACTTAGTGAGAAGGGCAGTGAAACCAGCACCCTGGCTGAAACCAAGGATACCATCAAACGGGCCTAGTTTCTCAACAGCACCCTTAACAGCGTTCATGGCATCGGTGGTATCACCGTAGCGGGGGTCGCCCTCCTTAACGCACCACCAGCCACGCATGTCGAGCTCGGCCATCTCCGGAGAGGGCTCGAAAGGAAGTTCACTGAGTTCAATCTTAAGCGGGCCGTCAATGAAGTGAAGTTCATGACCAGCCTTCATAAGGGCCTTGCGAAGACCGCTGGCCTTCTTGGAGAAAATGCTTCCGCTTTGAGTGTAACCGTGCAAACAGAGAATCTTCATGGTTGAAATGTCAGTAGTTTTGTTTTAAGTTCTTCTCTTGATAATTCTATATATAATAGGGAAGAGTTAAAGTATGTAAAGTGAAAAATTGTGCGCTGTTATACATCATTCTACATAGGAGGATGTAGGGTTCCTGAGTTGCGACCAAAACGATGTAATCGAGACGTAGACACGGTCAGAGCTTATGCAGGATCATGATGCATTCACACCGGAGTGATCGATTTACCTAAGTTACGTGTCTTTATCTCTCAGATAAGGCTTTATATTAGCTTGCTGACGACGATGTCTTATCCTTGAGGAAAGGATCATGAGAAGCGGGTTAGGTCATAACCACCGTTGTTCATCGAAATCAAGTGAAAAAAAAAAAAAAAAAAATTGTGAAAAATGCAAAAAAACGCAAGAAACAACAACTATTGTTTTTAATTAAAAGGTTTAAAAAAATTGGACTTTCATGTCAACTCGGCTTTTTCTTGGCACAGTTTGTTTTTGATCATAAACCATCTATAAATATAAACATGAACTAGAATTGGGATGAAACTGTTCTGCAGCACTTCAGGTCCATCCCATCCTCATACATAAACCGTTACCGCCAGAGTGAACGAACATCCCACCTCAGGCTGTATTACCAATCACAATAATTCTTATTCAGATCAATTAAGAAATATTTCTGTGGAAATTTCAGTGTGGTATTTGGGTGGAGATATCTCAGGTTTTCATTTTATTGAGTAGATGAGGATAAGCAAGCCGTTGAGATTGTTGAATCCTCCAGCTCAGCTGGGACACTTGGTGGACTCAACAAGCTCCAAAGTACCAATTATTAGATCAATGCCCTTGGAGACAGCGTCTGAAACTTATTCGTTGAGAAGTAAATTCCATCCCTTAACGGAAGAGGGGCGCTCTCCAAATCCGGGAATGATGCAGATTCCTCATGAATTGAGTGGCAAAATTAATAAAATCACTTTGGGGTGGTCTCCGCAAGAAATTAGACAACGGGTGGCTCAAATGTATCATCGATTGCAGAAAGGTCAATCACATTCGCCTGCTTTAGACAAATTGGATGTTGATTCACAGGTGATGGGTATGTTTCTGCAGAACTACGTCTCATTGACAAATACGCTAAGAGAAATTAAGAAGCGAAGGCCAGAGTTTAAGCCCAAACGTATCCTAGATATTGGGTTCGGTCCAGCCACTGGGTTATTGGCTGCTAGGGAGGTGTTTGGTTACGACGGTGCTATTGAACAGGAAGAAAATAGTCATAGTGCCATTCGTGAGACCGCTGTGATCATTGGACATCCGCGCATGAAACGTAGAGCTAAAGAATTCCTAGGTGATGCGACCAAGGTCTTGTTTCGGGACGATGTGCCTTCCCAAAGTTCCCCCAAAAGATTTGACCTCATCATAGCAACTCACCAGCTTTATCAACATGGTCAATTCGTTGAGCAATTAGTCGATTCTCATACACAGCAGGTTGCTCAGATTTTAGATAAGAATGGAGTAGCACTTTTTGTCGAGCGCGGCGATCCACTCGGTTTTGAGTCCGTGGCTCTAGCTCGTGAGCATATGACTCGTCCGAAATATGGATATAATGTTGTGGGCCCTTGCACTCACAACCTTCGCTGCCCCTTGCAGGTAGGACTAGGCATTCGACAAAGTGCATCCCGACCTGCTCGAGAGAACTGGTGCCGATTCTCACAGAATGTCAATAGGCCCAAGTTTACCAAGGAGCTAAAGAAGGGGCAATATCTTTCACAAGAGTGGGTCCCTGATGCTGCCTTTGGTGCTGGTGGTAAGTCACTGAAAGGCAAAGGAAGACCGGGCGGTAATAGCAATGAGATTGCTTTTTTCAGCTGGGTTGCCATGGAAAATGTGAAATCCCCGGAATCACCAGAATCTTCTTCTGATAAATGGCCGAGAATCATGAAGCAGCCACAGAAACGACATGGCCATGTAATTATGGAGATCTGTGCTCCCTCCGGTAATATAGAGCATTGGACTATTCCTAAGAGCCAAGGCAAACAAGCGTACCATGATGTTCGGAAGGCTAATGCATCTGACTTATGGGCATTGGATGCTAAAGTCAAGCAAGTTCGAGGTGGTTTGCGCAGGCCTGACGAAATGAAGGCTTCTAAGCCGCGAGCCACCTCGGACTCAAATGAGGACGCCAGCGCTGCTAAAATAAATGAGTTGTTAGACGAGCCTTGTAAAGATTGGTGGCATCCCAAATCCAATCCGTTTTACAAATTCTCGAGTCACCAGGCTCGAATTCATAGTGAGAACATGGCAGAGCCTGAACAAGATGGATTCATCCCCGTTATGGAAAGTTTAATAGCCGATGAAGGAAACTTCGACAAAATGTTGAACAAACGGGGTAACAAGCAGTACCGTCGCTGAATGTTTTCTCGTGCTATCTTCCATTGCTCAATGGCCAGCCAAATGTGGCCCAGTTCTGCAGGAAATTGTATATAATTCGAACGAGCGAAATTTAATTTCATATAAATATTTATTGTGTACATAGAAAAATAAGATGTAATTTACTGTCTCGCTAACATGGATAGCCTCATCTCAAAGGACTGTAGTCGAGAGGTAGCAGAATCATTGATTCCATTTCGTTGAGTAGCGGAACAGTCTCACTGGTAGTTTCCGCCCATCCTGGTAGTACCCAGCTACGCTCTCGAGAAATCTTTCTATGCTGCAAATCAGTGAATTGCCAAAGATGATACACCCTGTTGAGCGGGCCAATACGAGTGTACCAAGCACCCACAGGTTCCATGACCTCTCTTCGGCAATCTAGCCCTTTTCTCCAATGGATTTCCCAATCTATCATTGTTCCAGGCTTTAGGTCGTACTTCCTCAGTTCGAAGATCCCGCCAAGCTCTCGTGGTTTCGGGGTTCCTCCCCAAAAGTCGAACTCTTGGACGATTTCACAAGACCTTCCTTTTAGGAAGTGAGTCAATTTTCTGCTGAAATCCAAAAAGTTGTCATCATTATGAGCCACCTGTTTAGATTTGTGCAGAGATGCAAGGTTATCATACTCGAAAATGTGCACATATGTATCAACATCGCTACCAATGACGGCTCTCCAGGCTCCAATCAATCGGCCCAATTCCAGATTATCAGTTTGAACATTATACTCATGCATCAAATCAATGTACTCACCAGCTTTCGAAGGAATGACAGAGTGAAAAGAGATCTCATGGACCAGAGTCTTGCGCATCAAGTGCCGGCTGGCTTTGTTATCGAATTGAGCAGCTTCCTTTCGAGCTTCAGGAGAGCCATAAAGGAAAGCTTTTATAAGATTGGTTTTTCCAGAAGCTTGGTCCTGGGCTTCTGCCAGTTCTCGTTGGCTTAATTCTTTTAACTCCTTAGCCAATTCCTCAGGAGGTGTTCGATACTTAGCGTACTGTTCAAGATCAACAACACTGATTTCAGACAAAGAAGGAGGAATTGATTTTTTCCACAGCACGCGGGCTGTGGATAAAGCTCGAGATCTAGCAACAAGAATACATTTGTTGAATGCCATAGCCTGGAATTGTCTTTTTATCAAGAATTCCTCTGAGTTTCCGGTTCCGGGCGACTGGTTTCCCTATGTACTTCATATGTGGGGGTGGCTAGGGTTAACAGTCTCTACCCCCTCATCGCTTAAACGTCGTAATGCCGTCCGTCAATCGGATCTGAGATAATAATGTTCTACCGGAAATAATGCACAATGAAACTGGCTGCAATTTTAAAGTAGCAATGGTCCCAAGGACCCTACCACTTGTATTTCGAAATTAGGGAAATGAAGCGATCGCAATTGCTGCACGTATCTTACTGATCGATTTTTCACACAAAATATAAATTCATTTTTATTTATTTAACTGATTTTTTTTTTTCTTTTCTGTCTCTTTTGCATATAGTTCCTAAATTTTCATCTCGTATCTTTATATAGACACTGTCTATGCGTACATATGTTTATATTTTATACGTGGTTACTCAATTGGAGTTGAACTTTTCTGTTTTGCCTTCGATATCTCAGGTTCAGTTCGCTTTATTTATTTTTTTTGTCACTTTTATTAGCTTAACTAGACTTGGGCTTCTTAGCCTCCTTAGCCTCAGTTTGAGCATCAGTGAATGCGGAGCTAATGTTGCGCGTGGAGCCAGCAATCGAAGAGATCAGGCAGACGTAGCATGCGCTGGTGAGGCTAGGACCATAGTTCTTAGTGCCAATGAATTGAACGACATAGTAACCAGAAACAGCAGCAATTAGGAAGAAGTAGACTTCAAGTGGCTTACGAGGAATATTCACACCCTTGAGGTCCAAGAACGACAAAAAGAATACAACCACCATTGTCACGATTGAGGCCAATGATGCAATGAAATTGAAGATATTGGGGCCATGGTGGAAGATCACCACGGTGTACAAGCAAGTCAACAAAAAGTTGAGGCGGCCAGCAGTGGTGTTGGCAGCATGACCGTTAGTATTCAGATTCTTGGTCTCAGCAATTCCCCAAACAGCTAGAGCAAGAGAGATAGGGGCATACAGGTAAGTATTGGTGAAGCACGGGCTGAGGTATCCATCAGCGGTGAATCCGAGCTCGTCAGGACACAAAGATTCTTTCAGAACTGGAACAATCGTCGTGAAGTCTAGGGTGGCCATTGTTTGCGTTGGAGGTTAATGTCTAAAAGCTGATTTTTTTTTTTAAAAGATCTTCTCTTTGATTCCTTCCTAAGAGTATGTATAAGAAGAACGTATGTATAAGGGGAATGTGTATATACTGTTGGTCAGCGCATTACAGCAAAACGTCACCCTGGCCCTTGTACATAACACGTGTTTCGGATGTTTCTGCCCGAGGCACAGCGAGGGATGAGGTACCGAACGGTTAACCGGTGCGTTTTTCTACTACATATGGGCAATATATAACTAAGTAGCCAATACTGTGTGTACAATGCGATCGGCCCCTGAAAGCGGATTTATAGAAAAACATTTATGGAAATTCCGAGCAGTATGTAATTTATTTATAGTCTCAATATTATATTGGACAGTTTCATGGAGGTGATAGTAAAAAAAAGGTTTATGCAATAAACGGAATCATAGCCCTTCGGTCCTTAGGATAATCAGGGAACTCTTTGCAATAGCGGTTGTGCTTCTTCATGGCCCAGAAATACATCTGAGTGATTCCAATGGCAGTGAAAAGGGCCATTGCCCAGTTTCCAGAGAGGACAGTGAGGGCAATCCAGCCACAAGATTCAAAGTAATAGTTAGGGCAAGAGAGCTTATTGAAGCCATAGCCGTAGGGAATACGGCGCTCAGTAGTACCTGCCGGACGCAATGAAGCTAGATTGACGTGAACAATGAAGTTAGAAATCTCAGCGACGAGCCAAGCGGCCGGGAGTGCAAGCACTAACTCCGGCTTCTGGACAAATCCTCCAGAGTAGAACAAAAACTTCTTTACCGGGGAGGCGGATCCAGTCCACCACGACTCGGGTGCATAGCCAAAATATGCTACAAGAACACCACTAAGAAGCCAGTAGTGGGCGCAGTTCTTAAACAAGTTGAATAGCGGCATAGTGGCCATGGAAAACTTATGAACGTGAGCTGTCTCGAACTCACGCTTGAAAAAGTGCAACATTACGCAGGTGTAGATCATTGTCTGGACAAAATTCGGCATCTCATTGGTGCCGTAGATTTGCTCTCTAAAGTAAAAGAAAGCAGGGTGGATCATGATCGGGCCAAGGTACTCAAGAAGGAACACAGTTCGCCAAGCAATCTGAGGACCTAAGTCTCGACAGTAAACCTCAACAGAACCATCGTCAGCAAATTCCTTAATGGAATCATTTAACTGCAAAACACGGTCCTTAAGTTGAGCCCCTGAAGCCGGCTTGTCAGATTTGACGGTAAGTCGAATCCTCTCCTGGCCTAGGCCCGCGTGTTTGGCGACGAATTCAAAAAGAGTTAGAGCAACAGCATCGTTTTCGACTTCCAAAACGTCCGGGATTTTCTTGCCGATCTTCTCACTCCCCCGTTTGGTTTTCAATGTAACCTTCAAAACCATGTTCTTTTTTTTGAAATTGTTATGAGGAAGGTGCCTAACTAAAGAAGGGTTCCCTTGTGTGGAGCAACTAGCCAGTCACACAGGCATCTAAGCCGGTTGGGAGAAAATGCCAGACCCAGCATCATGCACATACATACATTTCTCCACGGCATATGCAGGCCATGCATCACCGCCTTTCACTCGCGCCGTTACGCTGGGTATTAATTTCTTTTAATATATTTTTTATTCTTTGTTTTGATTTTCTTTTTATTAATTTTTTTTTGTACTTGGGTCAAAGTTATATTACTAGGCGTCCATTCCTTTAAGTCGGTAACGCAGGAGCTTCAGGAGAATTGTGTTGACAACGCAAACAACCGTGTAGTATAAAAGGTTGAATCCAAGCATTCCCAAAGTCCATTTAGAACTAGTACATAGAGCCAAAGTGGTTATAAGTAATGGAGTAAACAGGAACTCATTAGGTGACACACACTTGAGTCCAATTGTGAGACATATGGGTTTTATTATATGGCTCCAGATACGGACTCCTGCTGTGTTTTGACTGCGAATTGCCATGGCTAAAGGCGCTCGTTCGTAAAGCATAAAGTAATCGAGTCCTTGAAGGTTTTGCGGGTACAATCGTGAGGGCATTAAGAACATAATGATGAACATTGTTTCCCAAAGACGAATATCACTGCCAAACACTACGGTTAAAGAGAGCTGGATACTTGCCATGATTATAAGTGCCTTGTAGTCTCGATAATACCATCCTTCTAACTTGGGCTGAGGTATATATCTGTGCCGTTTTATTTCTCGCAAATCTCTCATTTTAGCCTGTTGTTTTGATTAATTGCTGGGTTCTAATAGTTCAATTCTATGTACAGGTGGGTATGTGTTGCATATGTATATACACACGTTTAGCTTGCGTGAAAGTTACCGAATTAGGAAACAGGCTCCACGACATAATACTCGGATTTGCCGATCCTAATCAGCAGTACCTTGCCATCGCTTATATGTTCCTCGGTAATATTAAGCGAGTTTAGAACGTTCCGTTCTGTCCCTATGTATACCGAGCCTCCTTTGATGATACGCTGTGCCTCAGATTTCGATCTCCCACTTAAAGTAGCTATCAGATTTTTGAAGCTTCCGCCAATCAATTCTGATTTAGGCACTTGGTGAACAATGTCCTGACTTTTGAAGGCGGTCAGGATTTCATCTGCTGTGCTTTGTGACTCGCCAAACATCACCGAACTCACCATACATGCAGATGCAGCCTGCTCCGATCCATGTATAAGATCAGTAACGTCTAGAGCAAGTCTCCGCTGAGCAATACGAAGTTCGGGTGTAGTTTTATGCTCCTCCATGATTGTTTGGATCTTAGGGAGGGGGATAAAAGTAAATAGCTTGAGGTATTTTTCAACAAGCTCATCCGGGCTCTTGACAAAATACTGGTAAAGGTGGTATGGTTTTGTTTTCTCTGCGCTCAAAAAGATAGCATTGCCTGCACTCTTACCGAACTTCTCTCCGCTAGGTGTAGTCAATAAAGGAACCGTGAGCCCCACTGGCTCGTCCTCGGGGCCCGATGACTTACGAAGCCTGTTAATCAATTCTACACCAGCGGTGATATTACCCCATTGGTCGTGGCCTCCTATTTGGCATTGACAGTTGTGATGTGTGAAAAGATGATAGAAGTCATAAGCTTGGAATATCTGATAACTGAACTCGTTGTATCCGATGCCAGCCTGGCTCTTCAACCTCTGGCGAACCGACTCTCGCGCAAGCATGGAACTCACCCTTATATGACCTCCAAAAGTACCAATAAACCAAAGCATATTTACGTCTTTCCACCACGAGTAATTGTTCACGGGTATTATGTTGTCTTCAGTAGTTTTTCTGCCTGATTCGAGAGCTGTGTCTTGATACTTGCTTGCAACTCGGTTACAATTTTCTAGGATGGTGGACATTTGCTGAGTTAGCTTCGAAACATTATGTTCTCGTTGCTGTGCAGCCATTGCAGATCTTTCTGTTGTGCGTCCGCTTGGGTCACCAACTACGCCAGTAGCACCGCCAATAAGGGGAAACACCTTGTGGCCTCGGGTATAGAAGTGCATGAGCACCATAAATGGAATGAGATTACCTACATGTAAAGAGTCAGAGGTTGGATCGGCACCCAAGTAAACACCCAGCTGCTTTCTCTCAGGAACTGGATCAAACGATTCAGAGGTGATCTGGCTAATCAGACCTCGCGATTTCAGTGTAGGAATGAGCGGCTCTGTATGGATACCCCTAATCCCCACAACCAGCCCGGAGACTATTTTGGGAAAGCGAGAAAATATCATCTCATTAACTGCAAAGAAATCTCTTGATCTGTCACAACGAGATACACACACTTCTTATGTGTGTGTGGTACAAGGCCGTGGTGATTCCTTGAGACCCAAGCTGAACGGCCCTTACCTTAAGGGTTACATTACACAGTAGTAGACTGGCTGGATTTTTCAAAAATATACCCGTACAAAAGAATCATCTTTGAGCTAATATTAAATTATATAAATACAATGGAATATAGTTTCATGGTTGAAACAGAAACCGTACCTTAACTGGTATTTCTTAGACGAATCACTTACTTGTGTGGCGAGCCCACAATGCATCATACATTTTCTTAAGCTGTTCATGTCGCTCTTTCAGCTCCTTCAATTCAGCAGCGACACTAGAATCATCTTCCTGGATGCCATCAGTCTCTGTATTACTAGCTGGAGCAGATGCTGCGGAGCCCCTTGATTCATAGTTGTTGATCTCCTCTAATTCTTTTGAATCAACTGCACCCAGAGCCTCAATATCACCATGTGGTAACTGTCCATGAGGAACAAAGTCCATAGTATCCTGTTTAGATGACAAGTTTCTTTGGAGTACAGGAAGTACTTCAAACTCCTCGGCCGTGGCAAATTCACCTTGTGCGAAAATAAGGCTGGTAACGGCACCTTTGGAGGATCTAAATTTCTTCACCTGCTGGCCAGAGCCGACCTCCCAACTAGATACCGACCCATCATCGCAACCAACGAAAAGATGTGATGCATCTGTTGACAATTCAAGCGCGGAAACTTTGTTTTCGCCGGTCTTAAATATTCTCTCAATGTCGTTCGTAGAGACAACGCTTCCATCATTAGATCCAATTGAAACAAGCTTCGAGGAATCTTGTGGTTCATAGTACAAGGGGACCATACGAACGCCATTATCACCACCAAGATAAAGAGCCCGCTCAGCCGGGTCTACGGCCAACGCGCGGAGCGGAGTATCGCATGCCACTGTGTAAAGTAGTCGGCCAGAGTATATGTCGTACACGCTTACAGTAGCATCCAAACTTGCCGTATAGAGCCTGGCTTCCCTGAATGTCCCAGTTCCAATTATGCACGAAGTAATTGGCAATGTGTGCGACGTGAAAATATGCTTCGGAGCCATTCCTTGGTTAGAAACCAGGTCAAGCGTGCGCCAAACTAGAACTCGAGCGTCGTCACCACCTGTAACAAGCACGCTACTATCCTTCGACCATGACATACACGTAAGAGCCTGGAAATGTGCTTCACTATGAAGAGTCTTGAGTTCACCAGACCATAAATTCCATACGTACAATGTTCCATTCTTAGATCCAGCTGCGAGCCATTGACTATTAGGAGAAATTGCAAGCGCTTCAACCTTTGCAGGCAGCACAATGCGCTTCGCAACACTCTCTTTTCGGAGTGCGTAATGATGGATCAATGGTTTATCCTTTTGGACAGTTAGAACTGATGCAGGTTGTCCGCTAGAAGCTGCCTTCACAAGAACCGTTCCACCGGAAACATTTTCAGCCGTCTTGTAGGTTTTGATTAAATTTCCCGTAGCCTCTTCAACGGACGACAGGCCATGACCCGTTGCAATAATCAAGGACATCGAGTTGCACTTGATCTACCGGCTGCTGCTGGTTTTGGTTTTTTTTTGTTTGTAGGTTCTATAATTATTATTTTTTTATTATTGATATTTTTTATTTTCATTACTACCAGCTTTCCCAGTATTCTTCAGTAGCAGATAGCCCTGGGTAGGGGTAACAAATTTCACTTTATTCGCCTCCCTTTCCCTCTCCGGGCCACAACCACCACCACCCTATAACTACGCCTTACTTTGGGACGCCTTCATTTACATCGAAGTTGCCAGAATGCCTATCAACTTTCTTGCAACAGTTTACGTTGAGGGCCGGAAGGCAATCCCTTATTATGATCAGTTGAAAGTATTGGCGCCTACAGCGGCGGCCCTCTACGCTTCCAAATCGTATTTCGCTGGATCCCGTAACCAATGGGACAGAGACATGCATGGACGAGTGGTTCTAATAACCGGAGGTACGAGCGGTGTAGGAGCCGTGACTGTGCGTGAATTGGCAGAGCGTGGTGCCCAAGTTGTGATGTTAGTTAGAAACATCAAAGACGGCTGGCTGGAAGAGTATATAGACGATCTGCGTGAGTCCACGCGAAACCCACTTATTTTCGCTGAGGAGTGCGACTTGACTGATTTCCACAGCGTCCGTAAGTTTGCAACTGCATGGATTGACAACCTGCCACCTCGAAGACTTGACGCCGTCGTGTGCTGCGCAGCATTGACGCAACCACCCACTGTTCCTCGTCAAACCACGACACCCGATGGTCTAGAACCGCAATATCAGATCAATTATTTGAGTCATTACCTTCTGTTAACAATCCTCTCTCCCGCAATTAGGGGACAACCCCCAGATCGTGAAGTTCGCGTAATTCTTACCAGTTGTATTTCATCAGTCATGGCAGAATTTAACGTTGAAGACATAGGATACCTCAAACGAAAGTATCCTCAAAACAGACCCCATCTGGTTTCTGGTGAGGCTAAGTTGAACCTCGCGCTCACTGGTTATGAGCTTCAGCGCCAATTTGACAGTTATGAACGTAAGGACAATGCTCCTCCCAATATTCATGTCGCAATTGTGGATCCTGGAGTGATGCGTTCTCCAAGTTTCAAACGGTATATCACATTCGGACGCGTTTGGATGCTGGTCATCTATTTGCTCTTGTGGCCGTTCTGGTGGTTATTCTTAAAATCTAGTGTTGACGGTGCTCAGTCGATGTTATATGCTCTTATGTCTCCTGATATTGCTGATGCAAACGGGGTTTCTTACATCTCGGATGCCAAGACAAGAGCTGCTCCTCCTCGTTCTGAGTTCAAGGATATCGAGAAACAGCAGAGCTTGTTCAAGGAAACTGCAAAACTTATTGAACTCACTGAGAAGAGTTCAGCCATTGAGCGCAATAGATTTAAACCAAAGCCTACAGAAAAAGAGGCTGCAGCTGCGAAGGGCAAAAAGAAAGCTGCTGATATGATGAACAAGGCTAAAAAGTCGCAAGGATGAGAAATCTTCTTTAAAAATCCTGTCTGTTGCTTGGCTTTAACGGTATTGTAAGTAAAATGGGCTTAGGCATAGAGCATTAACGTATATATGAATGTATTTTTGTATTAATTCACATACTGTTTGTTTGTTTGCTTTTTTGTTTATTCGTTTCTTTTTCATTTATATGGTATGAACTATTCTTACAAATAGAGTGATGCAGCACTTACAAGGTCGCGCTGGATGAGTTCAAGCGCCTTATCCATCTTTTGAGCCAGTTCCTCGTTGCCAATAGTATTAGCGGCACTGCTCATCTGTCTAAGCAGCTCTTCAAGTCGACGGAAGATTCGGATTAGCGAACCTTCGAACACATCTGTCATCTTGCAAATCTGAGCGAAAGTAGCACCACGAGCCCATTGGAACACAACATCCATGAGCTCTGGTTTGAACTTCTGTACATATTCGTCCTCAACGAGCGGCATCTTGGATTCGATGCTTACCTTGGCAATCTGTTTTGCCATTGCTTGAATGGCTCTAAACGGCTCTTTAAGGTCTGGATGCATAGCAGCATTCTTGTTCTCTACTCGCTCGTCAAACACGAAGCAACTGAGAACAGCAGCGATTTGCTCCGCATTGAGCTTAGTGAAGGTACCGTTAAAAATAAGTTCCGTTAGAAGAAGTTCATCACCACTGGAAATCTCGCAGGCAACTCGGCCCTTAAGCTCAACGACGTCACCCGGAGTGGAGAACCCAAGCTTACGCAAAACTCGCTTTCGCGACTTGAGTTCGTCCATTTGTAGAATGGCACGAGCATCTTGCATCTTCTTCTGGATATCCTCAGCTTGTTTAAGCAAGGCTTGCTTGTGTCCATATTGATCGTAGAGTGACTTAAGCTCAGGAGAAGTTGCCAACGGGTTTTCAGCAACCTTCGTCTCGAGAACTTCCGCCTTACGTACAAGTCCTAAGAATGTCTCGTCCTTAATCTTCATATCCTCGATCGGATCAAGAAGGGGAACGCCATCAGGGAACTTCTGTTTGATTTTACGAACATTCAAAGAAACTGCTTTACGTTGCTTGGCATTATCCAACGAGCTAGGGATAGGAACGCGAACAGATGAGATCGCAATTACGCTTTCCATGGTGAATGGTAGGATCAAAGACTTGTAGTCATTCTTATCACTCGGGGGGACAACGCCAGGGACCAAGGTGGGGTCGAAGCGTCTGATTAAGTGCGTTGGTGTCGTTGGCGCAACTTCAACAACCACGTCGATAATGTAGCGCTGGTGATCGTTCCACTCTTGAGTCGAGTGTCTCGGCTTCTGGCGTTTGTTAATAGATGCAACGACACCCCAACCAAAGTCAAGGTCGCTATACTTTACATGCAGCAATCTTCCTGGTTTGAGGAATGGGAGCGAATTTCCAGGATGAGAAATGACCTTGGCCATATCCAGCCCATAGTCTGCTATCTTATGGCGTAAGTTCCAGTAATCAGCAACAGTTTCTTCTTGGTCAACACTGATATTCTCGGCTTCTTCGATCAATTTTCTTCGATCCTCATCAAGCTGGGGAACCTTCTGAGCATTCTGGAACTGATAGAAGCACCTCTCAAGCATATACTCAGGCGAGATACCTTCCACACGAAGCAAATTAAGAATCATATTATAGCCCAAGTGGAAAGCAGAGTCGAGGCGGTCGGCGACGCCCTTGACCATACCTTTAGCGACAGCCGGCTCCATCTGTTCGTTGATCATCATGATTACAATACCTCGGTCATCCAAACCACGACGACCGGCACGGCCACTCATTTGGATATATTCACCACCGCTGACCCAGCGCATCTGTTTTCCATCAAACTTACGTACGCTTGTGAAAACTACAGTCTTTGCAGGCATATTGAGACCGATAGAGAATGTCTCTGTGGCAAACAGAACCTTAAGAAGGCCCTCCTGGAAAAGCAACTCGATAACTTCTTTCAAAATGGGGAGCAAACCAGAGTGATGCACGCCAATTCCTCGCTTCAAAAGCGGGAAGATGGCTTGGATCTGTTGAAGCTGTTGATCAGCAGCAGATAGTTGGTCGATTGCGTTTTTGAATACCTTAGAAACCATATCATGCTCCTCGCTTGAGTTGAAGTCCAGTTTTGCCATTTTCATTGCGAGATTTTCACATTCTCTTTTAGAGAAACTGAAAACAATAACTGGATTGAAATTCTTCAACATGATCATCTTGATAATACGGTAGATATCCGAGCCTTCACCGCCAGCACCACCACCTTTACGGTTTTTGGATGCGTTCTTATCTTTTCCTTTAGGTGCGTTACCTTCCTTGTCACTGATTGATGACATGGCCTTGTGGAAGTTCTCTTCACGGAACTGACCACGCTCATCGACAACTAGCTGGATACCGTTGCCACCCTCAGGGAATAGATAGTGCTGCAAGGGTGTAGGACGATAGTTAGTGTAAACGACGTGGCATGGCTGGTTGTGGATTTCACAGACCCACTCAGCAAACTCCATAGCATTAGGAATAGTGGCACTCAAAAACACATACCTAACATTATCGGGGAGAAGAATGATGGTTTCTTCCCAAACTACACCACGTTCCTTGTCGCGCATGTAATGGATCTCATCAAACACAACCCAAGCAACCTCACGCATAACCTCGGAGCCACGGTACAACATACTTCGCAGAATCTCAGTGGTCATCACCAAACAACTAGCATCAGGATTAATGGTAACATCACCAGTCATCAAACCGACATCACCAAAGTCAGCAAGCAGTTCACGGTATTTCTGGTTACTCAATGCCTTGATGGGGGATGTATAAATCACACGCTGCTTTTCTCGCAAACTTTGAGCAATAGCATATTCAGCAACGACAGTCTTACCTGCTGATGTATGAGCAGACACCAACACCGATTCGCCTCGCTCAATAGCGTTAACGCTCATTTGCTGGAACGGATCCAGAGTGAAAGGGTAACTTCGAGCCGGGTTTTCGCTCGGTTTGTGTTGCGAAATCGGGATGTAGTTATAGTCTGGTGGGAGCGCCACATCGTGACGAACTTGATGTCTCAATTGAAGGACCGACTCGTCCTCCTCCTTGTAGTTCTGCGTGGTCTCGAGTTCTACACTATCAGTAACTTTGGGTTGGACCAACTCATGGGCTTGGTGTTCTTCACTGGGTTCTTCAACCTTCGGTTTCTTATGCACGCCGTTCTCACTTCCGTTTGAAGAGTGACGTTTTTCAGCCGGTCGAGATGGGTCTTCGGTGATTTTCTCGACATTTGCATCCGGCGCTTCGTCGAATACCTTGAACAAATCCATTTTATCCAATGCAATTCAATTCAGCAAGTGATTGAATCTACTAAAGGAAATTAAAGAGATAATAAATGGATTAGAACCTGTGTTTATTTTTTTTTTTTCAGGACTAAAAAATAAAATAAAAAAATGGTATGTAAGCACTCAGCTTCCCGCCATACTCAATATACGCTGGTCTGGTGGTGTGTGATAGTAAATCACGCTGCATAGGGTGTTAATCATATGGAAAGTACTAACCAATATCTATCAGATCACATCACCACCAGAATATGGGGAAGTATATTAGTTTACATTAATAGTATATTGAATACATTTATTTTCGTCTTATAGTCCATTTAGTTCTCTTTTTTCATTACTCTATTAAAAAAAACGACAAGTGAACGAGGATATAAGAGAGGGAGCAGGCGATCAAAGAAACAAACAAAGTGAAAAATATGTTAAACCTTTTGGAACATCAAATAAATAAATCAGCACGTATACTGAATTAGGGTAATCAAGGAACAGGCAGATCAGCTGTGATTTCGGTGACGTCTGTGCATTCGCTCCAAGTCATATTGGGATAGTGTTTGACGAGGGGAGGCCATCTGAACCTGTACAGGCACCGGCTCGTCTCGTTGGAAACCAGCAGCGTTAATCTTGCGGTTGTATTCGGAAGCTGGGAATACTCTCCCAGTCAATTGAGAAGAGCCTGATACAGACCTGCTTTCTGCAGAGTTTTCGTTTGGGATCATTACCCAGTTTTTCTGTGTTCCGGAATCGTTAACCATGGATAGACCGACTGGAACACCCAAGGGAAGGGAGTCCGCGTTAGGAATTGTAGGCATTGTGGCTTGCGATGCCTGTGGGGAAGGCTTCTTATGTTGTTGATGAGCTCGACCGCCATTATTCTGGCTTGCCTTGCTTGGCGACCTTTTCAAGCTGAAGGAGGACCTGGATAGATGTATTTTTAATGGTGATTTTGGGGTTTTTATGCTCGGAGACTTTACCTCAGAGTTGCTTTGTTTGGTATGATGCTGAAGTGAGTGCTGCGAAGCTTGTGGCTGGGGGTATTGTTGTTGCAGCGGCTGATGGTTCTGTTGCTGCTGGAATTGCGAAGGGGGAGTAATGTTCCGCACGTCTAGAGCTGATCTGAGAGATCCGAGTGAGCCTGATTCTCTCAAAGAGCCGACAGAAGAAGGCCAAGAGAGTCTTGGTGAAAGGTTCGGGTGATGAGCTGGGTATGCGGGAACTGTAGGGATATCCACTGGTGAGCCTAAGCTATGAATTGACTGACCAAAACTGGGTTTTTTCGGCAAGTATATTCTGTCGCCATCAGGAAGGCTTTGTAAATCTCCGAGATCGTCATCTTCCAAGGGGTCTTTCGGGTACCGTGGTTCCTCTGGTCCAAACATGGCAACAACAGTAGCACCAAGAGAAAAGAAGGTCAACGAGGTTGACATAATGAGAGATAGGACCCACAAGCAAACAAATGCTATCTCCATACTGGTGTTGTGATGAGGAGCGTCGATATCTATAGCATGCTGAAGCCCGATACCGATGTAGTACATCCCCGATCCAGCAAGTAGAAGAATGCTGACGCAATTAGCCGCTATTTGTATCAATTGGTAAGGCCAAAATAGTCCAGAGAATTGAGTGAGAGCAACAAATATTTCCGCCGAAGCTGTTAAGCAGCTAGGTATCTTCAGACTAACAATATCTGTATAGTCATGAATGCCTAGAATTAATCCGAGCACAGCTGGTGGAATCGCTAATATTGCCAAAAGCAAGGCAATAATTGAGGCGTTCGCCAACTGTACTTGTATCAATATCATTTACTGAAACACGGCAGCAAAAAATCCGTTGCCTTCTTCGCTGTTACTCTCTTTGGAAGATCCAAGCTTTTTGTATTTACCTTGTGAAGAGTGTCAGTAAACAACAGGACTAGGGCTAAGTCCCTCTCTATACACATCTATACATACAGATCCATGCATACACACAACCATAATAAAAACAAAGGAGTCGGTCACTACATACTGTTACCACATACTGCTACCACATCCTCCCCCGGATAGCAATTAAAAAGACCTATCGAAAGTCACCTGCAACATTGTAAAATCATAGAGACAGCTCGCTGCTTCAACGTTATAAGACATCACGGAAGTCACGGGAAATATGAAAGTGTCTTTCAAGGCTCGGCGGCAGATCCTGTGATAAATATTATAATAAAGGGAATACCCACGAAGCAAATGGCTAATTCCCCACAAACAGGTTACATTGGTAGAATATCAGCCTCAATTGAGATATTATACGTTGGGAGGCTTATGGTTGAAGTTAAGCGACAAAGCTTTCCGAGAAGCCTTCAATTCACATACTAAACATATAATTCTATAAGGTATAATGTTTAAGGCAGTTCTACAGTCGGCTATAGTTCACAATTTTAGTCTACTCACATTCTTTCGTTTCCCGCATGTTTATTACCACGCGGTCATTGGACTGTAGCAAATGACGTCAGCAAGGCAAGGAAAGGCCGCATACCCGCCGATCTCCCCGGTTATATTACTAGCCTCTATAGGTAGGTGCGATGTACCCGATGTCATTCCGCGTTGCCATATTCACTAACCCCTCCCCCCGCGAACAGGTTCCACTAAGGCAGCATTTTCGTAACAAGTGGCGAAGGCAGCAAACTTCAAGTTCTCAAAACTCTTGCTATTCAGCTAATTAGAATAATTATAATAATACCCATAACAACAAATAATCCCTTGAATTGTATCGATCTACTGATATCTTATCTCCTACCCTAGCCATTACCCCCGGCCCTTATCCAGCGTTACATAATTGCCAGAACCGTCTCGAGACGTTGTATATACTGTTAGACTATAAGCATCTAAACTTCTCTTTGTGAAGTTACTGTCCACCAACAAAACCGTGCATCCGGAGAATACGCTTCGCTCCAAATGTCGTTAGTCTTTAAAAAGCGAGACTATACGGTCGAAAGCAGCAATGAGGATGCCGCGAATTCGCCAAGAACCAAAGGATCTGCTCTATCCCTTTTACTAGAACGATCTAAGGAATTAGAGGATAAGAATGATTCCGCTACGTCTACACCCACGCCTCCGTCACCCACATCATCTGTACCTTACAGATCACCTCCTATTAGCGCGGGCCGAACCTCCTCCGATAACAGGCAAGTCGCCGCCACTGCCCCTGCGGATGGCCAGTCTAGCATGCGGATTCCCTCTTCTTCTTACAGGAAGAGCTCAGTTATGCAGTCTTCATTACAACAACAGCGCAATAGAGCGCTTACCGGTGACGGCTCTGTGCAGGGAACCCCAACTTCCAGCTACCTTGGCACAAGTGCTGGTTACGGCCATCTCTTTGGAGCAGGAGAAATTGGAAGTGTCTCTAGTCCCCGTCACTACTCGATTCCCATAACAAAGGAGAAGTTCGACCCTGGAAGTGTCGAGGATCGATTTGTGGTAAATGTGACGGGTACACCGAACCAAAATGGAGACCGAAAAGGATCGGTATCGAGCATAAGCAGATCCCTTTCTAAAGCATCACTATCAAGAAGTAGCTCCCGCTCTTCAATGACTTCTTTAACCTCTTTAAGGAGATTCATGGAAAAGCCATGGAAAAATGATGACGCGGGATCTCCTGAATCAGTTGCTGTCTCAGTGAACAGTGGCATCTCGCCACCTTCGTCTATGAGACGTAGCCGCAAGAATTCGGTGGCATCATATCTGAGCGGCGACGAAGATATTTATTCAAATGGTAACAGTAATCCAGGAAGCGTCAGCAATGGTTTCACAGCACCATCCTTTAGCTCCAGTGCATCGCTGTCGCAGCTGGATCATGCATACGTTAGCAATCATCATGGACAAACCTCTGCAAGCCATCAAAGAAGGCGACAGAGCCTGAAAGCATATGGCAAATTGGGCAAAACGCTAGGTGAGGGTGCCGGAGGCCATGTTAAAATCATAAGGAGCAATGCCGACAACCTGATGTATGCAGTGAAGGAGTTTAGAGCTCGTCATCATACAGAGTCTCCCAGAGACTACAACAAAAAGGTTGGTGCGGAATACTGCCTCGGATTGACCTTAAAGCATCCCAACATTGTCAACACTGTTGATATTATTTATGAAACTGACAAGGTTTACCAGATCATGGAATATGGTTCTTACGACTTGTTCGCTATTGTAATGTCCGGAAAAATGACTCAAGAAGAAGTTTATTGTGACTTTAGACAGCTCATGGAGGGTATCAGGTACCTGCATAATTCGGGATTAGCCCACCGTGACTTAAAACTGGACAACTGCGTGGTCACTGACCAAGGCATCGTGAAGATCATTGACTTTGGATCCAGTGTCGTCTATAAATACCCCGAGAGCGACAAGATATATGATTGCGATGGCGTTGTTGGCAGTGATCCTTACCTTGCTCCAGAGGCTGCAGGGAAAGGTAAGCGGTATACACCGACGCCAACTGACATCTGGAGTGCTGCCATCGTTCTGTGCTGCATGTTGATGCGCAAGTTTCCTTGGAAAGCACCTCGCATGTCGGACCAAGCATTCAAAGCATTTGTTAATGAAGAAGAAGACGGTTCGCGACCGGGACTGGGAAAGCTGCTCTGCAACCTTCCAGCAGAAGTCCATACGCTGCTAACAGGTATGCTGGACTTGGACCCGGTAACGCGTTACGATATTAACAAATGTTGGTGTGACAACTTCATGGTGAAAGACCCTCATTGTACGATCACTGCATCCAAAGATATTGTGCGATCACCAAACCACAGACACACATCGGTTTCCTTTGATGAGGCTCATATCGCCATGCTCGAAAAGAAAAACAGAAAAGCTAAGAAAGGAGAGAAGATGTGGTAGTCTTAGATACATGCATGCATATAATGAACAAGTAAGTAATTTTGTTTTATAGTTGAATATATTAAGTTGAAAGATTTTCAGTTCTTTGAATTGCCATGATAGGACTCGTACAATTGTCTAGAAGCGAAAACAGCTAGCGTCTAAAAAGAACATTATATGTATGAACATGTTTATATATATATATAATATCTCGGAGGGAGGTTATGTACAAGTCTGAATAGAATTCAAGGCACCACAGAGATTCCACAGCTCTTAGCAACACCTAAAATACTCTTAGCAATTCCTTCTAAGTGTCTGTTCTTATGTTTCTCATCCATCTTCTTGATCTTAGCGATCTCATAAATATGTTTCAGCGATACTGTTCCTACAGTGCTTTTGCCATCAGGCGCACCTTTCTCGACACCAGCAGCTTGCATTAGCAACCAAGTGGTTGGCGGAGATTTTAATTCATATACAAATGAGCGGTCTGGTCTAACAGTGACACGCGCAGGGATCGGGGTTCCTGGAAGATAGTGTGCAGTTCTAGCGTTGAAATCTTTGCAGAAGTCAATAGCCTTAACACCTTTGCTACCGAGGGCAGGTCCTACAGGAGGTTGCGGAGTCGCTTGACCAGCACCAACAATGAGCTTGACCAGCGAATTCAGGTTCTTCGGCTTGGCCATTCTATACTCACTTTGACGAAAAAAGCTCTAGATACTGGTTGGCTTAGTCAAAGTACCAATGGATATGGTGAAGCGGTTACTACCAACAGCGTATGTAGTACTTGGTGCTTGAAACTTATAAGGGTAATATTACTGGCAGGGACTTAAGGGTGCAGCACAGGCCTTGGCTCCCAAATACACTGAGATTAGAAAATTTATAGGATAGCTGGTAGGATAACTGTAAAGGCAGACTGAAGATCCTACCCATGACGGTAGGGTGATCAGTAGCACATATTAAACAGACTAATCGATGAATAAAGATCAGAGACTGACCATTAATTAGTTTTACAATTAATAATGATCTAATAAAGAGCCCTCGATCATCAATGAAACCAGCGGTATAGTGAGATGCCATACCTTCGCAACTTAGAACAAAAGCGTCATTATCTTAAATTATATACCATATTTTTCGAAGATAAAAATAAGGATGCTATTTCAAATATATCGAATCAAATTTGCCACCTATCTTTATTTAATAAAAGCCCATCTGCCAATATAAAATCGCTTCAGATTTAGTCACTATGTTCTTAAACGATCGTTCATGCACTAGGGTCAGTATCCCTCCACCCCCCTACACAAATTTTCCGCTTGCTAACAGCGCATAGGCCAGTCAGGTGACCGTTCGGCACCGTGACACATTTCTGTCACCGAGTAAATTTGAGATGGGTCCGATTTTACTTCGTCCCTTTTATAACCCTGTTATAACTCCACACAGACCATATGCTTCGACGGCAACAGTTTACCGCATTTAGAAGGCTTATTTCCACACGAGCCGTCCTTAGTGGCGCACTCAAGGATGTCGACCCCGAAATGTCGGCCATCATCAACAGAGAGCGTCAGAGACAGAAGGAATCTGTCACTTTGATTCCGTCTGAGAATTTCACCTCCAAGTCTGTCATGGAGTGCTTAGGCAGTGAAATGCAGAACAAGTACTCCGAGGGATACCCTGGTAGCCGTTACTATGGTGGCAATGAGTTCATTGACCAATCTGAGAGCCTTTGCCAGGAGCGTGCTTTGAAGGCTTTCCGCCTTGACCCCGAACAATGGGGTGTGAACGTTCAACCACTTAGTGGTGCCCCGGCCAACCTCTATGTCTACTCTAGTTTGATGGGCGTTGGTGACCGTTTGATGGGTCTCGATCTTCCTCATGGTGGCCATCTCAGCCATGGTTACCAGACCAATACCAAGAAGATCTCGTACATTTCAAAGTACTTCCAAACTATGCCTTACCGACTGGACGAGAAGACTGGTTTGATCGACTACGAGATGCTGGAGAAGACCTCTCAGCTTTACCGTCCCAAGATCATTGTTGCCGGCGCTTCCGCATACTCGAGACTAATTGATTACGCCCGCATGCGCGAGATCGCTGACAAGTGTGGTGCCTACGTGCTCAGCGATATGGCCCACATTGCCGGTTTGGTAGCTGCTGGTGTTATCCCGAGTCCGTTTGACTACAGTGACATTGTCACCACTACCTCCCACAAGTCGTTGCGTGGTCCTCGTGGTGCTTTGATCTTCTACCGTAAGGGTGTCCGCAGCTACAACAAGAAGGGTGAAGCCAAGATGTACGATCTTGACCAGCGCATCAACTTCTCTGTGTTCCCTGGCCACCAGGGTGGTCCCCACAACCACACCATTTCTGCGCTTGCCGTTGCTCTTGGTCACGCTGCTCAGCCTGCCTTCGTTGACTACCAGAAGGCTGTTGTTGAGAACGCCAAGGCCCTTGCTGATGGTCTTGTGAGCCGTGGCTACAGCCTCGTTGGTGGTGGCACTGACAACCACCTTGTCCTCATTGACCTCAAGCCTCAGCAAATCGATGGTGCTCGCACTGAGTACGTCTTGGACTTGATCAACATTGCCGCCAACAAGAACACTGTGCCTGGCGACAAGTCCGCCTTGGTTCCGGGCGGTTTGCGTATTGGTACCCCTGCAATGACTACTCGTGAATTCAAGCCTGCTGACTTCGAAAGGGTTGCTGAGTATATCCACCGCGCTGTTCAGATCTCCCAGAGAATTAAGGCCGAGGTCGCTTCTAAGGTCGAGAAGGCCAAGATCGCTGATTTCAAGGCTGCTGCTGTTAAGGATGACGAGATCAAGCAACTCAAACAGGAGATCATCGATTGGGTCAAGGTGTTCCCTGTCCCTGGTGACCACTAAAAAAAAAGTCAGACAGTCGCACGAAGCAATGTGAATAAAAGCATCTGACGCATTTCACAATAAAAAAAGCAGATCCCTATGTGAATTCCCCACTACTATATCTGCAATGCCAATAATCATCTAAATAAGAACTAAAAAGAATAATGATCATGAGACATTTTCATCTATCTAGAGTCTCTATTGTATACTTTTTTTTTAACTTCTTTGTTAGTATTTGGCATTCGTATACTTTAATTGTATATGGATCTGATTTTGTTACCTTACAGATCTACCTCGATATATCTATAGTTATGAGTAGCGGAGATGTATGTGTGTGTGTGTGTGTGTGTGGTATAACACCTTACCCTACAGGTTTTTCACATAAACCTTGATCTCATTGATACTTTATTAGGATAAGTAAGTCTTCATTTCTACGAGCGCAGACAATGACGGACGCTAAGAAACCAGTAACTCCTCCTAGAAAGGAATTCCGGCATCCGGTCCTCAGTATGATGGGAATATCAAGGCTGAGAATTCCCAGCCGGAACTGGCTGATCTTTTGGTCAGTAACCGGAACGCTTGTTGCCGGTTACTATTGGGATAGGCGAGAGCGTAAGAAGGTTAGAGATTATTGGGTAGACAAAGTTGCATACTTAGGTCAGGAAACGATTACGCCCTACGATGTGCCCCGGAGAGTCACAGTTTATGTTGCCCCGCCCCCTAATGACTTTATTGACGTGGGCCTTCAACATTTCCGAAACTTTATCAAGCCAGTTTTTACCTCCGCTGCTCTTGATCATGAACTAGTGGTTGAGGAACGTCAGGGATTTATCAGAAGCAAGGTTGCTGAGCATATTAGAGAGCTTCGCAGAAACCAGATCGCTTCGGGTCCATCAACCGGTGATGAGCTTGAAAACAAGATTGAGAAACAGTGGATTAAGGATACCACTGGTGGTGTTGTTTGCATTGGTCGCGGTGCATATAAAGAGTATATGTCAGGGCTTCAGGAAGGGTGGTTTGGTCCCCTAGAACGCCCCCAGTTTGTACAGGACCAAATTGATAGAGAACATGAGGAAGAACGCCAGCGTTTACTCACTCGTAAAAACGAGAATGCAGCTGCTACCGACGGTGCTAACCAGTATGATTATTTGAACGAAGATGACTATCTACAGGACAGAAAGGCAACGCTCCATCGAAAGTTTCCGGTTACTCCCGCATATGTTAAAACTACTGAGGTAGCCGAGCTGGACTTACCTTCTGATTTCCCCAGTAAGGTCTCGGACCCCATTGCTGTTGTTCGTCACCCTCATTTGTTAGGTATCTTTATGGCCCCGGTGCGCATTTACAGGTGGCTGAATCAGAGATACCTTGCTGAGGAGTTCGGCAGTCAAGCTGCGGGAATTGTGTTTGGCCAAACCCGAAATTTCGAGAAAGAAGATGCCGATTTAGCCATATCTGACGAGAATGACTGGCCCAACCGGTTTAAACAGAATGGAATTGATAATAAATCTGAGTGGATGCGCGAGTTCGTAGTAGATCCGCGTGTTGGTTCTCTTATGCATGTATATAAAAACGCAGAGCGATCTGCTTCTGCTTCTGCTGCTGTCCTTGAAAAGCCAGAGTAGATGAAATAAGATTAAATTAGATTAAAATCAACATCAACATTAACTATGGGCTTGCAAGTGAACTATAGCTATTGTCCATTTGGAGGCCTGTATTGTATTTTAAGTATCTCTCTGCTTTTGATACTCTAATGATTTAAAGTCTTTCGTTTCTTTCCTTTACCGAAAATCTCATCAATGGTGTCAGCAGACATTCTTCGTTTATGTCCGTCCGCATTTCCATTCTTAACTGATTTGATAGTATTCTGTTGTTTGCTCTTCTGTTTCAATTGCGGTGTTTTTGAGCTCGACTTCAGTTTTGATTTTGTGCTTTGCTTGGGCTTTAATTTGTAGTTAGATTTCAGTTTTTCAATCCTGTCATGTTCGCCGGGAACGGCTGCCCCCTTTCCGCTCGACGCCAATGCCCGCTTTGCAGCCTTTTTGGTTTGCTTTTTCGCCGATGAAGACTTCAAGCTAGATGGTGTGACTGGAGATGCAGATGATGTGGGGTTTGGCGACTTTGTCGAGGAAGAAGGATGGGTAGCATTAGTGTCTGCAGCTTTGTCGCCGCTCTTTCCTGGTTTCTCAAGAAGCCTAGAATAAAGCAAGATGTAAGCCGAAGGATGGCTCTCCACATACGTTTCAGGGATGGGCCGGGTCATGTCATCATCGTACATCATCCAGGCATTATTAGGCTGACGAGTCAAAGCAATGTAGTGGCCACTAGAGACCGTGCGTCCTTCATGAACAATTACAGCAATAAGCTTGTATCGCAACTGCTGCTTCTGGTCGGTCTCGTACTGTGTGAGGTTCATGTCGAGCGAGTATTTCAAAGTGTCTTTGACCTTCTTCGACACATTTCCGTCCATCTTGAAGCGTTTGATATGAACAGTTAAGTATTCCGGAGCTTCAGAAATGGCAATCTGTTTAACAGCTTTGGTGCGTTTTTTACATTTTTCACACTGATACCCGCTTCCCTTCTCAGTGGCAGTAATCACTTCGGGTGTGAAAAAATCGCGTATACTTCGCTCCAGGGTGTAATGGTTATTAGATTCGTGTTGGGAAAAGCTTACCGGAAGATCATAGAAGTCCTGAGTAGTTGTGCTAACACTTTCACATCGTTTACAAGTGACTTTCTGCTCTACTGATCCACCGAAAATATCGTGAATAATACTGCTTCTTAGTTTCTCTCCTCTCGGAACACTATCCTCCTGTAACCTTGACAATAACGACATATAGTATTCATGTGAATCCTCCTGCTGCCACTCGTCAAGCATTGGGTTGATATCCTCCAACCGCCTTAAGAGCTTAAGTGGAAGCACAGGACTTTTCTTCTCCATCGATTTCTTAAATAGGGATGCAAGCTCGTGGGTAACGGACCCTTTATTCACCTTAGGATGACTACCATTAAGAACTTCCAGCAGATACCTACCAATAGCCGGAAGGTGAAGAATTGCCTGAACAGCGGCATTCATATAGCATGTAACACCACGATTGATCAGGCCGACTGGGGCTCGGGCCGACGGGTGCCAAGATTTATGGATGCGCCGCGGGCTTCTAGTGCCTCGGTCGTTCTGGTTCTCGTTGATGTCATAAAAGTGAGCATCTTTACTGAGTTCTTTAGTCTTATTTCGCGTAGGTGATTCTTCATAGATGCTGGAACGCTCTTCTTCCTGTTTCTGATTAGGATCCATCGATGGATTGGTCTCCTCACTCTCCGAGCTTGAATCATCTGTGTCTGATTTTTCTGAATCTTCCATAGAATCGGAACTTCCTTCCTCGGACTCCCCAGAATCATCAGAGTCGTTCTCATAGTCATCTTCATAAACTGAGCTCTGTTCATCGGAATCTACACTATCATCATTATCTCCAGACTCTTCTTGATCTGGGTTTAGAGAGGTGCGAGAAGGATTTTTTGGTTTGATAATTTTGTACTGTGATACATCCATACGCACAGCCTCGGGCCGCCGAGCAGGGACAAAATCTAATAAAGCCCCGGATGCCATATTTTTTTAAAATTCTCCGTCCTCTTTCTTCGACAACCTATTAATCGGTCCAAAACATTTACTTTTTTTCATACGTTTCACACTCCACGTGATCCACCATACTGCCTGGATCTGTACGTGTATCAGATGATCATGGTTCGCGTGTATGCCTGAGATTTTCAACGGTCTGAAAAGAAAAAGAAAAAAAGAAAAAAAAAGATTTATAATAAAAAAGTGCATTTCAACGTAAACAAGCTATATCGATTTTTGGCGGAACAATTGATCGCTAGCCACGTTATTATGACCCGTATGCTCCTTTAACTAAATCTGTGATCATATAAATACTCTAATGGACCTTATAGTACACTTTAATTTATATGTAGTGATTTATCTCATCAATTCTCACAGCATACAATCTACATATGAAATGAGAGAGCCAGGAGCACCCCATTTAATTCTAAAAGCGGTTTCCACTGTTAAATCTTACACCTTGCGGCTGTTAACGCTCTTTCGCTCTCTGTTTCTCACCTTGTTCCATATATTCTTCCCTAATGTCTATGCAGATCCCTATATACCCTCGCCCATAAAAAGATTACATCAGAGATTTATTTTTCATTTTTCTAAAGGCCTTTTTTCTCTCCAGTGTTATTTGTTTAAAACACATTAGGACCATCCCTATTGACCATTCGCAATGGGAAAGTCTGAAAAGAAACACGGCAAGGGCCGTTTGGATCACTACTATCGCTTAGCGAAAGAAAAGGGCTATAGAGCTCGATCCAGTTTTAAAATCATTCAATTAAACCAGAAGTACAACTTCTTTACCCCGAGCAGAAAAGGAAAGCCAATGTGTGTTATTGATCTTTGTGCCGCACCAGGAAGTTGGTGTCAAGTTGCGCAACAGTGCCTTCCTATCAATTCACTCATTGTTGGTGTCGATCTTGCTCCGATAAAGCCTCTTCCTAATGTCATTTCTTTCCAATCAGATATTACCACCGATCATTGTCGTAGCCAGCTTCGTGGTTACCTCAAGACATGGAAAGCAGATGTTGTTATGCACGATGGTGCACCCAATGTTGGTATGGCTTGGGCTCAAGATGCGTTCACTCAGAGTGAGCTTGTCTTGCAGTCTCTCAAGCTAGCAGTTGAATTTTTGAGTGCTGGTGGTTGGTTTGTTACCAAGGTTTTCCGCTCCAAGGATTACAACAAATTAATGTGGGTTTTCCAACAGTTCTTCGACAAGTGTGAGGCTACCAAGCCGCCATCCAGTCGTAACGTAAGTGCCGAGATCTTCGTTGTTTGCCGTGGCTTCAAAGCTCCTGCCAAGGTAGATCCGCGACTTCTTGATCCGGTTTACGTATTCGAGGAATTGCAAGAGAGCACCCAAAACAACCAGCAAAAGGTTTACAATCCTGAAAAGCGTACTCGTAAACGTCAGGGTTACGATAATGAGGATGGCAAACTCGTGCTTTACCAGCGTTCTACTGCCATGGATTTCGTCAGAGCCGAGGATCCCGTCCAAATGCTCGGTGAAAACACTGAGTTCGATTGGGACAAGAATGACCCTGAGCTCAAGGAGGTGAAGAAACTTCCTCAGACCACCAAAGAGTTGCTTGAGTGCTTCAAGGATCTTAAGGTCTTGGGTAAGAAGGACTTCAGAATGATTCTACGATGGCGTAAGGCCGCTCGTAAGCTGTTGAAACTCGATGAGCCAGAAGAAGAAGAACAAGGACCGGTTGAGGAACTCGATACCGAGCAGCTAATTGAGCGCGAGATGGAAGAGCTTACCGAAGCTCAGCGCAAACGATTGAAGCGTGAGCGTCGTAAACGCAATGAGATGAAGCAAAAAGAGATTTTGCGAATGCAAGTTCAAAACGGCTCTACAGCTGATATTGTGGCCGAAAGCAATGTTTCTAATCAAGATGGCTTATTCGACCTCAATAAGGTTAGACGAGCTGGCCAAGCTGAATCGCTTGTTCGTGGTCGTCAACAAGCACCCATTTTGAAGAGCCGAGGCGATACCGACTTTGTCCTTGGTGATGAGGATGATGTTATGTTAAATGACCTTCCCGAAGAGGAGGACGAGGACAACAGCGATGACAACGATGAAGAGGAAGAGGTCTCTGATGAGGAGGCTAATGAACGTCTTGCTGAAGAACTTGACAACATGTATGCATCTTTCAAGGAGCAACAGAAGAAGTCTGCAGAGGCAAGAGCGTTGCGTAACCGCGAGACAGAATGGCATGGCATTGAAAGCGCGGACGAAGACAGTGACCTTTCAGATGATGACAATGACCAGCAGGAAAATGGCCAACTCAGCGGCCGTGCCTCAATGTTCTTCGACAACCCATTACTCAAGAATATGGAAATCGAATCCGACTCTGATGAAGCTGACTCACAATCCGAGTCCGAAATGGAAGGACAAGAAGAGGAGGCAGATGGTGAGTCTAGTGACCAGAAGAAGGATGACGGAAATAACGAGCAGCAAGATAATGCTGAAGAAGATGACGATAAGATCAAGTCCTCTTCTCAAGTGTATGCTGAAGGCGAGAAGGATGCCACCAACGAGGCTATCAGGATGACACTTGCCCAGCAATTGGCCCTTGGAAAGATCACGAAGCATGATCTTATCAATGAGGGATATAACAAATTTGCATTTAGAGATCGCGAGGAGTTGCCTGCCTGGTTCTTGGAGGATGAGTCCAAACACACTCGTGTGATGAAGCCCATCACCAAGGAAGCCGCTTTGGCTGCCAAGGAGGCTGAGAAGGCATTGAACGCTCGACCGATTAAGAAGGTCGCTGAGGCTCAAGGTAGGAAGAAGATGCGAGCCCAGCGTCGTTTGGAGAAGATTCGCAAGAAGAGTGATCTTATCAACGAGGATTCTACTCTTAACGAGCGTGAGAAGGGTGAAGAGATTGCCAAGCTCATGCGCAGAGCCAAGGAAAAGACTCGACCTAAGGTCACAGTTGTGCCTGCGTTCGGTAAGAACAAGGGACTTTCTGGCCGTCCTCGCGGTGTGCGTGGTAAATATAAGATGGTTGATGGTACTATGAAGAAGGAGCAGCGTGCTTTGAAGCGAATCGCGAAAAAGAGGAAATAAAGGTAGAGAATTCTAAAGATATCTATTTAATTTATTTGTACGTTGATACTTATTCTGTTCAATGTACTCATTATGTACCAGTCAACGATGTACTAGTTAATATCGAGTCCCCACATCACATTAAGGCTTAGAAGAATATACGCACGGACAATTGAAGAATCAAAGGGGAATAATCGATGCTATATAAAATTAAGTTCTAACATACATTTGACCGATTGGCCCGATTAATTTTCCGGGACTTTATCAGCTTCTATGTTTTCTGTAACCCATATATGTGGTCTCTATTAATTCGCATACGCCTTAACCAATTTTTTTTTTTTTTTTTTCCCGGCATATTCTTATTATTAACACTACTCATTGTAGCTTGGATTTTAGAAAGGCGTGTGTCTATGTATGGGCGTTAGTGTGGCATATGGTGAGGATTAATTACGATATACGATTTATGGCGCCCCGTTTAGAGTGCTCCTCTGAGCTAAGAGATTTTAAAAGCGTGTAGGGGAGGGGCGTGCACGCTCACGAAATGATAGTAAAACCACCAGAATGCATAAGAAGTAACAATAAGACGTAGTTTCATCATCAGTAATGCGCCAAGAGCATCAGCCCTAGTTCGTGCCCTAGCCAATGAGATGTCACACTCGCCACTGCTTATATAATATCATCAAACCCTTCAAGACGATCATAAACTTCAATTTTCTCCATCCTACCAGCCCTTTTCCTACCCTTCAGCGTACGGCCCTAGCCACGATCCTTGCCTTTACCCAAACCGCGTCAGGAACCGAAAGAGGCTAGAAAGAGTCGAATAACTGTCAAGAAACAACAATGGAAGTGTCTGGAATTGATCCTGAAATCGTCGGTGGCCAGCAGGCTACCCCCACCCCTCACGCGCAAGCTCCCGGCGCTCAGCAAGTCGCCCAAGCCGCTTCTCAAGGAGGCCCTGGTAACACAGGTGTAGCCACGAAACAAGAGATTGGCGGCGCGTCAGATGGCACTAACAACGGTTCTGGTGCCGGTGTTGGCGGCGCTGGAGCCGGTGATGGCTCCGTTGCTTCTCACAACGCCGCCGCGGCCATCGCCAACCAGTACGCCGCCGCTGCCACCTACGGACCTCCGGTTCCCGTCCAATCCGCTCCCGGCGGTGGTGCTCCCTCAAATGGTTTCGAAGCTCATGCTCGCGTCGGCAAGCGACGTGTTCGTTTGGGCTGGACCGAAGATGAAACGCGTAACTTGATGGAAGGTTGCAAACGCCACGGTGTGGGCAACTGGAAGAAGATTCTCACCGATCCGTCGTTCCATTTCAATTGCCGAACTGCTGTAGATCTCAAAGACCGATTCCGCACTAGTTTCCCAGAAGAATATTCGCGTCTTTACCCCAACGCTCGCACCCACAAAGTCAAGGGTAAGTCGAGCACTGGTGGCGTGCCTTCTCTCATTAAAGTCAGCCGAAAGGAGCGTCGTGCGTTCACTGCCGATGAAGACGAAAGATTACTTCAGGGCTTCATGAAGCACGGCCCTGCTTGGAGCAAAATCCAACGGGACCAAACCCTTGGCTTAGGCGACCGCCGCTCTACTGATCTTCGTGACCGATTCCGGAACGCGTTCCCGGAGCGATATACTGCCGCTGGTTATAAGGGACGCACTTCTGGGTCGAAGGGTGCCAACTCTGCTGGTGCAGCTGGTGCAGCTGGCGCGGCTGGTGCCGCAGCTGGCGATATGCAGATCGGCACTATTGACGACGAGCTTGCCGCCCAGCAGCACGGTGTTATCGGCAGCGGTCGCTACATCCCTAACGCTCAGATGATGCAGCAAATGCAGTATCAACAATACAATCCTCAAGCTCAGCAGTATGCTCAGCAAGGCCAACGTTCGCAGCAGCAGTACAACCCCCAGGCTCAACAGTACGGTCAACAGTACAGCCAGCCAATGTTTTATAACATGGGTTTGAATGCACAGCTTCCGATGCAGATGTCTGGAATGAATCAGATGAGCCAGATGAGCCCACAAATGAACACTTCGATGCGCCAAATGCCGCAAATGAACGTCGGACAGATGGGCGTGTGGCCAAACCAGCAGCAGTAAAGCAACTACTATATTAACAGTAGATGGTGTGAGGGAAACTAAAGCCAGTCAATTGATAAGGGCAGCGAGATTCTAATTGTAGAATCCCTCATAAAACCCTAGCCAAGGAAGAGAACGATAAGACTTCGTTTCTTCTTTGTTTCCCTTTTCCTCTCTGGGGGATTCCCCCCTATCCCCGATCCCACCCTTCTTCATCTCGTGATACTAAAATCGTAATGTGTTTCTGTTGATTATTATTCTGTTTCCGAGGTGTGGGAATTAGGTCGACGAATAGGAGGAGAAATATCTTCGAGCATCAGACGCATCCCTTTGATATCAATGGCTCTCTTCCTTTCCTTTCCTGCTTTTTTATTATTATTTAGTTAAGGGAGGGAATGTCCATTTCCATTTCCATTTCTTTTATTTTTGAATTTATTATTTACTTCTATATTCTGATCACCATATAATCATCCTTTCCTTCAAGATTCCTCTCTCGTTCGTCCGCACCCCATGCCTTCCTCCCTAACGATCTCTTTTTTCTGGTTTGCATTTCAATCTTGCATGGCATACCAAACCTATTCTCTATTCCATATCCTAATTCCACAAATGTATGATCGTCCTTTCCCTTCCCCTCGTCCTTTCCTCAAACCTTGCCGAGTTTCTCGACCCTGGAGGATGCAGGGTACAACCGAGCTGACGATCTTACCCTACTAGGTGAGAATGGTTGACTGAGAGACAAACGGTTGTTCAACCGGGAGCTCGAGCTTCAATTGTGCCGCAGGTGCTCGGCTTAACCTAACTTAGCTTTGTATAGATTGGACACTTTGTGCAAGATACGGCAACGCTACTTAAGCCTAATGGCCTAGAGCCACTTGCCCTTGAAAAATAGGTGTGGCGCAAGCTATACAAACGCAAAGATTCAACGTATGAAAGATTCACAGGATGTATTTTAGTCCTGAAACCATCTCTTGATTCTTATTTTACTATGCTTTAAGCTCAATTGGACAAACATAAGGATTTCATCGTCTTCACGGTTATGATGACTTGATATAACAAAGCATAGATCGGACAAACAACAAACAAAAACTAAGATGGGCACCAATAAAGTGTTCATAGGTTGATTCGCAATTATTCAAAACAGATATTGCATGTAGGATGTATTAGAGTAATGTTTACACAAAACAAGTCGAATCAAGGTAGGCTTGCTATTCCATTTTTTTCCTTCACTTGTGTATTATTTACTTTACAATTACTCTGATGATTCATTCTCTCCCTTGTGCTTTTCGATAAGCACATCGATTTCACTAGGTTGCCACACTTTATACTCTACAGAGTTTTCCTTTTCTCCGCCTTGAACAGTAGCAAACTCTAACTTGTTGCTTGTCAAAGTAGCGGAATCCATGGTCTTGGCCAGCACCTTCATGGCTTGTTCAGTAGCTTCATTGAGATTTGATCCTGCCTTAAACTCTTGTTTGAGAAGCGTCTGAGCGCTAGCGTTGTTAGCTCCGACCGATGTTGCTAGCCAACCAGTGTAGTTTCCACTGGGGTTCGACTGATACAATTGGAATCCCTGGTGGCGGTCCCAGCCCGCGTAAATAAAGCTAACGCCAAATGGACGAAGTCCACCATATTGAGTATAGCCTTGCATAACGTCGCAAAGCTGTTTTACCAGAACTTCGACTGGCATCTCCTCATCGTAGGTGGCAAGATACTCCTGAGCCATCTTGCGCGCCATATGGACCAATGTAGACGCATCAGAGTCGATTCCGGCAACTGCACAGATGATGTTTTTGCTCAAAGCATACATCTTCTCTGCACTAGTGTCCTGTTCGAGTAGTTTTGATGTGACCTTCTTCTCAGCGGCTAATACAATGCCATCCTCCGCTAGGATGCCGATAGCAGTGCCTGCATGCGAAATCGCCTCCATGGCGTATTCTACTTGGTACAACCGTCCCTCCGGAGAGAAGATGGTTGTCCTACTGTCGTAACGGCTAGACATTTTGAATAGATATGTGTATGTGTACGTTGACGTGAGGTGTGGTATGGTTGTCTTAGTGGCGGTCTGTGGGTTAAGGTCACCACCTAAGGTAAGCACAGCGTTAACGTGATGATACTAATCATAAAGTACACTGTAATTATGGGTTTACAGCGATAGATTCTAGAAATAAATTACAAGATCCAGCTATCTTCTACAGTATGAACCACAAGAGATAGAGAATCCATGTTTTTATTAATTGTCGTTTCACATATTGTTAAATATGTGGATATGTATGTATTTATCTTGCGTAACCAGCCCCTCTCTGTGTCCATTTCTCATGTGAATAAGAAGGCTGTATGCCAATCAATCACCACATGAAATGCGTTTCCGAAAGACAGAAAATAGACACTGTCGCACAATTAATACCGGCGTTATAGAAATTCTCAAGATTCGTATCCTCTTTACCGTAAAGCTGAATTCGCCATATAAGATAAGGCACGATATAGTATCGAGGTTCCATCAAAGGCGACGGTATTAGAACGGCTGCTGTTGCAAGAAGATAAATCCAGGTTCTCACTAAGGCAAAATCGACCGTGTGAGCGAACCACCTCCATGTGGCCCAATAAAAGGGAACCATAAGATATCCACCCATCGGAGAAATCAAGCGTCGCCAGATGTAGAAGGTATAATGACGATTGTCTGAAAGAATAAATGGATGCACAATGGTGCCATATCTGATAATTAGACATATGGCGACAATCTCGAAAGGAATGAATCCTATGCGACCAAATGTTTGTCTGATCCGAGCTTTGCCGCCTTTAAGCACTGATTCAAGTGCCAACGGAGCAGAAAACATCATGAAGAAAAGCCCGTAGTAAAGCAATTGAGCGAAATGCAGCGACACCCCGTGGTTCGATTGATCACCCAGAGCTATACTTCCATTCCATTTCAAGAACCCTGCAAATAATAGTGCAACTAGCACATAGGGAAGGCCTTTCCTCATGAGTTTGGACGTCAGTACTCTGATATTGGAGAATACTCCAGAGAGTGCTAGATCATGGTCGACAATCTGGTACGCAGCAGCGACTCCAGCCCAGATTATATTGGTCTGTCGAAACCACAAGCTAATGAACAGCAAGATTGCAGAATTAATCGGACATGAAGTATTTAATCCACAAAGAACGAGCAAGGTAGACCAGATATCAGTATAGTACAGATTCGTGTAGAATGCAAAAAGAGGGAATCCACATATAAGCAAGATCTTTGACGATTTTGAGATCGCAGATTGTGGACCCGAAGATGGAAATATGTTCGGGGCATGAAGTAGCACCAAAACAGGGATAAGATTGACCGATCTCAGTGCCGTTAAACTACTGCCCAGGTAGTAAGACGTAAGATATCCAACAGCGTAAAGACCTGGAGGTGTGGTAATTTTCGGATCCCACGTTGTAAAATCACGTTCATTGATATATTGCAATGTTTGTCGAACATGGAAGAACTCATCCATGTATGGATAGTCTACAGTCTTGGATACAAATAGAAACAGCTGTATGGAGATACAAGCGAACAAAGCAGACCATGCCCTCATTGATATCAAATTCGAGACAAAATATAAATAAGAATAAACTTGGCGTTAATTATAGCGAGGTGCCTTTTTCGTTTTCTCTTGTCTGCTGTTTCGATTTGCCTGTATCTAATTGACTATGCCTCCGCCACGGCCACTACACAGCCTTTATGTACGTACGCCTAAGCACACCCCCGGGAACACGCGACAGTGAACCCTTAGTAACCCGGTTTCTCGTAGCAGTTTTTCAAGTTACAACATGTTGTTAATGGAGCTCAGCATGAATATACAGGACCTTATGCCATAGAAAGCAGCACCTTCAGCACACCGGACCGAAGAAGCATCTTCGTTTCTCCAGAAGAGACGAGAAATGTCTTTAGGATGCGTAATTAATGGTGGGTTGTGCGACAGGCTTACCCAGAAAACCAAACTGAACCGATTGAATGAAAGGGACCTCAGCCTCCCAGTAAGTATATCTCAGATATTCATTCCCGGTCTAGATTTGAACGCCGTGGTGTTCAATGAATTCGGATACGTCCAAAATACTACGAACGTGATTAAAGATGTTCTGGATGCAGGTCTTAGGAGATTATACCTTGATGTATATTGGGATACAGAAGGTGAGAAGTGGCATTTGTGTCCTAACCGTCCAGCTGCGCCTGGTAATGTAAACTCAAGCACTGCTGCGAATGGTACGTCCACGCAATTCTCACAATCGACAGGATCTGCGGAAAATAATGGATTCACATCTCTTAGTTCATCGTCCAACAGCTCTGCTCAATCCGGGAATCCCTCAGCCAAAACCAAGTTTTCCACAAGAAACGAAAACCCAAGCACCAACAATAGCGTTGTGTGCGATTATAAGTTCGATTTCACATCATTTTTGACTGCATTAAAGGGTTATATCGACATGAGTGATACCAATATAGCCGCAAGCCTAATTTATCTGCACCTGAGGCCTAAATTGTGGGATCCTTATGTCCCCTCTAACCAAACGATCAGTAGTATTCAGGGAAGTGGACAGTCAAGCTTAAATCAAACATTAGGCTCTGTAATTGGAAGCCGCATGCTTATACCTAGCCAAATTCGCCAAGATCAAGTATCTGCCAAACAGAAGGAGTCATCGAGATCGTCCCGATATGTTGAATGGCCTAGCTTGAAAACAGTACTGTATACAAACACTGCACGTTTGGTTGTCAGTTATAATAACACACTTGCGAGCACAATATCTGACCTTAATGATCTATCTTCTGTTGCATTTGCTTTCAGTCCAACTATCGATAATCCCCAAAACCGGACTGTTGATGAACTAACAAAGCTTAATTTCACTGATACACCAGTACATGACGAAGCCGGCTGGCTTAATGCTCGATACGCAGGCGTCTCTCCGGTTTTGAATAACGGTGACATTGGGATTTATAGTCCCCAACTGTTGGACCTCCTTGAACAACACGAGTATTGGTCCTGGGCGGCTAACCAGCCTATACTTTACAGTATCGCTCAGCGTGAAGATATGCTTTCAGATGGATACAGTAAAACTGTTAAACTGGCTGCATGCGCAGTTTTTGGGGAACGCGGCTTAGAGGTGGCTAATTGCAACTCTCATTTCCCAGTTCTCTGCAGACACAAGTCAAATATGTTTGATTGGATTTACACGGAGGACAATCATACATATTTTGACCCGAGTTGTCCCGATAATTATGAGTTTGCTACGCCATCAACTCCCTTAGAATCTCGTTTAATTCGAGAGTTCTATCGCAATTCGTCTTCACAAAACGCCTGGGTAGACTTCAACTCTTTATATCTTCCAAATTGTTGGATCACTGGTGGAACAAACGCTGTGTGTCCTTACAATATTAGGCAGGATAATCGCAACGGCATTGGAAACATCATCGTCGCTGGTGTGGTATCTTTATGTGCCTTCTTGTTGATCTTTTTATTTGAATGGGATCGTGGCAAGTCGCCGCTGATGCGCAAGAATCTAAAGAGAGATAAAACCAGACAGGCAGAATTTGAGGGTGTTCCTAGTTAGGTATCTATTTATTTATATACATATTTATTCAAAATTTTTTTGTTATTTTTTTTTTTTTCCCTGCTCTTAATACTTTACGATATCGTACTCTATTTCGCTTTGTTTGTTTGTTTCTGCTTTCACGAAAATCAAAAACAAAAACTATCTGATTCGAATACTTTCAAGATAGTTATTTTGAAAATCCGCTTTCACAATGTGAATGAGTCCTGGAAGTAACAAACCCCAGCTTCTTCCGACCATTTTTGGGCTGTATTGCTCAATTGCTCATTACCACAGGACATTACCCATGCACCCAGTTTATCTTCTGCACATGCGTCGATCACTCTGTCGGCACAACAACAATCCATAGTGTCCAACGGATATCCGTACAACCAAGACTTGAGACGTAAGTTAAGATGAGGCCTCGTGTTGGCCATGTAAATAGCATACTGGGAAAGTAATGGATCTCCTCTTACACGTCGTGAAGCCAAGCCTGGGTGACGGGTGGCGGACTGTATAGTTCCAACAGTACCCATAGTTCCCATTCCAACACCCTCATCATCGTTACAGCAAATATCCGACATTCCGATGGTGAGCGATGCATCCTCTGCAATAGCTTCGTCAGGTGAGGTCTTAGAATCAACAAGCGATTCTCCTGTATAATATATTTCAATGTTGCCTCTTAGCACTTCCTCGTGAAGACCAAGTTGAGGCAGGACTCTAGCATCAAAAGGGTCTCTCATAACCCAAATCATTCGAACGTCCGCGCCGTGCATTCGGAGATAGCGAAGCATAGGAGCTCCGAATGCGATGCCTGCACCCCCGACTACGAACAAAACACGTTGCATCAAATAAGAATGGATTTGATGAAGTAAATAGTTGGGGACGCAATGATGGGGTCCAAATATTGTATATTTGCGCCGCATTTTCAGCGCAAAATCACCTGGCCTGACGACCAATTTGATAGAATTGTCATCTGGCAAGGATGCTATAGTGTAAGGGTGAGACGAACGGACCCAATTGGCTGGATTAGCAATTGTTCGACTCAGTCTTACATGCGAGGCCACAGGCCATGACCACCATCGACGCGGAGATAACTGAGTTTTGGGTATTTCAATCAGCAGCAAAGTCGGACTGACGTATTGAACACGCAGCTTAGTAGTGCTGGACATCCAAACCTTGGCAGCAACTTGGAAAGTAAGTAACACAGCACACATAATAAGATACGCGTCGCATCTCGGTCGTGAATGGTATCTAATCATAGGCAAACAAATCCAGGCACCCACGACATGAGACTGATAGAAGACCTCGAAAAATCTCCTGCGGCATTTCGCAAACGCAGTGCAAGACATGAGAAGGAAGACACCCAACGCAGCAATGCCTAAAATGTTTGGAAGTTTGTTGAGTTTCTGAATGGTGTCATTCTGATAATAAATTAATGTGTAGAAAACTCCATGCAAAATGCTAAAAAGCACCACAACCCGTGAAAGGAATTTGTGGATGGGGACCAGATGAAGATAAAAGGACCGGGGTAGCAACGACGGTCTCATGGTCAATAAATACATTGGTGGCATCAAAGCCACGATGATACGGCCTAATCGTTTTGATATGTAGACCAGATCGAGTCTATTTGTCTCCACAAAGCTCGAAACTACAAGCCCAAAGGTCAATATCCAGAGCGAAATTCGCATCCACGGGCAATTCATGAATAGCCTTCGCATCTTTGTCGGTTTTTCATTCAGGAGGGTAAACAGCACTGGGCCTAAGACAGTGTTGCATAGGATCACGAGGAGTATCAACGCCAAAGTTAGCGCCAACGATATGTAGCCATACTTGTCTGTGACGTAGCGACGATAGTGGCGCCCTTCAGGCGTATCATTGCCCCAATCCATCATATCAACCTGCATACTGGTTTTATTTGATACGGGGAGGGCTTACTCCAGTACCTTAATGGAGAAGATATCTTGTTTTGCCAACAATTGTATCAGCTTTCCTTTAAGCGATCTCGCTGTCTTTCAATTCGCTTTTAAGTGAGTGAGGCGGGTAAATGAAGGCACGTGCCAGATGATATCATATCCATCTAATCTAATCGCATTGATCTCAGATAAAGAATTTTTCAGTGTGGATTTATATAAGATTATAGCCACTGTACGTAAGACCAGGCTCATTACTTCAAACCTGTGTAAAAAGAAAATCAAAAAAAGAAAAAAAGGGCATCTTGGTAGAATGAGTCTGATCCTAATTTATTCCAGTAAGTAATTAGTTAAGTAGTCACCTTGGGCCTTAGCATAGGGTAACGTACGATGTGACAACAACTGCGCTTGCCCTTAAATGTGAGTTCTCTATTGCAACTTAAGAACAAGTAAAACAGAAATGAAGAATAACTAGTATTAAAAAAATCAATAGTAGTACGATGCTCATAATTAGTTAAAAGAAATATGTAAAAAGAATAAATAAATCATCATGCGTTGGGTATATGTCTATAGGTATGTAACCTACGTTTGACACAAGCTAATAAACGGGTGAAACGAAAACAAACAAAAAGCAAGGAGACTGTCAGAACCAACCGAGGGAAGGCGTTAATGAGTATGATAGTCAATGGGGATATTAAATGAGGAGGAGGAGGAGGAAGAAAAGAAATGAGAGAGTCGACAGAGTGATGGAAACCAGTAGTAATGCATATTCTTTCGGGTAAGTACGCCACATCTTTCAATTGTTTGCATGTGTGTGTGTGCGTGTGTGTGTGCGTGTGCTGCTTATACATTTCGGTGGAAATTTCTTACATGTCTTTGCAACGAGTCTGATCTGTTGAACTTTCCACGACATAGGTTACATTTGAAGGGTTTCTGTTCCAAATGTTTCACACCGTGACGCCAAACGAACATCTCCTTGTCAAACGTTTCTGAGCACAGCGAACACATATAGCTTTTTGGGCCTTTGCGAATTGGGTGGACGCCTTTCTCCTGAAGTTTTCGACGATACTGCTGGTTTTGATCAAGTCGTTTCCATCGCTGGAAACGACTTTCATCATCGCCGCACTCTTTACCTTTCTTCTTAGGTTTACTCTTGTCGACAATGCTAGCCATTAACAAGGTTGTTGCTGCACTCTCCTCCGCGTTAGCCTGGTCATCACAGTACTCGTTACTGCTTGAGCTACTCGACTCTGTGTCATCTTGGTCGTAACTAGGAGAGTAATGGAACTCCTCGTCCTTCTTGAATTCAATCTTTGCTTTCTCGTTAGCAATTGCTGCTAAAAGATCAAGGGAGCAGCACTCAATTCGAGTCGATGCTATCAGGTGTGAGTTCTCAGCAGCTGCTGGGAACCAGCGTATACCTTGATCTGAGAAATGGTTATTCTGTATGCCTTCCATTGATATTGATGAGCCTCTGTCTGGCTCAATTGAACAATCCGGCCAATAGGTTATTAGTTAGCCTCAATAGTTATTGAAGGTACTCAATTGTTCAAAGTAATGGTAAAGAATATAAAGACACCTCACCAGTCGTAGGCGACCTTATATAGACGGATGCAGCAAAATAGTCAGGATGTCCCTGTCGAAGGAATTGATGGATGAGGACAAAAATAAATGCCAGTGCAGGAATGAAATCCACCCGTACCGTCAGTGCTGATCAGTCCAAAATAACGATGACGTTCGGGAGCTGCTGCATAATTGTGTGACTTTTACTCTTCCTACTCTGGAATCGGCAACTCATTACTCTTTGTATGCCTGTCTCCGCGTGCTGCTCATGCAAACTAAACCACTCTGTGAATCCGTCCCCGCAAACTTAAAACCTATGCACACACTCAACGTGCAACATGACAGTTCTTCGATTTGAACATTGTAAAATGGATTCATTCGAAGAGAAAAAAAGCAACAAAAAAATAATTTATTGTTATAAATAGAGTAATAAAATATATTTATTTCAAAATAAAGCGGTTTGGTCGATGTTTTGCATTTAACTCTTTACCCCGCCAACAATTATCAGCAAAGTCGGATTTATGTAGTGGGACAGACAAACCCTTTAGTAAACTTACCTCCCCCTCCCTGCCCCCACGGGTGAGTCGTAAAGTAATTCAACGATTTCGCCACAACGATATGGATCCGCGTAGGGCTCGGGTTATGTGAGAACGAACCCCAGACTTATCCGTTACCCAAAAGAAATACTAGTAATTACAGTTTCACCATAGAAGCATTACAGCTCAATTTTCTTGAACAAAACCTAGAGAAACTTCAAAACTTGATAGAAATAGTCGCAGATAGATGATCTCAAATCTCAACGAACAATTGTAGATCGTATTTAGAGCAAACAAGCCATTAGAAATCACATGCGAACCATTTCTATCTCCCCCTTCCCACGATACGGCTTACTTGGCACAATCCGGGGCAAAGCATCAGATACTACCCGGGGTCCCAATGAACGTCATCATCTTTTTTTTTACTACGAGTAATTTGGACGGATTTTCATTCGACAAAAGCATCAGATTGCGCTCTCATCTAAACGTTGTTAAAGCTCATATTAACCAACGTTTATTAAACTGGATAGCGCAGTAAAGTATTTTTGATACTGGTGCCGCCAAGAAACTCTAATTTTTTCCAGATTTCGTTCACAGTGAGCAGTCCATCAAGCCATACGCTTCCGGGACGTGTTATCGCACGTTCTTCCAAGCCGCGATAGCATCGGTTACTTAGAATAAAAATAAAGTCGTTTTCTGTATTTGAAAACGCTTTTTTTTTGCTGCATACGGCCTTTTTTTTCCTTTCCTCTATAATAGGACTTCTTCGTTGCGACGTGAGATATCTCTGGAAAAGGCCATTGCTTTTCAATTTAATTTCCTGATCACAAATATGCAGGCAGAGAAATTTACTAACCTCGAAGTTGCTAATACTCTCGACTCTTCAGACGCCTTTGAGGGCCCTGAGAAGACGTTGAGAGTTTACTTCGCTGCTATACCCCACAATGATATGGGTAACAATGCCGGACTCTTGGCAATTCCCAGACATGTTTGGGAATCCATGTTAGAACTTGTTAAATGCAAGGTTCTAAGTGTTCTTGTGCATCCTCAGGTTCATGCCTATGTTCTTAGTGAGAGCAGCTTGTTTGTTCATCCTGATCATGTTATCTTGAAAACTTGTGGAACAACTACCTTGCTTGCTGGATTACCTGCTATCAATGATATTGTTCACAAGTACAAGGAAACCACCATGATCGACCCTACTGTGACTGCTGCGTTCTACTCCCGACGGAGCTACTTCAATCCTGACAAGCAATGCCATCCGCATGGTTGCTGGGATGATGAAGTCTCGCAGTTGAAAAAAGTATTTAAGAGTCCGACGTTCGCATCTAATTTTGGAGTCAATCAAGACGAACGTTGGCACTTGTTTACGCATTCCGCTATGCCCCAGAATGGAATGCCCGTAATTCCGGAAAGATTACCTGAAGGATGGTTAGAGCTGATGATGACTGGATTGGAACACAACCTAACTTCTCGGTTCCACGTCAATGCGCAAGCTAAGGATGGATGTGGAATCACCTTGGAAGACAGCGTTGTTTCTCTGGATTCAGTTGCGTCGGTTGCTTCTGCTGTTGGTGCAGAACCTGATGATGATGACCCTGGTCATAACATGGGAAACATCATGACCCACACTGCGGAAATCGATCAACTGTTTAATACCGACAAACAGTGCATTGACTCTTTTGCTTTCAGTCCGTGTGGATACTCCTGCAATGGCATCTTGTTGGAGCAAGGTAAATACTTCACGATCCATGTCACCCCGGAGCGTGATTTTTCCTATGCTAGCTTTGAGACCAGTGTCAAGGATCCATCTCAGATTGAAGAAGGGTTGACTCACCAGGAACTTGTTGAAAGAGTTCTTCAGTTGTTTGAGCCTGAGAAGTTGACTCTAGTCATTTGTTTACCGGTGAAGGGCCGCTTGATCGACTCATGCACTCTGTGCGATGGTAAATATGTTTGCGTCTCCGAAGCGAACATGGACATTGGAAACGCTAACATTGTTCAGCTTTCTTTGCAGAAGCGCTCCTAGCTTACCTTCGTTCTTCTTTTCTCTTAATCAAATTATACGTATTTCATTAGATATCAGTTACTTTTTGTTATAAATATAGTAGTGACGTCGCATATGCATTTAGTATTCGGCTCTCCGAGTGGTTTTAGACATTAATCGAGCATCTTTTGTGCGTGTTTCTTACTTCTTCCTTTTGTTTCATCAAGCTTCAGCTTGGGTTAGGGAGGGTCTCTCAGCTACATCTGTCCCTCTTGCGCAACATACATTAACGCACAGTTTGTTCAACGGTTTTTTTTTTTCCAGTCGTCTAACAACAAAATAAAAAAGATGTCAGGAATTGTGAATCCGTTTGCTCAGATAGGTGATTACAGAGGAAACAATCCTTCGTCAAATGAGGATTTGGTAACTACAGCCTATTTGACTGGGTTGCCTGATCCGCGACAGATCTCAAACGAACAAGTGGGTCTCATTTTTAGGCAGTTGCTTAAGAGAGACGCCCGAACTAAACACAGGGCCCTTACGGAGTTTGAGCATTGGCTGAATGGAGTAAAATCAAGTGAACAGATTGAAGATTCAGTTCATCTCGCTTATGTTCAAATGTTCGCAAAGCTCAGCATTGACATTTCACCTCAAATTCGCAGTCAGAGTCATTTGATTTTAGGTACTCTGTACACCATTTTAGGCAAGAAGTCTTCTAAATACCTGAAATATACGGTGGGTCCCTGGCTGGTTGGCCAGTATGACCCAGACGCCCGAGTATCGAGCGCTGCGCGAGATTCACTGACGAAAATGTTCCCAAGTGAAAAAGTCGATTTGATGGTTGAAAAGTTTCAGGATTCGATTCGCGAATTTGTTTACGATTCCTGCAATAATGCTACTGCGCAAACTTTAAGTGACGAACGCTACTACACGAAGGAAGAGTCCAATCAGAAATACACTAGGTTGGTAAAATGTTGTTTAGATATCCTGGTGGATCGGCCCAGTCTTTTTGATCTAGAATGCTGGGAAATAAGCCAACTTGTTGAATCCGGTAGAATCTGGAAGTTCTTTAGTAGCTCAGATTCAGGACTCGCTCGAAGCGCCTTGCGCTTAGCAAATGCACATATATCAGACTTGGATATCCATATTCCAATTGTCTGGAAAGAACTTCTTCGAGCTGGTCGCAAAAACGTCGGCGGATCCGGAGTTGCCCTGGAAGTTCTACAATTCATGAACATACTCACTAAACGGTTCCCAGAGGAGACATGGCCTGCCGATGAATCCATCCGGAAGGACGCATTGGCATCTATTGGTCAACTTTTGGCCGCAGAACCACCTCACCCAGTGAGGTTCTGGCCTTTACTGTACAATCTTGCTTTAATGATTCCTGAACCGCCCACACGAGATCTCACACCGCTGTACAAGCCGCTGGAAAAGGTAGTGATAAAGCTGAAACACAACCGAGATCTGGAAGAGTCTGCATGGGGCTGTTTTGTGTCTTTGGCCGCTAAAATGGGTCCCTCATACGTACAAAGAGCATTCCGTGCTGCAGAGCAGCGTTGTCATGGATCCAACCCACCGATCCAGTCTATTGCTAAGTTCTTGTCAAGGTTTGCTGAAACTGAAGGAATAGCCGATCTCGTTAGGTCGCAGCTTCAAAAGGATACTCCTCTCGAATATGTGTTGATTCTTGCCGATACTCGCAAGTTTGGCACAATCATTGAAGAACTCGCTATTCCTAAAATGCCTGTTCGAGACGTGGCAATGCTCATTGAGAAGGATAATGACCTAAAGATTCCTTCCGATATAGAGTTTACTCCCGATCCGGAATGGCTAATGATTGTCTCCAAGTCGCACAATGTTGATGCCCAACACGTGGTGGAGTGTTTGTCTAGCTTTGGACTCAACCTCGACATTCTAAAGTATTCCGAGCCACTATACAAAGCTGGTGTACGATTTTCCTTGGATCCCTTTGTTCTCGAAAATTTAAACAACCACGAAGTACTTGAGGCAACAGTGGCTGCTCATGGACAACTGGTGTCTAATGAAGTTGCAAGAGCCGCGTTACGTAGTCTGATTCGTCTTGCTCTTAGCGATCAAGAAGAAATACGTGCGGTACTTCGAATCATTCGCCCTCATTTGGAATTTATTAAAGAGTCCATTAATATCGACGCCTCCGTTAAGAATGGTGTTGAAATGCTGGCCATAGAGGATCGACAAGGAGTTCTCAGAGGATTGAGTGATCTGTCCATTTCCACTACCAATGGCACTGGTAAAGAAGCATTCCCGACTGATTCTGGTATTGAATACCTGGATAACCTTGATCTTGATTCTATGGATTTGTCTATACCTTTTGAAGCGTCTGTCAATCCGTTAAGGGCCCCCATACCACGAACAGAGAGGTCAATCGACGAGGGTGTTAGAATCTGTGAGCGCCTCGTTGAAGCTTTAGAGCCTGCCTTAGAAGACGTTCTTGAAGACCAGAGAGATATCAGCAAATCAGGATCAAGTAATAATCCTCGACTCGACAAGCATGCGTCTAAATTAGCTATATTGGCTAGATTCGTGGAAGCATGGGGCTTGGTTGCCCCCATAAACAAATTCAAGGAGTTCATCAAGCACTCAATGGACCTGAACTTTACTAGTTCTGACCTTGTTTCATGTGGCACAAGCTATGCTGCGCTCTATCACTTTTATCAGGCAAAGCTTGTTTATCAGCAGTTTGACACAGATATGGGATCTAATGAACCCGGTAAAGAGGATACATTCGACCGGGCTAGCTTCAAACCTAGTTTGCACAACGCTTTTACTGTCAAGAGTTGTCCCGTTCGTGGATCTGTGAAATTTGATACTACTCAGAGATCTCTAATTCGAGAGGCTGTGGCCAACCGTCTTCCATCGGATGAGTATATGCTCATTAGTGAAGATCATATCCCGGAGTCTGCTACCTTGGAGATTGTAGACCCTGAAGATAAGGAAGACAGTATATTGAGAGTAGTGTTTGCAGTGAACACATTCGGAAATAATGTCAAGAATCTTCCTGCGCTCGCGTTTGGTAGCAAACACAGAGTGGTTCGCTTTGCGGCGCTTAATGCACTTTTGAGGGCAGAAAATGACTTAGAAAAAGATACCAATCCGCTATATCAAAAATGGGAACTTCACGATCTCCTGGATTTCGCCTCGAATATGCCGCAAGAAACAGGCCTCGACGCTATGTGCGCAGAACTTTCTCTTTCCCTTTTCAATGCCCATGCAATTGAAAGTCAGCCCCTGGAACTCAATAATGATCCTGATGTTGTGCAGGCTTTAATGAGCAGAGATGAGAATATTGATCTTTGTTACCTTGGGTTACAGGCTCTTCGCAGTATGGATCCTGTGCCGCCAATTGATTTGTCCTTAGAGGAAAACCTTGATGAGGAACCAGCCGCTTTAGTGTCTTGGCTTGTTGCTCTCAATATCATGGACGATATCGAATTTACCGAAAAATCTCTCCGTTGCATTTTTGACTGGATTCAGGAGGCAATAAAAACAGTTCGTGTTGAAAGACTTAAGCACACGGATCTTTCCGAACTTGTCAAGATGCCCTGCCGTCCCTCAGAGATGACCTCATTGGTATTAAACATCCTCTACCAGCTGGTTGATACTCAACCTAATGCGGTGCGTGAGTGGTATCGTGATCTTAGAGACAAGGCTTTCATCAAGCAGATTGATAACGCCCTTTCTACTCTGATTATTCCTGTACTTCTGAGATCCGTTCGTGAGAATTTGGAATCAGAGGCTTTTGACGACGAAGTAGAAGTATCTGTCAACGAAAAACAAAGAGAAATTCGAGCCAGTCGTACTGTAGAAGAAGAGTTCACGGTTGATGTTGTGATATCGCTTCCTGAGCAGTATCCAGGAAAGCCAGCGAACATCACTATTCGTAACCTTTCCAGTGTCAGTGAGGCCAAAAAGAGAGGATGGCTTCTCGAGGCACGACAAAAAATGCAGACCGGGGGTGTCATGGTTGCTCTTAAGAGTATTCTGACCAGATTGCACAACTTCTTGGATGGCATTGAGCCTTGTGCTATCTGTTACATGACGGTCAATGACCTAAGTAAGCTTCCTAATAAGGACTGCTCGCAATGCCATAACATCTACCATACAGACTGCTTATACAAGTGGTTCTCGACTAATGGTAACAAGTTGTGCCCCATGTGTCGCACACCTATGTAATTCTATAGCATAGCAATTAAACTATATTCTAATCATTTCAATTGCTTCCCACCGCTTGAAAAGACTAAATTCAAATATTATATCAAATGTATTTGATGGGCGTCCAATATATCTTATCGCCCTTGCTAGTCGCCGTGCAGTTGATGATACACACAATACATAATTATGTATGTTAGTGTACCCTTTAGTTACTATCTAACGCTCAAACCCAACGACATGTGCTTTGGGTTGAGGTTAGCCAGAAGTGGACTTAGATTGTGCTGACTCAGCAGATCTACCCGCCTGAATATCCCTAGACATGTTGGCGTCGGGTTTAACTAGTCGCACAACAAACACCGACCTAAATACCAGAGACTCCAATCGATTAATTGCTGTTTGAATTGATTAGCAGTCATTAATTGAACATTGAAAATGGCGCCCAAAAAGAGTATGTTGAAAGTGATCATCCTTGGTGATAGCGGTGTTGGCAAAACATCGCTGATGCAGCAATACGTGAACAAGAAGTTCTCCACACAGTACAAAGCCACCATTGGTGCTGACTTTCTCACGAAGGAGCTCACACTGGATGAGCGTAAGGTAGTGATGCAGATTTGGGACACTGCTGGGCAGGAGCGATTTCAGAGTTTAGGCGTTGCATTTTATAGAGGTGCCGATTGTTGCGTCCTCATGTTTGACGTCACAAACCAGAAGAGCTTTGATGCATTAGAAACTTGGCATGATGAATTCCTTCTTCAAGCTAACCCCATAGACCCAGACAACTTCCCATTTATGGTGATCGGCAACAAGATTGATGTTGATGAGAGCCGTAGAGTAGTCACTACACAGAAGGCTCAACGCTGGTGTCAAGAGAAAGGCGATCTGCCCTACTTTGAAACCAGTGCGAAAGAAGCTACTGGAGTAGAGCAGGCTTTTGAAGTCATTGGCCGTAATGCACTTCAGCAAGATGATGCTGAAGGTTTCGACCAGGAGTATCCGGATGGCGTTGATTTCAGTCAGTACGAGCAGGAGTCTTCCAATTGCGCCTGTTAAGGCTTTGGAAGCAACTTTTCCCCCTTTAATACTTCATTTTATTATATTATGATCCATTTTGTTAAATGTACCCGATGGTTTCAATAGATCCAAGCCACTTCTGCAATGAATGAGCTTGGTTTTAATTTATCCCTACACATATACATATCTACATGTGCAAACGTATTAAACTCTTTAAGTTTATGGTTATGAACCAATCCAGTTACTTCTATATTACTGTTTTATGTTTACAATTGAGAGGCGGATGCACGAGCAAGTAAATGAGGTGCTGCCTGTTTCAGCCATTCGACGTTAATCGGTGACACTGTCCTGGCATATCCACGGTTCGTATAGACGTATTCCAGGTACATGATTGCTTCTGGTCTCGAGCCAAACATTGCGCTTCCAGGATGGATGCTTACCGGTTGTTGTGTCATTGTTGTTTGGAACCGCTTATCGGGAATAGCAAGAGCGGTATTGGTGATGAACCCGCTCAAAAAGGCCTTGATAAGTTGTTCATAATCCTCGCTTTCAAACTTATCATCATCCTCATTGTCATCGGAATCTTCTTCGTCCGCTTCTTGTTTCTCATTGGCCTCATTAGGACTACCGTTCTCATCATTATCGTCCTTGAAAGTTTTATGGCCGTTAGAAACACGGCCGTTGTGATTATTCTTGCTGTTATGATTATTCTCACTCTTGGAATTATTGCTACTATGCTTTGTTCCAGTCTCTGCGTCAGAGCGATTCGAAAGGTAAGAAACTAATTGACGACGAACCTGTGCAACCTTCCGCAAAGCCCGAAGACTAACACCAATAGAGTAGCACCAATCCTTGATCTCTTCTTTGTCAACTTTTTGATATGCATCCCAGATCAATTTTACCAAAATGAGGTCACCATATCGAACTGATGCCGGGAACAATTCCTGGCGTCGCTCTGCTATTTCCTGGCGCCGAGCAGGGGAGGGGGTTATCAAGAGGTCTTGAACACTCAGACAAGCAGCAACATCAATGGTTGCATTCCTGACCTTCGGAGTGTGATCAGTAGTGGCGTTTACTAGTACCGCTGCCAATGGAGGTTCAAGAGGCAAAGTGGCCATCTTGAGTCCAAATGGTGTGATTTGACCAGATTTGTCTATGGCAGTAAGTGAAAACAACTGAAGCAATGCGTTACGAACTGTCATTTTAGACGGAGGATCTACCCATGGAAAATTGAGAACGTCTTCTACCCCAATTCTCTTAAGAAGAAGGATAGGGAAAGCGAGGCTGACTCGGCTAATCTCGGGTTCAGTTTGAGGCAACATTTCGTCAGTATAGCTGTTTTCGGTATAGAGCCTCCAACACTTACCAGGGCCTTCACGTCCAGCACGACCCATACGCTGTGCTGCGCTAGCTTGAGAAATCGGTGCTGGTAGTAGAGACTCCAACCCAAGAGCTGAGCGATGAACACGTACTTTACGCAAACCGGAGTCAACGACATATCTGACTCCCGGGATAGTCACTGATGTTTCTGCAATGTTAGTGGCCAGTATAACCTTTCGTGTTCTCGGGGCGGCAGGAGCAAATGCAAGCTGCTGATCTTTCTCGGGAAGCGAGGCATATAAAGGCAAAACTCTGAGGTGGGGTGCACCCTTTTCGATCTTGGCCTCGCGAAGTATCTCAGCTGCAGATTCGATCTCGTCTTGGCCAGGCAAGAAAACAAGAATATCACCACCACCAGGTTCTCCGTGATTAACCTGAAGGACTGCCTGAGTCGATGCATCTACAATATTTGGAACCGGTTCCTTAACATAAAAGCGGTGAACAGGGAATGCCCGGCCGGGCACATAAAGCCTTGATGTTTCGTCAGAACCAAAGAACTCGGAAAAGCGTTCTGTATCCAGGGTCGCGGACATCACCACAATTCGAAATTTGCTGGCATTTCTGTGTTTCTGAAGCTGCTTCAGCAGACCAAGCACCAAATCAGAAGTGACTGTACGTTCGTGGGCTTCATCAACAATTACCGTTGTATATTTGCTTAACATTGGGTCGAGCATGAATTCACGCAGAAGCATACCATCTGTCACGTATCGAATCCTCGTGTGCCTACTGACCTTGGCATCGAATCGGACGTTATAACCAACCTTGGAGCCAAGCTGGGTCCCTGCCTCGGCCGACACGCGGTGTGCTAAAGACATTGCAGCCACTCGTCGAGGTTGTGTGACCACAATATTTTGATGCGGGTCCTGTTCCAGGATCGCCTGAGGCAATTGGGTGGATTTACCACTACCAGTTTCACCAACAATTACTGTGACACCATGGCTCATGATTTCCTTGACAACCTCACGACGTCCCTGAAACATCGGGAGTTGTTCCCTCTGCGAGGCAATAGCCTTGCGAGAAATTGTCAATTTAGGACTCTCATGGTCACTATCACTGTCATTAAACTTAACGACTTTAGGCATAGAAGCAAATGCTTCGGTCTTCAAATGACTAGAAATCAAAGGGTGTATCTTCTAAGATTTGACTTTTTTTTGTCACTATTCTTTTCTTACTCCATATGACCAGGACTGGGACCACACCTCAGGAAGGGAGGATATAGGACTGGGTCAAGGATCCTCATGTATGGCGGTATAATGTCGCTGCCACAAATATGATCTATAGTGATTATTACCACCTGGGTTATGTATGTACCATGGAGAAATAAATGGGTACCACTGCTGCTACTGTCTGAATAGCTGTAGTATAAGTAGAGTATGAAAAATGTGAAACTTCTTCGGTGTTTATATCTAATTAAATAATTCTAGCATGTATGGATCGCGTAAGGTTCACAATGCTTTCATCATATACGCCACGGTACTCCTTTTATTTCGAACTGGGACACATTCAACCGTGTATCCTGATTAGGCTCGTGGTGGCTCGTCCAATGGAGCAATATTGGTCTTGGGAACGGCCGGTTCGGCTTTGGTGAATTCTACTGCATATCCCACAGCATTGAATGCAGCCAAGGCCCACAGGCTCGATCCATACAAGCCCCGGCCGAGTGATCGACGGTTTGCCATCAAATATAGAGTCGACCAAACCGCCGTGAAGCCAGATCCATTCTTATAATCACCGTCAATCATCATCCAAGTTCCCAAAGCGTATGCAGCCCCGAATACTCCCACAGACATCTTAGAAGGGATCAATCGTTGGCCATTGACTAGAGGTTGGCGTTGAAGACCACTTAGAGCCATTCCTGAAGCAAGCCCAGCAGGAACTCCCGACTGCATGACCTTATCATAAGAGATTTTATCCAAAGGTGATCCACTGTTCATTTTTTGTAGGATGGTCTAAAATATTTACTCAAAGTCCCCAAAATGTATTGATAACTGATGTATATCAATGGTTGCTATTTCCTAGAGTGGGAGAACAAGATTGGGTTAGTGTCACGCGCTGCATAATGGCGGGTTGTCCGAGTCTTTCTCCACTGTAAAACCCACACACACCTCAGTACAGCTTGACAGTGCCTAGGCAGACATGGAGGGTGGTGAGGGAAAGCCTTTGGCAGGGCAAGGGGGAGGGGGGACACCTGCCATTTATGGGGGTATGTAGTAACTTTTTTTTGGGGCTGTAGTAGGCATACACACACATAGGCAGAAGAACCCGTCTAATCTTTCTCGTTCTCTTCAACTCCAGCTCGGAACCATTCAACAAAAAGGTAAAACAAAAAGTTGGTCCGGCCTTTAGGGCTCTTTGACAGATTGTAATTTAGCAAGAAAATATATCAGTCATTGTCCTATGGTGCGTCGAGCAGGGAATTCCGCGAATTCATCGAAGAATGTTGTAGCGGAGCAAGAAGGATCCGACACGGGCGAGGATATCACAAGATGTATCTGCGGGAATGATGAATTCGTATCAACACCGCGAACAAAAGCATTGAATGCGAGTCCTGGCCTGTACGTGCAGTGCGAAAGGTGTAACGTTTGGCAGCATGGTTTTTGCATGGGGTTTCATGCCGAGAAGGATGTGCCCAACGACTACTATTGCGAGCTGTGTGAGCCTGGATTTCATCGTATTTCACAACGCCACGGTATTCTCATGTCTAAATATCGACCTCACAAGCCTCCATCAGACCATTCAACTGAGTCCGCACCGAAATCACAGTCTCCCCCTCCTCCTCCCAGTATCGACCAGGAGTCGAAAGATATGTCTAATGCAACGGAGGATTCAAAACAGTCTGAGCATAACGAAGGTTCTGATTCAGATTCACAACAAAAAGAATCGTCTCCCAGCGAAGACTCGAAACCGTCCCCGACTCAATCGCATCATAATTCTGCAGCGGATGAAAACGATCGAGGATCGGAAACTGTAACAGATATAAAAGAAGAAGAGCGGGTGCCACCGAATACGGAAAACACAGACGATACGTATCCGGAGTATCCACCCGAAGAACCCAATAATGACCTTCCTAAGGACTCTGTAACGACACCCACGGATGATGGTAAAAAGCGAGCGACGCGACGCAATCCACCTACCTCTTTCCCACCTACGGAGGCTGATAATACGCCAAATGCCCCCCGAAATAGAAAGAGAAGATCAAGAGAGGATGAAATATTGCAAAGAGTTCTCGAGGAAAGTGCTAGGGAAGCTCGGGAAGCCGAGGCCCGACGACGGTCGCTTCAAGGGCTTCCTATGGAAACTGACGAAAAAGAGTCATACGATGATGATAATGAAAGCCGTAATGGACACCAAGAAGACAACGAGATAAGCGACAGCCCTAGGCTTACTCGCCCAAAAAGATCTAGAGGCCCGTCTTCAACTCCTTCCGAAGCCAAACGAAGAGATGTGCTAAGAAATGGATCTGCTGGTAGACCTTCAAGAGGAGGCCGCCCTGGACGCGGGGGTAGACGCGGTGGCTCAAGAACAGCCGCAAACTACGGAGCTGAGCCTCTGTCGCCTACATCCACATCATCACGTAGAACAGCTAATGGTGTCAAAAAATGCAAACCAAGAATACCTTCTCAGAAGACCACCTTCGATGAAATGCGGAAAAGAGTCGCTTCGATTTTGGAGTACTCGAGTAGAACTCAAGACGAGCTCTCTGAAGAACAGCGAAACGGTATAAGCACGTTGAAGCAGTCGGCCAATACATACAAGTTTGACACTCCCCTTAAACACTTATCGAAAATGTGTGATAAGAATTTTGCCAATCTCGAAGAACTCACACGGAAATTATTACAGTGGGAAGAACAGTTTGGAATCAAGGAATTGCCATAGCTGGCTATGGCTAGCTTCTGTAAATGCTAAATATCGCGCTATATGTGATAATTTTTCATCACACGAATGTGATTTCATCGTAAAGCCTAATATCATCGAAATGGAAATTAGGAGAATCAAATTGGTCGGTTTTAAACTACAGAAATCCCCAATTTCAGAGGCCTGAAAAACTACATTGCGTGTCTATCATGGCTGTAACTTCATAATTTAAATACGCACACTTGTATAGATAACAAATTGCCCATTGTTTTTTGTTCAGTTCATGCAACCTTACCACACAAATCATCGGCATGATTATGAGTAAGTTAAATTAATTGGTAGCAACTTAGATACATCATCTCAAGAGAAATCTCGGAGAGCCAATCACTATTCATCATGCATAATAATGTTTGCTTCTGTTTCATTCTTTCTATTGGTTCTTGTTTTTTCACTCTTCTTCGACGCACGTCCATCCTGGTGGAGGATGCGGTAACGTGAGCGGTGGAGAGAACCCTAACGCATTAACCGTTGGAGATTTCATGCATGCCTTAATAAGAATAGCTGGTCCGAGATCCGATGACATAGCGATATAGCAATAGAGTTGTGGGGACCAAGCTCCAGAAATACTATATAAACAGCTGAAAAACACCATTGATCGATACATTAAATTTAGCTATACCGAACCGAGTGAAGAAACAAAATGGTTAAGCCAATTCAAGACCCACGAACCGTAATTATCATCGGAGCTGGTGCTGCCGGATTATCTGCCGCAGAAGATCTCCAAAAGGCTGGTGAAGACTATGTCATTCTCGAGGGACGTGACCGCGTCGGTGGTCGTGTCCACACTCAGAACTGGCCATTGACCCACCCTACTCAGTTTGAGTTGGGTGCAGCTTGGTTCCACGATTGCCCTCATAATCGCTTGGCCTTCCATGCTGAAGAGGAAGGTATTGAGGCCGCATATGACGATGACCAGACAGTTATTTACGACCATAAAGGCAAACTTGATCAAAATCTCGTGAATGAAATGTCAAAGAAATTCGATGAGTTCCGTCTCAAACGTGATGAGTCGGACCCTCTTGATCAGATAGCTACTCTATTCACTAGGGATATGGACAATGAGGACGAGCGTCGTACTGCTCTTGCGGTTGCCTATGGTTACCAATTGTTTGCCGGTGTCAAAGCATCACAAATTGGCGCACATGTCGAAGGACCGCGTGGCCGAGATAAGGCTGTGCAGGGTGGATATATCCGCGTCTTCACTGATGTTGTCGCCAGAAACGTAGATCACTCTCGTATCAAGTTCAACAAGAAGGTTGTCCAGGTAAATACTCCTAAAGAGGGTGACAGAGTCCAGATTACTACCCAAGATGGCGAACGTATTGAAGGCAAGGCAGTCATAGTCACTGCACCAATCGGTGTCCTTAAAAAGGGAACTCTTCAGTTCGAGCCTCGTTTGAACGGTAACCTTCTCAAAGCCATCGACCACACTCAGATTGCACATGCTGAGAAGGTGTTCTTGACTTTCCCTGAGTCATTCTGGAGTCCTACGACTTACAAGTTCGTCATTAGTGACTCTGCTAATCCTGCTCTGGTATGGAACTGGGAAGCGACGCATCCTGGAACCCAGCAAAAGAATACTCTCGGTGTTCTTGTCACTAATGATTTGGCTTTCGAACTCCACAAACGTCCCCAAGATGTGTTTGAGATTGTCAAGCCTCTGTTGGAAGCTATTGCAGGAGAGAGCAAGATTCCAGAGCCTACTCAGATCGTCCACTCCTCGTGGCTTAACGATGAATTCTCTGAGGGTTCTTTCAGTGCGATTCCGTACGGAGAATCTCGTGAGGATTTAGCAAAGCCCTTCGAAGATGGCGAACCCCGCAACCGTTTGTTCTTCGCTGGTGAGCATGCCACCGTAGAGGGCGCTGGTTTCACCCAGGGTGCTTGGCTTAGCGGCCAGCGTGCTGCAAAGCAGGTCATGGAGTTGTAATCTCATATGTAAGTACATAGCAGAATCTTGTTTTTTTTTGATTTAATGTCATTGTTTGAGATGCATTTGTGCCTTTCAGTTGTCTTTGAAGTTAGTAGAAATGCTTTAAATATGCTGTTACCTTAAATTTTATATATATTCTTTCATCTTGTTATACTTTGCAATATTTTTTTAATATGCTTATTATGAAACACTTGATATGCGCTCACACAAGAGCTTTTGTGAATGCTAACCCCCACGTGCGAGACTGACCATTGTCCAGCCATTTGGACTGGAATGACGAGTTTGAGAAGAAGGTATACGCGGCTTGCGGGTTCGATAATGCGTAGTCGAGCATTAGGATACCCTTCCAGCCATCATCTACACTATCGATAATTGAGCTGAGTTTTTGGGTCCATTCCTCCTCAACAAATTGCGGAGACCGGATATATGATGAGATCGGCGTTGTCGGAACCATGTGAATTCCCTGTATATATTGCAGGTACTGTCCGAAGTAAGTCGTGTGGTCTATTTTATTCTCGAACTTGATTCCGCTAACTTTGTTCGCAATGAATTGGCTAGGCATTGTTGTGTTGCTGTCGAGGTAAAGCATATAATGGTTCATAGACCGCCGTTCAATAGCAAGCATCAGATTAGCGCGTGTCGTCAATGATTGATCCCCGATGACAGTACCCCATAGCTTCATTCCGTACCAGCAATTGTAGTCCTCAGAACTAGACTCCTCATCTTTTCCGTCGGCGCTCACAAATAAGCCTTTTGCCAATCCATGCCCGCAGAACCAATCAAACATCCGGCTTTGTGGATATGTGAGATCATCCCCGAAGGTACCAACGTCGCGGATTAGCGAGTTGACCCAATCACGATTGGTGTTATCTTTAGCCCAAGAGCCGTCTCCAATATCCTGGTCTACTTTACCGATAATAGCTGCAGAGTGGATGAAGTAGCCATAGTGGAAATGATGGTCATTGTAATAGGTATTACCAAAATCCGCCATTGGATCCGAAATCCCAGCTTGTGATACAAGGCCCTTCCAGCTGCTATCGTAGAAGAGTGGGGTTTGTTGCTTATTTTGGATGAAGGTGTTCAAGGCTGCTTTCATGCGAACTAAGAATTGCTTCGCTAGCTGGGTTTCGTTAGCAATGTAGGTTAGTGCCAGTAGAATATTGGCGTACTTGCTCATTACCTTGCCGCTGAAATACATGGAGGTCAGATTCGTGGCGCTAGAGACGTCAACATTGTTAATCTCGCTAGTCACTGTGTTTACCAACAATTCGATGTCAGCATGGCTGTAGTTCGAGTGAGCAAAGTTCGCATCACCTTCAGGCTTGTTTACGTACCACGGGAGAAACCCAATATTCGTTGGCAGTCTCTCAAACATCTCCAACTCAGTAGCAACGCATAATCTGAACTTACCGTTTGACGGTGAATCTAGATAATACGAGGTCACTTTGCCGTTCATTGTCGATGTGAAACTCTCAACGTGGTGTGGGGCTGCATAAAGAAGCGTTCCTCCGCCCGTGGAAGACCCAGCTAGATTGTAATTCAGCGCATAAGTCGCGACCTTGTAGTCACTCGTAACACCACCATCTAGTGTGACTTGAGTCGGGTAAGACCCAGCTGCACTATCAATAACTTGCTGCCAAGAAGCATCACCCAATTTCGCAACCTGAACAACCGTATTTGACTCCGTAGAGTTCACAGTGATATGTTGCGAGTCATTCTGAGTGACTGTAGCAGTCTGTCCGCTAGGGCTTGTCACATAAATCGACCAGACTGTGTTGTTTTCTAGAGTAACATTTACTCGAGTAATACCCGAACGAGTGCTTTCTGCGGTGGCTACCGATTTAAAAGCAACTTGAGAGCTTATAACTGGTGCTATGCCACTGTATATTCCAGTGACGAATCCCATGCCACTGCATATGGGGAAAATGATCTGGGTGCTGTTTTGTTTTAGTACAGCATTGACAGACATAGGACCCCAAGAGTTCGTTGAAAAGCTAGGATCACCATTCCATGCTGCACCAAGGCATAAAGACATTACGCCGGTTGGGCTGAAGAAATACTCCACAGGGTTTGCATTGGCGTCGGGACCGAGGACTCGACTGCTCGCGTCTTGATGAGATATCGAAAGTCCACAGAAGCCCTTATTCTCCGTGCCTGTCCACCACAAACTGTATGGAAGTGGATAAACATATAAGTTGCGGTTTTCCAGCATCATGTTAGCGTAGAACTTGTTGGTTTGCACAGGTTGGTCGCCATTGCTATCCGGGGGTGGCATTGGGTGCGCCCGTTGTGGAAACTGCGGCGGAATATTTGTGTTGTTTGACAATTTCGTGAACAAAGACATTTTACTCGGTAGTTGCGCTGTTGGTAAAGTGTGTTATTTACTTTAGTGTATATATGTATGTTCACATAGCCACTGCTATAAGGGTTGTGGATGCATCGGTTAACTGCATCTAGGGCTAGGTCATATCATATCTCTCTCCGGCGGGTGGCCTGAGCCCCAGCGCTATGGCTTTGTTTAATTCCACACGTTCGCCCCAGCCAGTAGCGATCAGGGCTATTAATACTGCTATTTATTTTACCATATCAAAGAATGAATGAAAATTAGATTTAAATAATGTTTAACTAAAATGAAAGGTATATTTTTTTGAGCGTTTTTTTTTTTTTTTCTATAATAAATGACTAGTTGGTGGAATCTGTGGTATCACTGTAGTTGCCAGAATCCGGGTCAACCGTTTTCTTTTCAGACTCCTCAGAGCTCTGAACATTATTGCTAAGAGCCTCCTTAGTAGGCTGTGCTTGACCGGTAGTGAGCGCCTCAGGCCACGTAGACGGGTCTCCCTGTCCGGCATTTTCGAGAGCAACATCCTTACCTTGGTAGTCAACCTTCTTCGTTCGGCTCTTCGACTTAGGGACACGAACAAGCCAGTACAAGAAGATGGCGGCGAATACATTGAAGGCGATGAAAGCCCAAACGTAGCCAAACTTCTCCCAACGGACGTTGTAACCAGACTCGATGCTAGCCAAGAACTGGTTAGTTGACTTAAGAGAGCAGTAGTCGCAAACTCCAGTAGAATCAGGGTTGCCCAAATAACCAGTTGATTCAGGGGCAGCAGACAAGAACTTATTGAAGTATTCCTTACAAGTCATTCCATCGGGAGCAGGGACCTTAGCCCATTCGTTGGGAGCGCACTTAACAGGAGCGTTAGCAATAGCCAAAGTAAGCATACCCAAAATCCAGTACTGCATGGGACTAACACGGTACATGAACTGCCAGAATCCAGGCATATCCTTACGAGTAACCAATACACCTGCAAACATAAGCGACATAGTAAACATCAAGACTGAAACGTTGGCAGCAGTTCTTGGATCGTCGATGGGAGCACCCAACATGTAGCCGAGAGTGATCATCCAGAGGTAGAAGATAATGACATAGAACAGGGTCAAACCACCGCGGTGGGTCATCTGGTGTTCAATCCTTGCTTCCTTGTAAAGGCCAGCAGGGTAATACCAACTAACGAATGACAAAATGGCCGTAAGGACTTGCCAAGGAACTTCAGCAGACATTGAACCGAGAATGAAGGCCTTCCAGCTGAAGATCTTCGACGGACGTTCACGAGCTTCGTACAAGTTACGCTGAGTAGCGAACACCGAGACGAAACTGTTAATGACAGAGTTCAAAGCAATTGTGAACATGAAAACACTGAACATCAAATCTTGCATACCCTGCTGAGAAGTATCAGAACGAATGAAAACTAGACCGTTGAAAAGAGCACTGGTGACGTTAAGGAAGAGCTTGGACCAAATGTACATTGGTGAGCGCCAAAGCATCTGGAAGTTTCTCCAGGTAGCCAAATAATACTGCTGATAGAAAGGAGCAGCATACTCACCACTATCCTTATCCTTCTCAGCGACATTAGTATCCTTGGCATCAAACTGAACCATGAGTCTATCAATCTCCTCTCGGACAGCACGACGCTCAGACGAGCGCAGCCAAACGTCAGCATAATCATACTTAGAGTGAGAACCCGGGGCAGCACCAATGACGCTAAGCATCCACTCGGCAGGATTGGCAGCAGGAGGACAAGGATCAGCACCATACTTCTCGAAGTAGCTGGTGAGAATGTGGCAATTGTCACCGATATCACCAAAGTAAACTGTCTTACCACCACGGGCCAAGAATAGAAGGCGATCGAACTGAGACAGAAGCAAAGCAGACGGCTGGTGGATTGTACACAGGATAGCCTGTCCAGCATTGGAAAGCTTCTTCATAAGCTGGCAAACAGACCACGCAGTTTGAGAGTCCAAGCCAGAGGTGGGCTCATCCAAGAAAAGCAAAAGCTTCGGCTTAGCTGCCATTTCAACACCAATGGTCAATCTCTTGCGCTGCTCGACGTTAAGACCCTTACCAGGGACACCAACAACAGCATCCCTATATGACTCCATCTCCAAAATCTTGATAACATTGTCGACATACTGGATCTTTTCGGCTCTAGGGACACTAGCGGGTTGACGCAAGAGCGCGGAGAAAATCATGGCTTCACGGACAGTACTGGTCTCCAAATGCAGATCTTGCTGCATAGCATAACCAGTGGTTCTTTGGAAACTGTCATCACGCGGGATACCGTTGACAAAAATCTGGCCTGTAACAACACCCATAGTAACACGATTGGCAAGAGTGTCCAGAAGAGTAGTCTTACCAGCACCGGACGAGCCCATCAAAGCAGTCAATGTACCGGGCTTGACCCAGCCATCAACGAAGTTTAACAAGCGTCTCTCTTCGTTCTTGATCTTAATATCGTAGCAAACATCCTTCCAGTAGAAGATATCATTAGAAGCTTCAATAAGATTCTTTGCCTGTTCGTCTTGTTCACGCTGAAGTTCTCGGATTTCTTCAGGGCTTCTAACCTCCTCGTCATTAAGACCAGCGAAAGCCTCGGGGTCTCTCTTGCGGGCCTTAACCAACTTCTTAACAATTGTACGCGGGTAAACAAGGACTTCACCCTTAGTACGTTCACCAGGGTTCAAATAAACAGTCAACATATAAGTTCCTAACAAGAAAAGAACGAAACCAACCTCAATACCCCAGTTTCGCCATTGATGGGCGAATTTGTACTGGTAGCTATTGTAGATATAATCATCACCAAGGATAGACGTCTTACCTGCTCCAGAACCACCAGCGCTGCACACGAAGGAGTTACCGATGGCTTGGTCCGGTGAGTAAGGAACAAATGAGGTACATTCAAACTCACGATTGTGGAATTCGTTTGTGATAAGACCTTCGAAAGCATACTGAAGCGGGTTGATATACGGACCCGCAGCAGTCCATGTGCTTGTCAACTTGGGCTTAGGAATAACGAAACCGGTGAACAAAACCATAGCCAACAAAATCAAGTTGGCAGGGATCATGGCTTCAGAAATATTATTCGTGCAGGCACCAATAGTTCGGAAAAAGTGAGACATCATCAGCGTAGCAGAGAAATTCATCAACAAGTAGAAGAAGAAGTTGCCAGCGCTTCGTCTGAGATTAGACAGGAAGTAAAGAGTGATATTAAAGAAAATTGCGTTCACAATCTTAACTGGCATTTCAGTCAGAATAGATCCGAAAGCATCAATAGCGGGGTGATAGAAAGCGTACTGGTGATGCTTCTGGACAATTGCACGAGATTCGAAAAGAGAGAAAATCTCCAACATAGCACTGAAAGCGTTGAAAAGAAGAGCAAAGAACAACAAGGCACCTCTATGATAGAAACTGCTTGTATCATTTGGCAGGTTGTAGAACATAGAGCCAATGATGAAAGCCATAGCAGTGTTACCAAGAATTGTAGTCAAAGGCATCTGAGGGTCACCCTGAATTCTCTGGAAACCTCGTAGAGTCAGACACTTAGTCTGCTCCCACCATCCAGCAACATATGCTGTCTTGTTCGGGAGCTTCGGATCTTGGCGAGCACGATAGGCATCACGGAACTGGTGGCTAGGATCGCCTCCGCGAGGATTCTCCGCATTGTATTCCTCAATCTCTTGTCGGAGTTCTTTATAGAGATCTGATTGTCTCCACAGGTCGTTGAACTCCTTTCCTGATCTGGGCACACGTTTTTCCCATCCCGGCATGGGTTCACGCTCAGTCGGCTGCGACAAAGAAGTAAGGAAATCCGGGGTGGATTGACGAGGCTTTGGCTGCCAGCCCTGATCCATGAAGAATTGGCGGGCCTTGCCGATAGGACCGAAGTAGATCTGATAACCGTCATACAAGACAACAACACGGTGGAACATCTCGTACATTTCCTCAGAGGCCTGGTAAACAGCGACCAATGAGGTGGTTCCGAAAGTCTCAGAGGAGTTCCTCAAAGTCTGGATGAACTGGTTGGCAGTAGCAGAATCCAAACCACGAGTAGAGTTATCCCAGCACTGAATGGAGGAACCAGCGAGCGAAAGCTCAGCGATGGACACACGCTTACGCTCACCACCACTGACACCGCGGATGATATCATCACCAACAGGGGTGTTGATGGTGTGTGACAAACCATACACAGCCATGATAACATCTCGCATGTATGTTGCATACTCAATGTGGTTCATGCCAGGGATTCTGTTATTAGGAGTTCTTAGTCGGGAAGCAAAGAGTAGAGTCTGGCCAACGGTTAACTTGGGGAAATGCAATTCGGTTTCTGCGCAATAGGTAACATTACCGCGATAAGTGTTAGCGACTTCTTTAGAAGTCAAACCCTGATAATTGATCTCTGTTTCGGGGGTAAGCTTGAAACCGTGAGTTTGACTAGCCATTGTTCGCAGGAAAGTTGAGCAGCCGGCACCTGGACGACCCAATACCATCAACAGCTCACCTTTCTTGACAATACCATCCATACTCTTCAAAATTTCGAACCGATCGCTTGACGAATCCTTGGCCATACTAATACCCTTCTCGACTGTAGCAGTCGGGAGGTTACCGACAGTCAATTGGTAGTTGACGTCTTGAGCGTAACCATAGGCAGTCAAGTCCTTGAAACTGACACCTAAAGAGGCATCTGGGTATCTATCAGGATCGTTGCGGAAAATCTTATACATGACCTTGGCCCATTTAGACCCTTGGAATTCTGGGGAGTTCGGATCCAATTCTGGATCATTGGTTTCAAAAAGACCTTTAGGATCGAAGGACTGAACACTGCTGGTTCGAGAAAAAGATCTTGCGATCTTTTGCAAATTCTCGAACTCAGGGCCAGTGTACGCCCTTCCACCATCGTCGTTTAATTCTGGTGACATGAAAGAACCGGTGTTAAATGGTTCCGGCTTCTCTGCATATTCTCCCATTCTTGCAGTAAATTTCCTGCCGGATCTTTGCTTATTTGGTTTTATATGGTTTGGTATATATAGGTTTATATTTTCGATGGGCTAGGTTTGAACTTTCATAAACAAGGAAACCGTTACATGAACCTCATATGCAACATCGGATCTTCGGGAACAAAGTTACCGATCGGGTGGATATCATGCTTTTAAGCGACAAATCTTGATTCTGATGAAACAGAAGTCGTATGGAAGGAGCTTCATACTCCTCCACATATTGCAATAAACTTTTTTGATTTCATTTGATTCAACAAGTACGTATAAGTAGCGAAGCAATGCACTACTGACCTCGCCTAAGTGATCTTAAAACACCACCTGGTAATTGGCTACGCCTACCTAGAGGCTGCTAGACATGTTAGGGTATTATGTAAGGGTCAAACAGACTGTATTCGGGTTTCGGCTGCTTGCACCCTAAAATATCCGCAGACCTTCAGGGTTGCATAGTTACTGCATAATTAAAAAATTTTGGGAGCATACGATTGACTAATTTAGTAATGCGAGGTTGGGTCTCTTTAGCCATGCAGTAAGACAACGTGTATAAGGGCAACATTCTCATACATGATTTCGGCCCGAGACGGCCCATATCGAGAGAACCAAGGAATGCCGCAGCGTGCATTTAAGGTCTACCGGGCGACTCTTGATAAAATCAATTCGCTCCACGGATGTGACAGAAATAACCGCTCGGGAACGCCACGGGTTTCTTTGGTTGTTCTCCCAGTAGATTTGGATATATAATTATAATAAACCCAAAAGTTTTCCGGTGATGTGTGTGATGATGATCTTCTTGTTGCTCGTATTACCGGGGGCAGCCGATAAACAGCCTTTCAAAACAGGATTATTGACTACCTTTTACAGAACAGTGCGCAAAAGGCCGATAAAAGCATTAATAAATAAATTCCGTGATCTGCCCCACCCAGCACGAGTGGGCAGCCGTTTGATACACAGATGATAGACAAATAAATACAAATAATAATAAGTCAATTGATCATTAATGAATTTAATTGTTGGTTTTGAAAATAATTTATCAACATTCTGTATAGTTTTAGAAATTGTATATACCGCAAAAATGAAATTCAACAATTACAATGGAAATCTACCCGCGGAAATTTTGATCAAGCATGTAGCTCGGAATCGGACAATGGCTTCGTGGACTGATGATAACTAAGTAATCCAAACCCAATAAGAAAACGACGTGACAAGTCGGAAGTGGGAATTTGAAAGAACCCATAAATCTCGCTAAACGCCAGCATATAAGTTACATTCAGTAGAATAATCCAGCCATTTTTGTCGTGATTCTCTAAGATATCACAGCAAAAATAAACATTCTCCAACGATTTTAACAAGGAGTGGGCAGTAGATGGAGTTAGGGTGGCAAAAGCAACGGCTGGACTGCATGATGTTTGCAGGACGTTTGCATGGGGTTTGCATGGGGGAACGTTGATCGAGCGGCCGCACAACTCTATTGCATGATCTCACCATTATCGTCAAGCTCCGTGGGAGGAAACATCACTGTTATCGATTTATAATTACAGATAAATAAATGTATGGTAATTAATACGGTAACGTCGTATAGCAGCTTTTTTAAGCCTCAATTGCATCATTTACTAGTATTTTTATATGCTTGTGGTGCACAAGCAGCGGGCGGTTTCTATTGTTGTAAACCCTTTAACTACCAAAATTTTAGCCGTGTTACTCTATTCTTAGCAATGGGGCCGCTATCTCTTAACAGTACGAATTTTTGGTTCTATCGTAAACAACATACTGTTAGCTGGGTTTCTGGTACCTGCCGCAGAGACGCTATATTGTTGGGAGTTAAATGTTCTCTCCACGACCACCTGCGCTAATAGTAGCTGAGTAGGAGGTGCACCGCAGGTTCTTCCCACTCATTAGAGTGAGAAAGGGCAAAAAAAAAAAAAAAAACCACACCACCGATATCAAAATTTCAAAAAATTGAATAACAAAAATATATTTCACTTAGCCCAACATTGAATTACATTGGCTATTTATGAAACGTATGGCTAAGGTTGGATTGTATTTGGAGAGAATCGCTGAAAAAAATAGTGTTTTAAATGCTGTGATTGCACAGTATGATCCCTCTACGTTGGATCGATCATCCAATGGGCTGGTTTTCCTGATCAAGGATAATATGTGCACGAGAACACTGCCTACAACTTGCTGCTCTAAAATCTTGAAGGATTTTACGAGTCCTTATGATGCTACTGTTGTGGAATGCATTCGAAATGCAAATGGTGTTGTTCTTGGAAAGACCAACATGGACGAATTTGCCATGGGAGTTGACACAGTTTATACCATTTTTGGACCTGTTCAGAACCCTTTGTTCCCTGGACAGAACCGTTCAGCTGGTGGCTCTAGCGGAGGCAGCGCTGCAGCTGTCGCAGCTAAGTTCTGCGATGTCGCTCTTGGTACCGATACCGGCGGCTCAATTCGCTTGCCTGCAGCATTCTGTTCTGTGTTTGGTTTCAAACCGAGTTATGGTCGTATTTCAAGGTTCGGTGTTATCAGTTATGCCCAGAGTTTGGATACCGTTGGTATGTTCACTCGCTCTCTAACCGATATGAGACAAGCATTCAAGATGCTCGACCGCCATGACCCAGAGGATTCTACCTCCGTCACTGCTGCCATGCGCGCCAGATTCAGTACTGAAGCTCCGAAAGCCCGCCCACTTCGCGTCGGTGTTGTCCACGAGGGAATTGTAGATATGGACGAAGATATCCGTGATAAGTGGGTCCACTGTCTTGAAAAGTTAATGGATCAGGGCCATGAGGTGGTTGAAGTCAAAGTCCCTAGTCTCAAATACGCATTACCAACTTACTTTGCTTTAAGTCCTGCTGAGGCAAGCTCTAATCTGGCCAGGTACGATGGTATTCGTTACGGCAATCGCGCTTCTAAGGATATGGATGGAATTAATGAACTGCTCTATGGATCCACGAGAAGTGGTGGATTTGGAAGCGAGGTCCAGCGCCGTCTATTGCTAGGAACCTTCAATCTGACTGAGGAGGCCTATGATGAGCACTTTTTGAAGGCTCAGAAGGTTCGTAGACTGGTGATCGATGAGTTTAATGGGATTTTCCTGAGGGAGAATCCGCTCTTCCCCAACTCAAAGAAGATCGACGATCCTGAGAACAGAGTTGATGTGCTCATCAACCCCACTTCGCCGCACAAGGCTAACTCGCTTTCGTCTCATACTGGCGCTAACAACGTCGCTAACATCCTGGGTGATGTGCTCACCATCCCGGCTAATTTGGCTGGTCTGCCAGCTATTTCTATTCCTGTTGGTGAGTCCATCGGTATGGAAGTCTGGGCGCAGTATGGTGATGATGCTACTGTGTTGGACGTGGCTCAGATTGTGGATGATATTTTCCAATACCCGAGTGGTGTTGATATTTAAAATACTTGTTGTATATAATAGATGCATTCTACAGGCATCACTGTTTTAGTGAAAAAACTGTTTTAGCATTGAAAAAAAAAAAAAAAAAAAAAATCAAGGCGTCAAAAGCCTTTTGTTCTCCGGATACCGTTGACGGGGAGAGCTGTCAGATGTCCACTACTTATTATTATATGATCTGCCCCTTCCATCGTATAGTGCTTGGGTAGTACCTAATTTAGGTAGTTAGGGGGAGGGAACTGGGTTCAAGGGATCTGTCAGCCCAAACACCACTCTCCACTTTCTAGGTCAACTGCAGAATGAGAGCGGTTCAGTTCGCATCTAGATCCATATCGAGGCTTGTACATACTCAAAGAACAGTGAAAGATGTGGTTGTAATTGGAGGTGGTGCTGCTGGGTTATCTCTTGTGAATGCACTTAAGAATTCGACCAAGACTAGGCATCTCGATGTTAGTCTTATCGACGGGCAACCATTGGCCCAGAAATTCACTAACTGGGCTGAAGAGTCCGAGGGAAAAGAATTTGAAAATCGAGTTATCAGTCTCACGCCCAAATCAGTTAATTTTCTAGATAAAATCGGTGCTTGGCAAAACGTTGTACATGACCGCACAATGCCTTACGACGAGATGCGAGTATGGGATGGAGAGAGTGATGCAGCGATTGAATTTGACGGATGGAGTTCCGAGAGCGGAATTGTGGCTACGATGATTGAGAATTCGAATCTTCAGCAAGCGCTCTACAGGTCTAATGACGCTGCCTCGATGGTAATGCACTCGCAGGTAAGTGATATATCAAGCGATCCTGTATCCCACTGGCCTGTTGTGAAACTAAGCGATGGTACTGAGCTTGAGGCGCGGCTGCTAGTTGGTGCAGACGGGCAGCAGTCTCCAGTTAGAAAGTTCGCAGGGATTGAGTCTCGTGGTTGGGATTATAATCGGTTCGGAGTTGTTGCTACACTCCATTTAGAATACGATGATATGAAGAGCGTTGCTTACCAGCGATTCCTCCGCACAGGCCCATTGGCTGTTCTTCCTATGCCCGACAGTAAGGCCACCTTGGTATGGTCCACTGTGCCTGAACGTGCTGCTTGGCTCAGGAAATTGGAACCTAATGTTATGGCTGCAATGATAAACGCTGGCCTGCGTCTAGAGATGGTTGATATTGACTATCTTCATACTATTGACCCAACCAAATCTGAAGAAATCCTCTCTGAAATTGAGTGGAGACTTAACCAGCGCAATCAGGAGCACCCTGTGGCAGAAGTTGACATCGATAGTAACCTGCCTGCGTATGTTGAATCTGTAGTTCCCGGGTCGGTCGCCGGATTCCCGTTGAAGATGAAACATGCGGATTCGTATATTGCCGATCGTGTAGCCCTTGTTGGCGATGCTGCTCATGCAACTCACCCTTTGACTGGTCAGGGTCTCAACATGGGTCAGCGAGACGTCCACGCTTTGGTTTGTGCTCTTGAACAGGCTGTTGACCGAGGCCTGGATATTGGTAGCACTCTTGCTCTCGAGCCATACCCGAAAGAGGCCTACTCCGCTAATCACGTCCTGCTTGGGGTCAATGACAAGCTCCACAAGCTGTATAGCACTGACTTCTGGCCAATTGTGAAAATGAGATCTGTTGGACTGAATGCTGTGAATATGATGGGCTGGGTTAAACAAATGGCAATCCAGCAAGCACAATGAACCGTATTCTCCATTCAATTGCTCTGGAAAACATAGTTAAAGTTATATTTATATACCTGTTTTGTCTTAATCTTTTCTTTTTTTTTTAATGTCTTTGGTAGAACCACATGAGATACCAAATTGGCTGACGCACGCAGGTGTTTACACTGACAGCTCAATAGCTGGCAAATTACATTGCCCTATCCCTCTCCCTGCCTCATCGGATCGAAGACATACTATCATATTATCATAGTGGTAGAAGCCGTTTCAGAGCACTAATCAATATGATTCATGTCCTAGGTGCAGGTAACATAGGCAGTCTATTTGCTTTGTCGTTGTCACGGAAGTTCCCTGTCGAATTCCTTATGCGACCTTCTTCTTTAAAACAATATGTGGATACATCCAACTCAACAGTAAGAATACATACACCCAGAATAGAGACCGGTGCGGTGTGGGAAAAGAAGATCCCTGGAGTTGCAACAACAAATTTAGAAAAACCAATCTCACATTTAGTGGTTGCAGTCAAGTGTCACGATATTAAGAAAGCCTTGAATGGAATCAGGCATGCAATTACCCCTAATACCGAAATCATGGTTCTGCATAATGGAATGGGGGTCCGTGAACAGCTTCTTCGTGAGGTTTGGCCATTTCCCAAAGACCTGCCAAAGCTTGGATTCGGGATCACGGATGCTGGTGTTAAAAGAAGTCCTCCTCAATGGACATTTGAATATACCGGTAAAGGAACGTGTACCTTCTCAACGTTCGAGGACCAACGAAACCTCCAAACAGGACCAAGCGAGCTAGCATCTATGCTACTTGACTCTCGTGAGTTGGTTGTTAGTGAGCAGGTCCCACAGGACGTTTTCGAATACCAACAAAAGAAAAAGTTGGCGGTGAATTCAGTAATTAACCCATTGACGGCGATTCTTCAATGCCCGAACGGTGCCCTGCCGACTTTAGATGGGTTCCCACAACATAGCATGTTGATGCAAAAAGTAATTAACGAGTCGTGTCGTGTGCTTGGATTAAATCGTTATGAAATGTGGGATCTTGTGCTGGACGTCATTACTAGAACTTCTACTAATATCTCATCCATGCTGCGCGATACTGAGGATGGAAGAACTTCAGAAATTGATTTCATCAATGGATATATAGTAGAACAAGCCCAGCGTCTAAAAATGGGAGCCCCTTTGAACTTGATGTTGAGGGAGCTAGTTAAAATGAGGACCCAGCAGACACGACACGAGGACGAAAGCGTAATTCCCCTAGAACTTGATGAGCATAAGCGTAATATTAATTCATAATCTATAGCTCTAGACTTTAGATAAAATCGCGATGTGATCGCTGTACAGTCTTTTTAATTCATCCCGAACAGATTCCGAGTTGTCAAGTAGCACGGATTTGAGAGCTTCCTCAATACCCCGGGCAACTTGTTTAACAATCTCTTTGGTTTTACTTTCGTATCGTGAACCATCGTCGTATCCATTAATTAGAGCTGTAAGTAAACGCTGGTTAGGTGCTTGTATTGATGCCAAAGCCACTTCGACTCGGAAGCTGGGCTGTCCCTGATTGTCAATAGTCCAATCACCCCAGTACTCGTTTTGTATTAACCAGTCTCGTTGCTTGTCCACAATCTTGGCGATCTCCTCAGATATATCCACGAAATCCCAGGGATTCTGTTCAACCGTAAAACCATATTCAACGAGTAGAAACCCGTTCTCATGGGGGCCATAGCTGAAGGTGAGTTCATCACCAACATTATAACCAGATTGAGTAGTCACAGTGATACCTTGAGAACTTGGCTGCACACGTAAAGCTTTATTCCCCGAAGAGTCGCATGTATGATTTAGATAGTCTAAAGCCGGAGCTAGAGTCATTCCTCCTTGTTCCCAATATAGGCATCGAGTATTTACAGCTTTCCACGCCCAATCAGCCTCATCGAGAGCTAACTGACTCCGCTTGGCAAAATCAGCAACCTGCTGCTTTTGCTCCGCTATTCTATTCTGGTACCGTTTTGATAGATGTTTAAGGTCCCCTTCAGGCCATGTCATAGGCATTGAGCTGAAATCAAGTGCAAGAAGAGTATCCACCCATAGATCACCACCTTTTCGTTTTCGCCGGATCAATTCTAAAGCCAAAAGTTCCTGCGTATCAAAATTAGAATCCCCGCTCCTTGTTGCATCATCATTAGTGGTTGTTGAAATGTTCACCAATAAACTCGTTGGGATATGGATAATCTGTTCATTAGGATTCAATGATTCGGCACATATAACACTATTTCCACGTCCGGGTATTTGTACTAACTTTATCTTTGAGGACCATACGAATCTCGAGCTCCGCGATTTTAATTGCTCTATGATTTCCATTCAAAAACAAACACAGCGGAACTCAGTGTCCGCTTAGGAATATCTTTTTTCTTCCTTCCTAATTAAGTGTGTGTATGTATGATGAGGGAGGTGTAGTGGTGATGGAGGAGGGTAATTATTATGGCTTTATGCTGGCAGTCCTATGCGGCGAGAGGTGAAATGAAATTTTGACGTTTAATCTTCCCCAAATAAGACCATCCATAATCATCAGCACCGAATCGATCAAATCAATCAATCACTTTTCAGACACTGCACATAAAAACCAGATCGAAGTGAATTATTCGGTGGACTTAATGATCAAATATTTCCCAGTGATTAAAGCTAGTTATGAAGCCTCTGATGCCGTACAGCAAAGGCTATGTCGCCAGTTACTAGACTTCAAAAAGTTCAATAGTTCATCTCCAATAAAAGCGCCCTCGATGGCTATGCTAGGTTACGAGATGGAACCTTCGTACACATTCGGAAGAAGACAACGAGGGAACTTGCCAACTAATCTAATTGATCATTTACAGACAAACTGCCGGGGTGCTAAAGTCGTTGAGACGTTGAGAGGCGGCTTTGCGACGTTCCACGGTCCTGGCCAGCTTGTTTTGTACCCAGTGGTAGACTTGCAAAGACTTGGAATTAAAATTAGAGACTATGTTTGCATTTTGGAGAAATCAATTATATCAATGCTAGAAAATCGCTACAATATTGCCGCTGAACAACGGCCCGGTGCAGGGTTCAATGGGGTGTGGATTCAGAATGAACAAAAAAAAGTAGCATCTGTTGGTGTGCATGTTCGTCGGAATGTCACCTCGCATGGTTTGGCCTTGAATGTAGATATGGATCCATTCTGGTTCCAGCAGATTGTACCTTGTAACCTCTCCGAGGTGGAAATGACATCAATGGCAAATCACATTCATACCCTTCCAGATACTGGTATACAACATCATCGTTATCATCATCAATCCTCAAATAGACCACTAGAAGTGGCCACAGTAGGAGAGGAGCTCGCGCAGGAAATTGCAAGAAGACTCGGCGTTGATTTAGACATTCAAACAATCCAAGACTCACAGAACCTCCTGATGGGTTAACGCCAGGTTCTCAGAACATTATAGGCGCCACGAACATTAAAATCGAGCCACTCAGAAACAGACTTTTCTGCATACTCTGCATTCTCTAGAGTCGATAGCAGCTTTGCGATAAGAGCTTTCGTATCTCTGAAATCCTTAGACGTATCCCTGGACTGGAATGTCTCGCAAGCGGCGTAAATACCAAGTAAAGAGCCTCTTCGAGTGTACCACGTAGTATCGGTGCTTCTGTCTCCTGCTAGATACCATAATTCATCACTGATATCGCTTAAACATTGGAAACTGGTTCCCAATGCACGATTGCGACATGTAATAGAAATGGCCTCAGCCAATCGGCCAGGTCCTAAATCCTTATTTCCTTCTAAAAGCCTGTGTAACAACAACTCCCTTAGTCTCGAGAAGCCAGGGGCTGATTCGGGAGTGTAATTCTGTAGACTTTTAAGCTGCTTATCGTAGTGGAACTTGATCAGGTCTTCCGGGGAAAACAAACTCGAACCTTGATCACTCATCTTGAATGATCGACATGACTCCACCAACGAGCCTTCCCATCCATACTTAGGAACCAACGTTAGTGCCTTCGAAAGTATAGAAGTTGAGGAGAACGTAGAGTATCCTCTTGCCAATTTAGATCCTCCGAGTCCCAAGCGTCCTAATGATATCATTGTTACTATTTAGATCTCACTTCTTCCTCTTGGCTTTCTTTACTTCTGCTGCTTCCTGTTCGCAAGTATCCAATACGACGGATCCTGAGGAAGTTGATAGTAGAGGCTCGGGTATATATGATGACCTACCTCTGCTCCCTTATACTATTACTACAGCCTTTCTATGATACTGTTCCAGTATGTCAGTCAAGATCCCTGCTAAGGCTTAGGGTTCTTGGCTCTCCATATTTAGTTGGCACTTTGGCTCTTTGTCTCCCAGGCGGCCAGGGTCCACAAATGGTAGGGCGAGGAAGACAGAGAGGAGGGTGCGAGGGAAAGGAAGAGAGGTAGAGAGCGGAGGGGTGAAGGGTTAGGCGTAAACATATAGCAGCCTAGCATACAGATCGCAGCTGCGCAGTGTGTGATTTTCAACGCTGCTAACCTTCACCAGCATATACATAACCACCCCACCTTTGAAACGTCACCTTAGGAGGTGTTCACAGAAGTCAACACACTCACACGCACCTAAGTGTGTATATATGGTTGACACGGCTACAGAATCCGAGCATTGCTGAACCATCAACTTTTATTTATTGCACACAGCAGAACCCGCGAGGTTTTACTCTTTAATACAACCCCTGAAGGAGGACCTGAATACTAGGAAGTAAGAACTAGGAATGGATTCTGACCCGAACAAGCACCGATTCCGCAGATCTCAATTTGCCGTTGTTCTGGTTCTAGCGCCATTAAATGGCACCTTTGAAAGGAAATGTCTGGTCGTCCCGTTTGCCCCTGACGTTTTAAAACTGGGACGCCAAACCACAACTCGCACAGCTGCTGCCCCGGATAATGGTTATTTTGATAGCAGAGTGTTATCAAGACAACACGCAGAAGTGTGGGCAGACCGCGATACCGGAAAAGTCTGGCTTCGCGACTGTAAAAGCAGCAACGGTACATATATCAACAAGCATCGAATGAGCCCAGAGAATACTGAGTCCGAGCCTCACGAATTGAAAAAGAGTGACCAACTCGACCTTGGAATCGATATCGTTTGTAACGATGACTCCAAACAGATGTATAAAAAGATCTCAGCCAAGGTTGAAAAGGTCAGCATGTTGCCTTTGAATGTTGGAATGCAACAGCGCCAGCAACAGCAACAGCAGCAGAGGCAATCTCAGCCTCCGCCGTTATCTCGAAGCCCTTCTTTAGAAACTCTTCGCTCTGTAAACACTCAACCAATGGCACCGGCAGGTACTGCCTCTTCTTTGAGCGGAAGATATTCCGAGGCGATCTTTGGCTCTTCTTCTTTGGAATCTCTGGCTTTGAATCATGCTAATACCACTGCTGGAGGCTTAATGATCAAAGACTCTGTCAAAAACCAGGTGGACTTTGAGCTAGCCGCTAAGCGACTAGTATCCGAAATTCGCGCGGTGCGTGCCGATACGGCCAAAATACTCTCGGTTGCAACACTGTTAGAAGATATCAAGCGCGCTGCACATGATGCAGAACAAAAGGACAAAGCCGCTCGCGAAAAGCTAGAGAACGATCAAAAGGAACTAGCTCGTCGCGAGAAAGAACGGAAAGATAGGTCGAAATCATCTTCTTTAGCAGCATTGAAGGCCGAAAATGCAAGAATCCGTGCGGAACTTGCACACTTGACAAAGCCAAAGGGCCAGCGCACGCGCGGTTTGTCTGTTTCTGATAAACCTGCATCTCACTTAGCATCACACCTAGTAGGAAACTCCGCATCGAATTCACCGTTCGATACCCAAGCATCTCCCTCCATATTGGGAGCTTCGAAGTCGCCAAACTCAAAAACATCACTTTCTTTAGTACCCGAATCGAAAGTCGTCCAACACAATTTTGCTGTTCTCCTTGGGACTACTCTTTTGGTGACTCTCACCGGCGTTTGGATCATGTTCTTTTTCAACCCGCCTAATGCCCCTAGAAATGAGACACCCGTGTTTTTTAATATCTTGTCTAGCTCGTAGTAATTGCCATTACCATATGGTTCCCTTAATGCAGATCTCTAGATAAATAACTACTTTGCTTTTTTTTCTTTTTTCTTTTACCTTTGTTTTTGGTTGTTCTTTACAATAACTTATTTTGCTATCTATATAATAATGTTCACCAACTAGCATATTTTACCAGTTCGTTCTCCACTACTAGAAGCCACTTTTGTGGTGCGTAAAGAGGAAGTAAAATCGTTGTTAGTAGCAAGCCTTGAACAATAATGAACAATCCGCTATAATATCGTGCTGTTATTAACTTCTTCTTTTTGCGTTTCAAAGACATTGTTCGAGCCGCCTCTTCGGTAACGCTTGGTTTGAGCCACATCAGAAACAAAGTGTGAAGCTTGTCTATGCAGGGGATTAGCAAAAAAGGAACCTGTGCCAAGAGTATGACATGACAAGCTAGGAAATCATAAGCATATTCCAGCTGCTCGATGGCAGACTTTATGACGAATTCTTCAGCTACTACTAGCGGCAGTTTCCAACCAACCCCGGCGCTGGCCCAGTCCCCTGACCACCATGGGTCGTTAGTTTTAGCTTGAGAGCGCTGTTTTCGAACGAAGAGCACAGTTAGTATAGTGCGAATCAAATAGTGTACACTGCAAACCGCTGCAGCACCTAGAATAGTTGCATAGAATTCTTGGGACTCTAATATGAAAAGGATCCACCATGAAATGATCAATGGAAGGAGCGATGTTGTATGGACAACCATTGCAATTATATTTGCATGCTTTTTAAAACGGCAAAGATAAAGAATGGCTGATATAGGGAGGCAGAAGAGCAGCGTAGTCACATTTACTGCAATTGGAATTAGAGATACTAGAAACATCCTAACCAGGGCACTGACCCGAGGTTCTTCTAGACTATTGTAAGATTTTTGCGTCCCCACGTAGACATATGGAAGTCCTAGACAGAACGTTGTCAATAAAGCTGCGCCTACTTGGGACGCTACTGAGTTGCGGAGTGTAGGCCTTGAACTCTGGGCCGATGAAGTTCTACGCTTAACACCAGTAAGCTTTCCCCGAGCTTCACGGTTGAAGGATATCCAAGAATTGTTATTTATCGGGTCGACGCTTTTGCTAGAGGCTTCCCAGAACCACAGAAGGAGCAGACGATAATCATTAAAAAACTCGGTGAAGGCAAACTGGTGGGGATTGTATAGAATTGGGGACATACATAATGAAAATGTCGTCACCCAGAACCACAAGTAGGATGGATTCCACAATGCATATGACGCAAACCACAGCTGAAGACCACATCTTATGCCACACAATATCTCAGGGTAGTATCCAGAATAAAGGCTGTAAAATGGTAGTCTAGCTATAGCCATCCCTCGTCCAGTAGCCAAGTACTTCGCGCCGCCAATACTCATATCTTCCCAGAAGCTTCGTGCGTAGATTCGGCATGCAAATATCTCGAATAGCATTGATAAGGATCCGAAGTGGCGGCATACACGCTTCACACTTTTCACTAAACCTTTCTCAGTAAGCTCTTGAAAGAAAAGAGGGCATAGCGAGACAAAGAATACCAAAAATATTGATATCACACATCTCCGCAACCATTCAACTAGCGGAAGCACGTTTGCGCAGCCTCCAGGAACGTGCAAAGCCGTAAATGGCTTTTCTTTATTGTAAATACATGTAGTGGACACTGAAGCTATCGATGATATCCAAAGAGTCACCACCAGAAGCATTTCCAACGATATCATTATAAAAACATTGTTAAGGTGGAACCCCGGATGTGCATAATAGAATGATATGAATCGATCGAACGGGAGCTGTGTTCCCATGTAGAAGTACTCCCTGCTCAGCATTTGTTCGCCCATTCCAGCGCCTATTTTGGCAGTAAAGTTCAGAATTGAAACGAAACCCAAATCTCTTCCTTTGCCGCATTGAAAATATTCGCTATGTCTTATTCTTCCACCTCTAAGCATTGCCGTCATTCCGGCATAAATGTCTTCATTAAGGTGGAGACCTCTTTGTCCTTTCGATACACCTCCACGCGTCGTCATGAATATCGCATTTAAGAAGTCAGGATGGCCATAGTGTAGTTTAGCTCCTATTCTTGCAAGGGTGCGTGAGAACAATGTTCCAAAGGTTTGCTCTTTCCCTGCTGCAACATCCCCTAGAATCCCGATGTTTTCGCTGAAGATATACTCGCGTGCACCGACTATCGCCACGGGTGCTTCTTCGGACTCTAGTGCACTTATCTGGCGGTAAATGCCTGCATTAGCCTCAATGTCTTGGAATTTCAAGTTTCTAACCTCTTTCCTAGTATCACTGGTGACATTCTCAGCTGTGTTGAGCTTAGGTGAAGCGATTAAGGAGTTAGTGGCAATAGAAGATGCGGTGAAGGCTGTTGATGCAGAGCATGCTTCAAATTCCATCAGAATATTTCGAATCTTCAGGCATTCTTCTAGATAATTATCTTGGTTGGCATCAACCAGTTGAAGATATTCACCCCGATAAAAAGGTAGCGCATTGTTTTGGTTATCAGACTTCCCGTCTCCGAGGAATGGATTTCCACTAAGCTTAATCCTAAGTCGAGGCTTTCTCTTACCAGTCTCTAGCAATGGACAACTTCTATCAAATATACATGAATAGTATTGTCCATCTGTTTCGTCCTTTTCTACGAAACATATTGTAAGCTCAGGGACCATGTTCATCATCGTTTCGACTTCTTGAAGCTGCGTAGATGAGAATTGCGAGTACAGCTGCATAGCCACTAGCAGTCGGAACTTGCGCGAGCAAAGTTCAAGAACTTCTTGCATTGCCCTTTCTGTGGCGCATGTGCTCAAGCTTTGATTTGGACTATCTTCAGCACACTTTAACACACGTATCGCTTCTGAATAGTTGGCAAATCCTTTTATTGTACGGTACAGCGTTTGTGTCCTTTCTGAACACCATAATCTTGTTCGTTCCGTATCGTTTGGATCTAATGACGAAAACCCCAACTTCTGCAACGCAATCTGATGAGAGCTTATTTTGAAAGATTCTATCGTATTGGAAAAGCTGTTCAGCATGTCTTGATGTGGAGTTTTAGAAATTGTTTCATCAGGAATAGCTGAAACAATTCTTGCCTCCTCTTCAGCACTCTGTATCTGTCTTAGGAGCTCATCAATGTAGTTCTCCCATTCATGGGGATAAAGTTTTTGCAAATACTCCAAGATCGTGATCTTAGCGTCCGTATCAGCTCTTATTGTCTCGCTGAGCCCCAGAACCATTTTTTCCTTATAATGAGGTATCAGCACGGTGAAGGAAGGCATCTCATTCACAGGAATGGCAGGTTGCATTGGGGTGCTAAGGCTCTGAGCAAAAAATGAAATGCGCCTGTACGCATTAGAAATTCCTGTCTCACGCTCCAGGGCTCTTCCGTCTTCCTCCATCGTGAAAAATCTTGGCTCTTGCGTGTTTGTGTTCAGGTAAACTAACCTCGTTGATTGCTCCCGACTCAGTATGTTATTCCGATACATGTTGTCGACAATTGAGTTCCAAACTACACGCAAAGCATAGGATCTTGAGCCATTGGGCATGGTTATGGTGCTCGGTGCTAGTAGCTTTGTGCTTATCCGCTGCGGTAGTCTACTATAAATGTTCCTCCATGGAGACCAAATAGATGTGCCTGCTTTAAAAGCAATCGAGACTGATATGATAGTGTTGAATATAACGTACCAAAGATATGTGTCCAGGAAGAATAAGGTCATATCCGTCAGTATCACAACCACAAGAATGATTTTGGGATAAAACCTGCAAATTAACGAACCTAGAAGAAATGAATCACCAACACAAGTATCTTCCAGGCTCATTATCCCCAGCTCTCGAATGGGGTCGCGCAAGCTAAGAGTGAGAAAGAAGTAGGACTCCACGAATTTAGCAGCGAATATTAGGAGGCACATCGCCCAGCTTAAAACTGAATCCTTACGATTCTGTTTAGCTAGATTAGAGGTAAAATAATCATTGGCCAGAAATCTTCGCCTGATCTTGTCAACTTCTGATGGTGTCATTCCTACTTTAAAACAACCGAGAATGGAGTCAAGTGGTTGGAAACTAAAGTAAAGCGTGTATAGCAACCCCAAGGAAAAGAGTACTCCTGCGATCACAGTTGCCGGCATAAGATCGCTATGGTCCTCATCCCAACGATTCAGAGTCAAGTTACATATTCCCGGTATCAATAATAGCAGAAGCATGCTTATCACTGCTATTAGTCTAGGAAGTATAGGTTTTGCCCCGGGAAATGCTCGAGGAACAAATCTTAGCTCTCCAAGGAGTCCTAGAAATGTGATAATGGGGCCTGCTAGACCACCTAAACTCATTATTGTAAATCTCACAAATTCTTTGGGGGGTTCAGGATCCATATAATTATATCCAGACGTATACAATGTAGGTGCATTGAAAGAGGTATAAAACCAGAAGACGGATGCATGCAGTGTCCAAATGCGGCTGAAGTTTGTTAGATTGTGAAGCCAACTTCGAGACTCTCGGTACGTTTTTGAAAATGCTTGAGCCCAGCAAATATCACCAAGTTTGAGGTACCACTCTTGAAGTGGATAGTTTATGATCTTGTCTTCTTTACAAGATGAGACCTCTGCATTTTCATTGTTTGCGTGCCTAAGTATAAGTCGCTCAATTCCACTTCGGAACCAGAACAACTGGTTCATATCATCATACCCAATGAAATCTTTGTGGTCGCCTTCACGCCTAATCCAAAGACAATTTTCTGTGCAGTAGTAGTTGAACAGACGATAACAGTTATAGAGCGGAGTCACTACATTGTCGAGAAAAAAGTTTGTTGGAAGGTTTTCCACTCCAATATCATTTTCTGGGTATGCCTTATAATTTGCGCTGTAATACTCACGGCAGCAAAACACAAGAAAGGCTACACATTCGGGCATAAATCTCACTTGGTTCGCTTCAGTCCAACAGAACAAGTAGATAAGAATATCCACTAGTCTTTGGCTATCACTGCATGTTCCATGATGGAAATCCCACATTGCCTCTGCTTCCGCGAGGGTAATTTCTTCTTCCTCATCATCATGAGGCTCATTCGCCTGCGTGGTAGAGTTTCTCCTTGTTGTATCAGATACTCTGAAGTTTGACTCAGTAGAATCACAACTGAAATCGAAGTGTTCTTTTTCCTGCTCAACCCTTCTATCAAAGCGACTCTTCGCCTCATGGTATCGACTAACTTGATCCATTTGGGAAGCAAAATACCATTTGCGAAAGTTGGCCTGTGAGCCGGAAATATAATCTCTGTGTAGAGACCTTAGTGCAGACCTAGGGCAACTGCGGGATGCCTTGGAATCTAGCTGGCTCATTAAGAGCTCAAACACGCTAACAGAAGCATCAAATTGAAATCCTAGCGCACATCGTATTTGATCAACCATAGCCGCAATATAGTCTATACCAAAAGGTGCCGAAAATCTTTTGCTGCTTAGCTCTTCTTCGTTTACGTTGTCAAAGACTTTCTGGTAAGACATAAGCACCGTAGGGGTCGATGGCAATACATCGTTTTCGCGAGCGTCTTTCGGTGGCTGGCGACCCGACCAAGCTGGATAGCTGGAAATATTCCAATGTACTCCGTAAGAGAGTTTTTTGAACACTGGAATGCCTGCCTCTGTAACCATATTCTCACTCGAGTAGTTACCTGGTGTGATAGCAGGAGTCTCAACATTCATATAGTCGTTTCGGACCCATTGATAACTTTCAAAGTGTGACTTATCCATAATATTCTGACCTTTTCTAGGTCTGAGCTAGTGTATGCTTCAGTGGATTAATGGAGTGCTAAGCTTTGCGGAATCAGAAGGAGACGTAAATGGTATAAGGTTTAAATACTATGATTTATAGAAGGTCGTGACGAAAACAACCAGAATAAGTAAGGAAAACAAAGTAGTTACTGAGAGAGCACATGCGCAATAGACTTCATGCGACGCCCTTTTGCTGCTTGTGTCGGAGGTCTTATGGGTATACTCAACAGCATCACAGAAAACAACCGTTACAGGAAATATCAATGGATGCTGCACACCCTAACCTCTAATATGACATGCAGGAACCTCTCTCAGCTCATGTGGTTGTCTACTGACGATTACAGCTGCGGTAACGGGATATAACATATAAAACATTGAATAAACAGCTCAATGAATGAAGCAGGTGCCTGTGAAGACATTTCAGAGGACCTGTATCAGTATGCATTCGGGCAACTTGAGAAGAAGAGCCAAGAGTGTGAGAACCTAAAGAAGAGGAAGCAAGAACTTGAGGAAAGGTATGAAGGGATCCTCGCATCACTTCGCGCTGAGCGTGAATGTCTTTGGAGCGGCAAACTTCCTAAAGAATATCATAAAGATTGAGCATACAATGTATTTTTTATTATAAAAATCAATGACTGGACCCCGGTGATTTCATTCAACGCCTCGTATCGCTGTTTACCTTACATTAACGAATTTGTGGTATGGATACATGATACTGCTCGTAACTCGACGTCCATCTTCGTTACCGTTAACTACGATAGCGAGTTGCACACCAGAAAGGAACAGGGGGAGGTTTTTAAGTGTTCAAGGAATATAAAGAACCATTAAGCAAGAAAGGAAATAAGATGATGCAGCGCTACCCTCAGCATGTTCCATTGAACACCTTTCAGAGAATTTTCTTGTTTGCATCGAGTGGCATTGCAGCGTTTGTCAATCCGCGTCGGGCGGATCTAATAGCAACATTTGGAGAAATGACGGTGCAGCCATACTTTGCACGAAGATTGAAGCATGAGATGCTGAGTGACAAGATCGGCCGTCAAATTCTTCGCGAGAAACCAAGGATATCATCAACCACGTTAGATATCGAAGCGTTAAGAAGGCTACCCAAAGAAACCGTTGGATATCAGTATACGCAATGGCTAGAGACGGAGCAGGTGTCTCCTGACACAAGAAAAGCTGTGCGATTTGTGGATGATCCAGAAGAAGCGTATGTCATGCAGAGGTATCGCGAGTGTCACGATTTTTATCATGCAATTACGGGTCTGCCAGTGGTAATGGAAGGAGAAGTGGCAGTAAAGGCCTTCGAGTTCTCGAACCTAGGAATCCCCATGACTGGACTCGCGGCTTTTAGTGAACCTCTTAAACTAAATCCCAGTGCGCAGCGTAGGTTTAGAGAAATCTATCTTCCATGGGCCATAGTCAATGGCTTACGGTCCAAGTGTCTACTCAATGTTTACTGGGAACACGAGTTGGAGAGAAATGCAGATGAGTTACGAGCTGAAATCGGAATTGAGCGGCCTCCTGATCTTCGGGAACTTCGCAAGACCAGCAAGAAACACAAAATCAGGAAAGCAGTTAAAACTGAGGGTTCTAAATAAATAAGTTGTTACGATATGTAAGGGACGAAGACATGGTGTTACGAGAAACAACAAAAATGATAAAATAAACAAATCTCTAAGAAACAAAAAGAAACCGAAAAATAAAAAAAAAAAGAATAAGAAGAGAGTGCATTCATGAAAAAGAGAACAAATTGTCTAAAGCAGTTGTCTCAATTTTTTTTTTCTTCATATTCTTTTTTTTTATTTTTCTTTGTTTCTTTTTGTCAAAACTTTCTTTTCCAACAACAGTCAACTAAATAGATCCATCTCATCCATGTGTGTGTATGTGTATGGGTGTATGTGTGTGTGCGTGCTGAGATGGCTAAGAAGGTGATGTTGGTGGTGGGGTTGGTTGGGTCGACAGAGGAGGTAAAGGGAAGAGGATGAAACACACACAACGGTGAAGCCGCGTGTGTCATCTCTCACCCTCAACACATATTAGCCCAAGATGAACAGTGAACAAGAAGCTCTATTGAGGCAAGAATGTATGGTAGCGAAGGACCTTTCATACTCGCCCTATTCTAAGTTTCGAGTTGGAGCTGCTGTGCTTTTTGAAGATGGAACAATTGTGAAAGGTGCTAATGTCGAAAATGCAAGTTTTGGAGCCGGAGTGTGTGCAGAACGATCAGCAATAATTACTGCCCGTATGACTGGGTACGCATCTCAGAACATTTTAGCCGTGGCCGTAACATCTGATATCGCAGAATTGGTTAGTCCTTGCGGAATCTGTCGCCAATTTATCCGCGAATTCGCCAAGCTGGATGTCCCTATCTACATGTATAATTGTGAAGGAGAGCTCACAAAGCGAACCTTAGAGGAGCTTCTCCCTTTGAGTTTTGGGCCCGAGGCTCTTCGTTAACTTTAAAATAAGTAATTCATTAAGCCTGGCCCTGGGTCTTTGCCTCTACGGCTGCCTTGATCTGTTGTTCCTTCATTTCAGACTGTGCTTTGATGAGTCGATCCCTCAGCACCTGAACTTTTGACTCTACCTGCGACTTTTGAGTAGTAATGAATTCCAGTCGTTTGTTGACGTTAGTATCCGCCTCGGTCTTGTCCTGTGGCACTAACACTGGGCCAATAAGTTTGTAAATCTTGGACTCGTCATTTAAACGATCAAACTCCTCTTTGACAATCCGAGACTCTTGGAACTGAATCTCAAGTTGTTGCAGTTCCACCATCGCCTGGTTCAGGTCTCGCTGATCCTGTTGGAATCCCTGTGCTATCGCCTCCATCTAATATTTAGGTTCTTGTAAGGTATTGAACTGATGCTGGGTGTAAAAAAATATGGTTGAGTATGAGGGTGTGTGTGGCTTTCTTTCTCCTCACTGCCGCACACTACGTAGTAAGCTTACCATACATATTCCACACCTTACTTATGCACGCCTTGTAAGTAGTCTCGTACCCTTATGCAGATACTCCAGCTCACCACCTTATTTTAGAAGTACCTGGAAGCCAACTCCCAACGACCTTCCCTAGCAGTACTTGAGGAGGGGGGAACTCTACTACTACTACACTATGTAATTAACTAGCATAGGCCATGCTCACCCTCTCTCTACATATCATTCTCACGCCCTACATATAGTCAAACTCATACGCAGGCTTATTTCTAGCGCCTCCCGATTCACCCTAATTATACTCTGCAGTCTATATATACGGCAGGCTATAATAAAACCAAACAAACTAACGAGTCACAATGCAATTTAGAGACGAGCTTCCTCCTCCACGTTATGCTCTGGATGGAGATGTGGAAGACAGTGATATTGTCACCGAAAAACAATACGATCTTAAACTAGACGTACCGGATCTCTCTGGCAGCGATCTTGTGCTGCTGGCCCCACGATGTGCGTGTCTTGCTGCTGATTTCGGAGGCGCACCTCTTGGAACTATCAAATTTTCTGCAAATAGTAGACCCAAGCAGTCTATCAATGCATTGGTTGCTGCAGCACAGGATTTCTACGAGGTTGAAGCTAGTGCTGAGGATTTCACGTCGTCGCAGCATTGGAGTGTGCCTCTTCGTAAGGGGCCTCATGGCCTTGTTGTTGCTTTACTTCCTGCACTTCCGGAAGCCGAGTCTGCTTATTTAGGCCGCGAGCTAGTGTTACGGCTGAACCCAGGAAAAGTTGTGCTGGCCACCCCTGGGCTTAGTTTCATGGATCAGGAGGTATGCTACTTGACCAACAATAAGTACATTCAATCTAATTCAGATCTCCCAGTAGATCTGCCAAAAGCAGAGCCTCCTGTCATCGTTCAAGGTGTAGGTGCTGCCTCTGTTTCACGAGCCCAACAGCGCGACATACCGGCATTGGCTTTGGTTGTGAGATCGGATGGACCCTCGAATCATGAAGTGATCTCCGAGTCCGGAATGAATGCTTTGCGCAGATCGCTTTTCCAGGTCCTTAGGTTGAAGCTTGTGTCTGGCACACAAGTAGAGAACAGCATGTCCGTGCTCTATGTATAGGTTTTGTCCAAGTTAGGTAAAGTAGAATTCACGCTTGTTTTTATATCATGATATTTAATGTATATGTGAATAAATTAAAGAGAAAATGCCTAGTCCTTACTGCTCTTCTTCTTCTTCTTCTTCTCCTCCTTTTCGTCGCTGTCATCAGACTTGCGCTTCTTCTCTTTCTTGTCCTTCTTTTCTTTCTTCTCCTTCTTCTCCTTCTTGTCCTTCTTTTCCTTCTTTTCCTTCTTGTCCTTCTTTTCAACAGAGGCCTCATCATCAACCTCCATGTCGTCCTCGTCCTCATCTCCATCATCATCAATCTTGATGTTGACTCGGCTGAGTGCAGAGTTCATGGCGTCAGTATTCTTCATAGGGGGCTTACCAGTCTCGAAGAACTGCAAACGTTCCTCGATCTGCTCTTTAAGAACCTGACCGAACACGGAAGATGGGGTCTCAGCGAAAGAGTCGATACGCGAAGCAATGGTACACTTATTAGCCAAGAATCGAGAAATACGACCCTTGTTCTTAGCACCAGCCTTACCGATGAAACTTGAGTGGTAGATCAAACCATACTTAGGGGTGTTACCCTTGGTCTTCAAAGCACGGAAAAGAGCCTTCTCAGCACCCAAAATCTGGACAGTGGAAGCCGGGTATTTCGACAAACTTACCAAAGAACCAGCGTGAGAAATGAGTCGGGCACCGACCATCTCACCAATAAGCTCAGTAAGATTAGGAGCGACGGTATGCATCTTAGAGGCAAGGTAAGCGTACAAATCAGCACGGAACTCGGTGATTTCAACCACACGCTGAGCGAACTCAACAACACAAGACATATCACCCTCGCTCAAGTCTTGACCCATGGAGGTCTTAGAAGCCTGGATGATCTGAGAAGCCACGGCCTCGTCATCGTTAACGACAGAGGCAAGGTCATGGAGCTTGGTCTCATCCAACTTAGACTTGTCAACAATGATAGTAACCATCTTGGCGTAGTCGTGGTTATCATTAACGAGAGCCTTAAGCTCGGGGAAGTGCCAGCCGTACCACTCCTTCACACGCATAGCGTAAACGTTGATGTCCTTGTCGAGCTGATCGATCAATGCAATAGCCTGAATAATGTGGTTATCGTTCTTAGTAGTGCTGAACTTCACCTTGGATCGGGAGTAAGCATGACCCAAACCAAGCTGGGCGCGCTCAATATCACCCTCTTCAAGACCCTTCAAGAGCTTGATACCGAAGGTACGAATACCACGGAGCAAGTCCTGAGTAGCCTCATTGGCAACAGTCTCGACATGGGGGAAGTCGTCCTTGATACTCTGTCCCAAGTTCTTGTCACTGATTCCAAGGCTGATCTTGTCAGACTTCTTCGACGAGGGCTTAGGAAGATTGAGCTCCAAAAAGCTGCGAAGATACTCATTCACAATACCCTCACTAATGTCGTTGGCGTTCTCGAGAGCTTGGGCGGCTCCCTTGAACGGGGTGAAACTAACCAGCTCGACCATCTTGCCGAGTCTGGCAAGGTCGGTAGCGGCAGATTGCACCTCCTTCAACCGACTGCCGATCTCTTCCGGCTTCAGTGCAACCTTGAAAAGGGCGTAGCCAGTCGGCTCTTCGAATAGAACGTAGTCCGCCATGGCTTAATGGTTACAGAAAATCTGAAAGAAAAAAAATTTTTGACTAAGGCGTGTTGCGGGTTGGGAAGGGTAGCACCTTACTACACTATATTTTATTACTTCACTAACCTCACTGCCTCACCACATTATGTGGATCGACTATGGCGGTGGAGCTGGGATGAAAAAAAAAAAATTATAATAATAAATAAGCAGCAGCAGCTTAGTTGGGTCATACCGTCTAGGCAGTCTGAAATATGAACGAGAAGAGCGAATGAAATATCCGTACGAGAATAATGAAATATTTATAAAGATAAAAAAGTAAAGAGAAGTTTAAGATCGCTAATCTTTCAAGTAGATCTAAGATAATAAAAAGTCTTCAATGATTGGAACTTTTGTGCAGATCGTGGAGACGTGCCTTAAGCGGATCAGCTCTAATTGGTGAGATTTTCATATCTGCACATTCTACAACAACCCTCATGAATTTTCGACACGGGATGTTGTACATAGTGTTCCTATATGAATTGATCTAAGTGGTATGGTTCATCCCATATTTAATCCTAGCTAGTACTATACGACAATGATAACTGATGATGGCGTTGGCCCATTTATATTCAAATGATTAGGGGCGTAGGGAGGAAGGAAGTATATACCCAACCCAGTCCAAACAAAAATTATTCGAGAGACAAATAATGAGTTGTAGCGGTGCTGATTGTGCGAACCCCGCGGGTACTTTGAAATGCCCGACATGCATGAAGTTCGAGATTGACTCGAGCTACTGCTCTCAAGAATGTTTCAAGCGAAACTGGAGAACACACAAGTCAGTCCACCCTAGGGAGGACGGTAAGGTTTATGATCCGTTCCCGAGCGTGGCGTACACTGGTAATCTTCGAGCATATTATCCTTTGAGCCCGAAGCGACCAGTCAAGCCGAGCGTTGTTAAACCGGATTATGCAGATGACGGTGAACCCACCAGTGAATTGAGGGAACGTAGCTCACATATCGAGATCTGCGACGCCGAGACCATTGAGAAAATCCGCAACGTTTCCCGGTTGGCTCGCGAAGTTACCGATATCGCTGGCCGTGCTGTGAAGCCGGGCGTTACCACTGACGAGATCGATAGGTTGGTTCACGATGCTTGCATGGAGCGCGGTGCTTACCCATCTCCTTTGAACTACTACTTTTTCCCGAAATCTGTATGCACAAGTGTGAACGAATGCATCTGCCATGGTATTCCAGACCAGCGCGCTCTGGAAGATGGTGATATTGTCAATATTGATATCACTCTTTACAAGGATGGTGTTCATAGTGATATGAATCACACATTCTACGTCGGTGACAAGGCTCGTACCAACCATGACACCGTTAGACTTGTTGAAGGCACAAGACGGGCTCTAGATGCTGCAATTGCTCTTGTCAAGCCTGGTAGCTTGGTGAGATCATTCGGTGACGAAATCGAGCGTGTTGCCAAGGAGTATGGCCTTTCTGTTGTTCGTTCGTACACGGGCCACGGCGTGGGTAAACTATTCCACAGTGCCCCTAATATTCCTCATTATGCTCATAACAAAGCGATTGGCGTTTGCAAGCCTGGTATGGTCTTTACCATAGAACCAATGCTTTGTCTCGGAGGGTTCCACGACAAACAATGGCCAGATGGATGGACTGCCGTAACTCGCGATGGTAAATGGAGTGCTCAATTTGAACACACTCTTCTTGTAACCGAAGATGGATGTGAAATTCTCACTAAAAGAAACAAGCGGTCGCCCGGCGGTCCGATCGAGATTCCTAAAAAGAAAAATATCAATTAAACTGGTAACCAAATCAAAAGAAAAAACCAGGTGAATAAAAAGTAACGTAGATCACAAACACGTAGATCCACTGTGAATGTAAATCAAATAATAATTTAAATATAACAAAAAAAACAAACAAAAAACAACAAGTAATCAAATAAAACAAACATATCTAAAAACAAACAAACTTACGAAACGAAAAACAAGGTCAATACGGAAATTTTTTGACCCCCCATTGCCGAAACAAACTACGCCATGACGCGAGTCAATAGTTACAGTCGTTGTAGATTGATACCTCGCTGCGTAGGTAGTAAGACTGTCCTTAATAGTGGGTGGTTGCACTGGCCCACGCCGAGGATACTATTATACAACAGAGAATATCAAACATCTACAATTTGAAACCAATAAGTCTTATTTTTTGCAGTCGTATGCCTAATAATTAGTTAAGTTAAAATTTACTCCACGTTACCACCCTTGCGGCTGATAAGAGCCTTACGGTGGTCGTCAATCTTGAGCTGAGTGAGCACAAGGTTCGAAGCAGCGAGGTTAACAGGGACAGAGTTGCCGCTGGCCTTGTCAGTCGAGATCTTCTCGACGTGAACAGCGTATTTAAGACGGTAGACAGCAGTAACTTTGCCCTCCTTGCCCTTGTTGGAGCCACGGGCAACCTGGACAGTGTCCTCGCGGCGGATCGGGAGCGAACGGACACCGTACTTAGCACGGAGCTCCTTCGAAAGAGGAGCGCTCATGATCACACGACGGATGTGCGACGGAGCCTGGAAGTGTTGCTTCCGCGACTTAGAGCGCGAGCTGGAAACCTGGGGGTTCTGCTTCATGCTGTGTATAATATGTTCTGAAGCGTTTTGGAAATATACCACTACTATTCACTTTAGGCGATGAAGCGAGTCCGTGTGAAAAGTATCATGTGATTTGGATTACCTCCCAACTGCATTTTTGTTGGCATATATGAAAAAAATCCCATCACAATTATGTAACCAGACATCGATTCAGCCCGGAGCCCTATTACGTATGACTAAACACACCACACGATGTGCTTTTGTCCCTCAAACCCCAGATAAAAACCGCACACAACGTGACTGCGCCGACTACCGAGACAGACCCATGAATTCTCTCAGTTGTTAAGGCTGGTGTTGCAATGTGGTACTCTACAAATTAGGTCAATGCCGGAATGAAACTTGTAACTTTAGAGCCATGTACATTCCTGGAAACGACCCGGTTCGTCAATGCATATTTGCCGGGGTACCTGTGCATTAACACGACCACAGACGACTACATCAAGGGCTAGGCGCGGCTATATGCTCTCCTTGCATACATGAATTATGCCCTAATGTGCGCAGGCAGCTGGAGGTGCGGAACCCTTGCCACTACTGGTCCTGAGCCTCTGATGCCGTTCAGGCATACGTTATGAAGTCTCAAGCTGTGGTATAAGTAATATTTTTATTCACATTTATTTTTATTTATATTTAAAGCTCATTATCTATAAAGTATGGCATGCCCCTAGTTTTTCTTTTTTTTGCACACCCTTGTGCCCGCTTCATTTTATTTTACCATCTCTTTAAGAAATATTAAAACACAGTCGGCCCGGGTGATCCATACCCGAGTATGATCACGGTATTCAACTATTTCTTTTTTCGTTTTCATATTGTTTTCTTTGCACCAGGCGTGAAAGAAACCAAGATTAATTACTCACTGCACTGTAATTCGAGGAATTTAAAACCACTAAACGCAAAAAAAATTATACATAAAACTGAAAATGCTATTTAGAATCTGAAACCTCCACCCCGCTCTAACACCACCACCCTATTCTCCCCTAACATAATTATGGGGATGGGTCTATATGCCTTCTCCTAATATTGCTGATTAGAGAGGTGGAGAACCGTCACCTGATATGCATAGATAATTAGAACTTATTGGACCACACCTTCATTACCGACAACAGATTTAAGACCAATAAGTAATTGATAAAGCATTGGTCGAATAATTTGCCACGAAATCGTTAGCAATTCGCTTAAAGATATCAATATATGACACATTTCGGTCTTGGGAGTCCCCCGGCAAATAATGGTGGCGTCCACAAGAGTCATGGACACTCAACTAGAGACCGTAGAAATCGGCCATCGGGTTCTAGTTCCCCGTTCGATTCCTTCACTTCGCCTCCTTCTTATACCCACGCATCGTACTTTCCGAGCTCCCAATCGCTCTTTGACCAATCTTTTGGCACGATTGGCTCGCGGGAAGAGGATAGTGACGACATAGTAAGTACGCCCGATGACAGTACCAGGAATTGGGAAGCTTCGGATTTCCCGGACCAGTCAGAGGTGTTCATAGTGGAACCTGTGAACAAAATACATAAGGCTAATAGAAGATCCTCGTCGCTGAGTGAGTGCATGATGAAGGAAAAGATGTCCTATAAACCAATGGGCCGCGATAAGGATGGAGTTCTTAGCTATGCTCTATATCTGGAGGAGAGCCAAGGATTCCGATGGAACAAGAACTTCCAGAAGTTTAATAACAGAGTCTTTGGTACTGACAACGATCGAATGTTGCAATATGAAGGACTCTACGACGTATTTAGTGATGATGACGACTATGATGACGAAGTGGATTGCGATCGCTTGAGTTTACAGAATAACGAAACGGCGATTATTGTAGATTGAAACCACTTTCTCCCACCTATTACTTCTATATTAATCTAGAAATTCTTTCCTATATACATCTTATACTAATGATTACAACCTGTATGTGTCAAACTTCCCACCGGTCTTTATACACCTTAGTATATATATATATCATGCATGTCACGCATACCCTATCCCTAAACACACGCTCTGTGTGTTTATTTCCTTATTTATCTATCCGTTATTTCAAGTGTCGTAATTATATAGGCAAGCCATCGCCTTTCAGCGCTGAATTCAATTTGATTATGGACTTTTCCAATCTGCAATTCTGCCAAGAGGAAATTGAAAGATCAATGAGTATGCTCCGCTATATACAGCATCGAGAAGAAATACTAACGCCAGTCTACGAAACGCTGGCTCAGACCATGAGACACAGCGACAATATAAACCACATTTTGAGAGATATTAGGAGGTTAATCGAGCGAACAAAACATATATTTTTTTATCTGGTGGACCCGAACGTGGTAAACACAAAAGATGCTGTTGCACCAGCGCTATCCATACCTGAAGCGTGTGCAACCACGACGAAGTCAGTTGCGGAAGTGGAACCAATAGATAAAAAGACTGATAAAGCAGCCTATGGCTCAATCGATGGAAAGAAAACGGACAAAGGACACTCAAAACAGATAACCCCGCTACAAGGGATAGTGAAGAGTCGCATGCAGCGGCTAGACGAACGACGTAAGACTATGAACCCAAACAGGCTTCCAAGAAGGGCACCACCCTTGGACAGAATTCATAAGCCCAATTCCAGCAGTAATTTGGTTCAAAAGCGAATAAGGCATAATGCAAACTATCCGAGGCCATGGCTAGACCCACCTCATCCTCAGAGGAACACGAAAGTAAACAGACGCGATTCAGTAATGCCTCACCAACCGCGAGGGCCAGTAATGGAATCAGTTCAGCTCTCAAATCGTAATCACCAAATCGCTGTGAATCGCAATAGCCTCGTATCTTCTCGGTCTCAATTCCGGCAACAGCACCGAGGCCGCCCCAGTCGCGAGTCGCTTACTTTGAATACACAGAACACCCAATTCTGCCCACCATTAGCTCTTCCAGCAAACAAAAAACCTCAACACATCTCTAAAAGGTATTCTTTACAACGGCCACCATCAAGGATCAGCCGATTTAGCGTGGGATCAACCACAACAGCCATACAGCTTCCGTCCTCATCGCAGGTATGGAGACGGCCAACGAAGGGCAGACTCGGCGGAATACCTGAAGACTAGGCCGTAAACATAACAAAAAACACAAGCAGCAAAGCAGAAAATTGGTTTTAGATAAATAGTTTTTTATTTACATTATCAATTGATTGAAACAAACATATCACCCTGGTGTCTTCTAATTCAACGCTTCTCCTACCTGCATGGCGGGATGGAGTTGAGGATCACACGTGACCATACTGCTACTTCATATGTCAGAGAAATATCATCACCAGTTTTATTACTTAGGTGAGGAAAAACCACACCTACACAAACATACATAACAACACGTTAACTTCCCAAGCATATGTCTGTTCAGCTCGTTAACCCCAAAGCGGAGAGCATCAGACGCAACGCGGCGCTCGCCGTGAATATTAATGCTGCCCAGGGTTTGCAGAGTGTTCTTGCCTCAAACCTGGGCCCGCGTGGTACAGTAAAGATGCTTGTTGATGGTGCTGGAAATATCAAACTTACCAAGGATGGTAAGGTTCTTTTGAGCGAAATGCAGATCCAGAACCCAACTGCAATCATGATCGCACGTGTAGCTGCCTCTCAAGACGACATCACTGGTGATGGTACTACTACTGTGTGCTTGTATGTTGGTCAACTTCTTCGCGAGGCTAACCGTTTCATTAGCGAGGGACTTCACCCGCGTGTACTCGTTGATGGTTTTGAGATTGCTCGCAAGGCCACTTTGGACTATCTGGACTCCCTAAAGATCGAGCTTAACGAAGAACAGCTCACTTCAAGGGATCTCCTTCTTCAGGTGGCGGAGACGTCTGTCGCCACTAAAGTTAGACCACAGCTCACGGAGGTATTGACACCGATTGTTACCGATGCTGTTCTCACTGTTCGTGATGCTGAGACTGGCCGCTTAGACTTGCATATGGTTGAGATTCAAAAGATGCAGCACCAAAATGCTGCCTCTACCAAGCTGGTTAAAGGTCTTGTGTTGGATCATGGACCACGACACCCCGACATGCCGCGCTATGTCGAAAATGCACACATTCTCACTTTGAACGTATCGCTGGAATACGAGAAGACAGAGGTCAATTCCGGATTCTACTATTCGAGTGCCGAACAGCGCGAAAAGCTCGTTGCCAGCGAGCGTGCATTTGTTGATGCCAAGCTGGCCAAGATTGTTGACCTCAAGAACCAGGTCACAAAGGACGGTTCTTCGTTTGTTGTTATTAACCAGAAGGGTATTGACCCCCTCAGTTTGGACGTTTTGGCACGTAATGGTATAATGGCCCTCCGTCGCGCCAAGCGACGAAATATGGAGCGATTGCAACTGATTGCAGGCGGCTCGGCTCAAAATTCGGTAGAGGAGATGACCCCCGACGTTCTGGGTTGGGCTGGTAAGGTCTATGAGCAGGTTATTGGCGAAGAAAAGTATACATTTGTTGAGGATGTCAAGAATCCCCGTAGTGCCACAATTTTGATTCGTGGACCGAACAGCCACACCATCAAACAAATTGAGGATACCGTTCGCGATGGTGTCCGAGCCGTGGGCAACACTCTCATGGACAAAACTCTTGTCCCTGGTGCTGGCGCCTTCCAGATTGCTGCACACCACCACCTAATGACCGAGCATGCTAGAGGCAAATCGCGGGCTGGAATCCAGGCTTTTGCTGAGGGTTTGCTCGCCGTTCCCAAGACTCTAAGTGGCAACGCTGGCCTTCAAGTTCTTGAGACTGTAAGCGAGGCTCAGGATAAGTTCAGCGACGATCCCAGCAAACTTGTGGGCATCGACCTCGACACCGGCAAGACCATGGATCCTTCAACAAAGGGCGTATGGGATAATTACACTGTGATCCGCAACTCTATTGCCTCTGCAACTAGCATCGCTTCGAATTTGTTATTGTGTGATGAGATTTTGAGAGCTGGCAGAGCGACTAAATAGATATCTATATAAGAAAGATTCTGTGAAACAGCCATATTGCAGGAGCTAAAACTATATAAAAAGAAAACCAAATTGAATCCTCATTACAAAACAAAACAAGTAAAAACAACACAATAAATATATTAACTACTCACTCGAGACTTATTTGATAATTTATCAGTTAATGCAAATATTTAATCAATTAGATTAACGGTCTTGAGCCCACTCGTGTTCCCGACGGATCTGGGCCTCCTCTTCTGGCGTGAAATCGTTGACGATGTTGAATGTTTTGCGGATCTCCTCAGGGCTTTTGTTCTTGATCATATTGGCAACGGTGCGAGATCCAACCTCAAGTAAGGGTCGGATGTCCAAATAATTGGCAGTCATGATAATCTCAAACAGCATTTCCTGATCCACCTGCAAGAACTTCTGATCCCAAGGACTAATTTCGCTAGACTTCGCTCGTGCGACACCTTCTTCGGTATTCACGCTTGCAGGATCATTCTTGTGGTGCTCGCAGTAGTCAAGCACCTTGCGAAGAACGTTTGACTGCACGTTCGGAACCGGGATGTCTGTGATATCTTCTCCGATATCCTCCATCATGTTCTTCAGAAGCAAGCTCTGCTCAACAACTTTCTGCTCAACCTCATAGCTGACGCCATCAGCGGAAATCAAACGAACTGTTCTTGATCCTACCATTGTGTTTTCCCACTGCTGTGCTTGTATTTATTAGAGTATGTGTGTATATTTGAGCGTGTTGGTGTGTGCCTCCCAAAAATACGGTGGAATGGCGGTATTAGTTATCAACACATAGATAGATTCTATTACCACTGTTATTTGAACAGTAGTAGTAGTATTTATTCCCTCCCCCCACTCCAAAACCTTACGCCGCACTGGTTACATGGTAATGCCATTGTATGACGTGAGTGTCGCTGATTAGCCAGGTATTCACACCATATTGTTAGTTCGGTCCATTTCCCCGGAAGACTAAAAAATACACCACCAAGGGCAGTAATAATCACTGGTTCTATCGGTATGTAGTTGCGACCTGAAAGGCGCACCTCGATGCCCCCTTAGTAATCGAACATGTAGCATGAAAGGGGGTACATATAAGGATCGGGGCAGCGGCTAATTTGAGCACCCGCAGCTTTGAGGTTCGGGTTGGCAGAAGCACATCTTCAATCGCTACGCCTTCTAGTTTAGGGGAATAGAAAGCCAGTGTCTATCGATTATATATAATTTTGGAAGTGCCGTACATTCCCCACAAGCATAAAGTTCTCTAGAATCGTCTAGAACAGGAATTACATTGATTAAGACTCTTTCTAAGATTAAAGATTCACCAATACCTACCTCAATTCAGTCTAGCGTGAAGCTAAAGCGCTCTCGCACTGGCTGTTATACCTGTCGACGTCGTAAAAAACGATGTGACGAGACGAAGCCAGTTTGCACTGCATGTCAACGATTATTTCTCGAATGCACGTATCCAGAGGAAGAGCCGAGATATTCCAGCAAATTCGCGAGGAAAAAGTCTCCAACTCCGATTCAGGCGGCTCGTCTGATACCTGAGGAGACACATGCTTGGCCTGCACATCCCCAAATGACGCATTATGAACTCTTTCAGCAGACTAGGAATGACCATGTTCTTGTCCAATCGGATTCACCAGGACAGCCCCCGATGCAAAACTCCTCGCATAGGCAGGTTCATCATCATCATCAAACACCTCACCACCAACCGCCTCAAGCGCCATTCAACCAAAGCATTGAGTTTGGAGTTATTTCTGATTTACACTTTCCCCTACATTTCAGCCGGGTTGAAAAGCCTCCGTCTTCGGCCTCGGAAACCACAACTACAGATCAATCCACATTGACTGCCACTCCGCCTCCCTTGGATTTCAACTCCGTTGGCGGCGGGGGTCGTGACTTTTTAACTCCTCTATTACACCCGACTCATGTGGCATCAGATATGAACCACCGTCATCCTTCTCAGACTACCTCTATGAATTCGGCCGCTTGCGCTGAGCCCGCCGAATTCGGCGCACCAGTGAATTTGACAGTTGGTGACGAGCTTCCGATCCCATTTGCACCGGTAATGCCTCTAACAGTTCATCCAGCACAAGATATACACTCCCGACAAACTGCTGACCCTCCACCACACTTGACACATCCTGTATCTCAGGGTGGACCGCCCCCCAAACCAGATGCGTTGACATCAATGGAACTATCTTATAACAATGCCCCTGTATCGGCGGGCCCATCCACAGAGTCTTTGAGACAAGTCTATCCAGATCTTAATGAACATGCAATTGAATTGTTCAATTATTTTCGGGATAAACAGTCTATACTGATGAGCGTCTCTCCGCTCAACTATTTCCGCTCCGTCTTCCTGGCTTTCTCTTTACGCTATCGGGCGATCCTATATGGCGTGCTTGCATGGGCTGCTTGGCACCAAGGCAATCAGGAGGAAGTGGCACGCAAGTTTTTTGATAAAGCCTCACTGCTCGTTCGCAGCGAAACGATCAACTCACGCTCCAAAGAGGAAATTTTGGCCGCACTGCTCATTCTTGCGTCAGCAAAAATTTCTTCTGGAGACACAACTGATTGGAGGCCTTATTTGGTGTTGGCTGGAGAGACAATTCATCTCCATGGTGGACTCACTAGCTTCATGGAGTCTGAGAGTGTCAGATGGTTGCTGAAGAATTTCGCCTATCATGAAGTGCTTGCCAGCTCTTCTTTGAACATGCCCAAACTCTTTTCAGCAAATGATTTTGAAATCATTTTTAACCAGCCTAGTTCTGCAAGCTTACCCGACACCTTGTGTGCGTGTTGCCAGAACATTTTCGTCGTCCTTGAAAGGATCAACGAGCTCACAAGATCTGTTCGCCTGCTTTTAAATACCGATGGTAAAGTAGTAACAGACAGGTCGCAAAAAACAGGAAACCCAGCAGTAAGCTCGGAGCCTTCAGATGAAGAGATTGAAAGTATTTATATTACAGCACACAACCTTGAGGAACGTATCTGGGCCCTACAACCTGCACACAAGATACTACGACATCTTTCCGACCAAGATTTGCGTCTCCAACTTGCTCTTTTCGATGTTTTCAAACTCGTTGCGGTGTTGCACATGTACCAAAGTGTACTCAGAATAAACTCCGCCTCATTGTCAATGCGTGTTGCTGCTCACAGACTTCGTAGGTCTATGGATGAATTGTTCGGAACAACGGTCGAGGGAATTCTAACATTCCCTCTGTTTGTACTAGGGATTTCGTCCACTACAAAAAGCACCAGGCAATACATTATTGACAGATTCAATGCGATGGTAGATAGGCTAAGCGCGCGAAACGCTACTCAAGCACGTCAGTTAGTCGAGAAGGTTTGGGCGTTAGACGATTTTGGACAAAAACACGTTGATTGGAACGAACTGGTTGACCAAGAGGGGCTGCACTTCTGCTTTGCGTAAATCTTTTTTTCTTAGGAGATGCCGCAGCCCACTTAAACCTGCCCGAAACGGTCACAGCTACAATTCAGGAGAAACTCACCAGTTTACAACTGAACTGGCTTCTCTTTATTCTTTTTTTTGTAATGATCATTAATTTTACTCCATCCTTTTTTTATTTTTTATATATTTTATTTACACCTAAACGTGTGTATAATCTGTAAAATACTCATGAAACTAGAAACAATTGAATTGATGAAACAACGTAAAGTAATCTTACGCTGAAGTTGAGGATATGTTGAATGGAGCTAAAAAACGGCATTCCACCGAACAGCAAAACATTTGCTGATAAAGAAGCAGACGCTGGCAGCCAAGTAGACAAGACCTGAGAATAGTATTACACCCAGGTAATGGTGTGCAGTCAGCGCACCTGCCAGGGGAATACCAGTCAAAACGGCAAAACTTGCTATCATGTAGGCAGTTCCGAAACGACGACCGGCATTCTTGACATGGGCAAGCTGAGGTACAGTGATGAGTGTCAAAGAGATCACAGCACCCGTAGTAATACCAAAAAGCACACTGAAAGTAACCAACCCACCCTCAGTGTGGCCCGCAGGAAGCCAGACGGCCAGACACAAGATGCCTGATAAACCCGCAAAAAGGATCATCATATTGAACGACCCAATCTTATCTGCAAAGTAACCGGTGCAAATACGAGCAATGACAGAAGCAGTAGACAAATACGATACCAAATTGCTTCCTAGAGTTCGAGTGAATCCTTGGTTAACAGCGTAACTCACGATGTATTGCATAGGGACAAAAATACCCCACTCCGCAAAAAACAAACCAATTACACAGAACAGAAACTTCGGCTCTAAAAGGGCCTTCAGATCAGGCTTAGCTTCCTGCCAATCGATCGATTTTCGGAGGTGCCGTGAGTGCAACGTCGCGCTGCTGATCAACGCACATGCCAGAACGACGAATGCCACGGTTCGCACAGCCCAGCCAAAGCTGGTGTGATCCAACAGTTTATTGAAGATCTGAGTGAAAATAATACCACCGACACCGCTTCCAGAAGCTGCAATACCAATAGCCAAGCCTCGATGTTTATCAAACCAATGCGTCAATACAGTGACCGATGGGTTGAAGAGCAGCGAACTGCTAAAACCTCCAAGAATGGAGTAACACAAAACAAACTGGTAGTACTCTTTGCAAGCAGAAAGGATGAACATAGCTGCCACCCATCCAATTGATCCGGTAATGATAAAGGGACGTGTACCATAAGCATCGACAACAGGACCCCAGAAAACACCCATAAAGTAGAAAATGAATAATTGGATTGAAAACATCCAGCCAATACGAGATGGAGACAATTCCTTCAAGTAGTTCCGCTCAAGCCACTGCATTAAAACACTGGTTCCGCTTGAAATTCCAAACGTCATAATGATTGCGGTCCAGGACCCCAGGACCTGAAGCCACGCCATGATCCCACCATCAGGAACATGACTATCAATCTTGCCGCCAAACTCTTCTAAGTCTCTATCAGGGACCGAACTAGAGCTTGAAACAGATTGTCTACTTTCCTTGTTACTCTCCCTATCGGAGACAACGTAAATTTCAGTCATGGTTAAACGCTATTATTGCTTTCCTCACGCAAGTATTGTCTTGATCGAGTTGTAACGGTTTTTTCTCAGCTATCGAAGCACCCGTAGCAAAAATACAGAATGAAAATAGGACTTAAACCAGGAAGTGAAAACTGGGGATCGAACTCTTATATAGACTGTGTCTGGGTACCTGCATTATCATCCGATGCGAGTAACACAACTCACGTGACATTATCTTAACGACGTATGTGTGAAAAATCGGTCACCCATGCGTCAAGAAAATGACTCGGTTGGATTTTTATAGATGTGAATACAAAACGATATTGAAAGTAGCCTTTATCGTACTATAGAACAAAAAATGTTCATAGCATATGTCGATATACTAGACTAAGTCAGTTAAATACTTTAAAAGTAGGCTCTTAAAGAGGGGGCTCATACATTATCATAATTATGGTAGGTTAAGGGCGCATGTACCTTTTGAATCAGTCATTGATAGGGTAGTGGGATCGAGGGGCCCTATACGTTCCCATGGCACGAGACTTTTCATCCTCTTGGGGAAGAGCGGGCCGAAAGACACGTATCCATATCATGTTGCAAAGCGAAAAGCCACCATACGGATAATAGTAAACACTTACCCGTGGATTACAACAACACTAATAGAGCCTGAGAAAGCCCGATTAGTTTAACAAACTATACAGGAACCAAACCTTCTGTAGCGCATTAATGCCATCAGAGAGTTTGAGTGAGAGGACGCTGAGAAGTGCCCAGGTCTCTGGGATCGAGCGGATGCTCAGGTTTAACCAAGATCCCGAAAGTGATGAATCTGGAGCCCCTGTGGCCTGGAAAGTGCTTGTCTTTGACACGGTTGGTCGTGATATTATTTCAAGCGTATTGCGTATGAGCGATCTGTTTAAGAATGGCGTCACTCTGCATCTTCTGCTCAATGCGAAGCGACATGCTATTCCCGATGTTCCAGCTATCTACTTCGTTGAGCCCACTGCTGAGAACATCGAGATCATTGGTAAAGATATCGCCAATGGGCTTTATAGCTCTTGGAACTTAAACTTCACGCGTCCGCTGACGCGAGATCTACTTGAAGATTTGGCTGCCAAGACTTTACATTCATCGGTCCGGATCAGCCAGGTTTACGAACAGTATCTTCAGTTCAACGTGTTGGAGCCCGACGTGTTCAGTCTGGAGTTGCCCAACACTTACCGCCTATTATCGGATCCTAGGACATCTGAAACTCAAATTGAGGGCCGCGTTTCCAAAATCGTTGATGGTCTGTTCTGTATGCTCATGACGCTGGGCGTTGTGCCTGTTATTCGGGCTTCAAGAGGTAACGCCGCGGAGATGGTTGCTCAGATGCTGGATGAGCGACTCCGCAGCTTATTAGTTAACCGAAGGGGAGAGTTGCCACAATACATGAGTGATAGAAGAGTTGTTCTTACATTAGTAGACCGAAACCTCGACTTGGTGTCAATGTTTTCTCATTCGTGGACTTATCAGAGTTTGATTAACGACACTTGCGAATTCAAGCGAAATGCGATCAAGGTCCCCGACGGTAAGATCTATGATATCGAACCTACAGATACATTTTGGCAACAGAACCAAAAGCTTCCTTTCCCCGAAGTTGCAGACAACCTCGATGCTTATGTTACAAAATACAAAGAGGATGCCCGTAAGGTTACAGGCCACTCGGATCTTGAGGATCCATCCGCCATTGATATCTCTCATACCACCACTTCTTTGAAAACTGCGTTGACTGCGGTCCCAGAGCTAGCACAACGCAAAAAATCAATTGATATGCATATGAACATAGCAACCATTCTACTGAAGGCAATCGGAGATCGTGGTCTAGCGCAGTTGTTCGAAGCTGAAGAAACTGCTAATCGGCAGACTACAAAATCAATTCTTGAAATCGTGCGTAACCCCGAAATGGGAAGTCTGGAGGATAAGCTTCGACTTTATCTTGTTTATTACATCACAACTCATGGCTCCGGAAAGTCAACCTCTAAAGATGACCTCACTTCGATTGAGGATGCACTCAAATCATTGACATCTTCGTCACAAGACGGTGAGGCTGTTTCTACAGCAGAGAATCTGGGAGCCTTGAAATACGTCAAACGAACTAAGGAAATCTCAAGAATGGCGGTAACTGCCTCGACTGGTCAAGCCAATGCTACCCCTGTAGCAACATCGCCTGATTTGTTCCGCAGGTTTACCGGATCTCTCACCGATAAGTTGAACCAAGGTGGCTCGCTGACAGAAGGTTTCGGCAATTTGATTTCTGGAGTCCGCAATTTCCTGCCTGAGAACAAGGACCTCCCTATCACCAAAATCGCTCAGCAGCTCTTGGACCCCTTGAGCCATTCCGGAAGCTCTACCTCTGGTGTTACAGACGACTTTTTGTACTTCAACCCACATGAGTCCAGAGGCTCTCACACTAGACCCCCACCAAAGCGCACTGTGTACGATCAAGCAATCGTATTCATGGTTGGTGGTGGTAACTACTTCGAGTATGCCAATGTCGCTGCCAAACTTGGTACTAAAGTGCTTTACGGAGCTACAGATATTCCCACACCACACCAGTTTGTGGAAGAGTGCGCTGAATTGGGTGCTCAACTTTGAACCGATGTTTATTATTGTTCTTAGGTGCTTCTGCTTACCTTTCGTCGCTTAACCCCGTACAGTTCTTTGTGAGAAAGTAATATTAGGATTAAGTACAAATGTGTATATGCTTTAGTAACTATTGATACTTCTTTTTTCCCTTTTAATACATTCAAATGCGTTGTGTCTCTTAAACAACCGTACATAAGAGGTTCTGCAAGCCGAACGAGCGGTCTCCAATTAGATGGCGATCGCAGAACCCTTGCCTCATTGCGTACTCCACAACCCCACTCAGCGGGCGATTATCGCCTGCATAAGGGTCATACATATATATATATATATATATATATAGATTTGTAAATCTATAGGCGTTTACACAAAACTGCCTAATCACAGCAACAATTTATTAAGAATAAAATTATGGAGTTCACCAGTCGTCGATCTGTGGTTCATTCGGCCAAAGGAATGGCCGCGTCTACTCAGCCTCTAGCAGCAGCTGTAGCTGTAAAGCTCCTAGATCAGGGATGTAACGCTGCCGAGGCTGCAGTCGGGTGTAGCGCTGCATTGGCTGTTGTCGAACCTGGAATGACATCACTTGGTGATTTGTTCTGCCTTTATTATGATCGGACTGCTCAGCAAGTCCAGGGTTTGAACGGTAGCGGCAAGTCTAGCCGCAATATTGACCTTGCGAAAGTCAGGAAAACAGTGGGTGAGGATCGCCATTTCCTTCCATTGGATAGTGCTTTTGCTGTGAATGTCCCAGGAGCCGCTGCTGCTTGGCTTGATACCATTGAAAAATGGGGTAATGGTCATTTCTCTTTGAAGGAGATCTTGAAACCTGCAATTGATCTCGCCCGCAACGGTTTCCCTGTATCTCAAATCAGCAGTGAGATCTGGAAGAATGCAGCTCCTAAGCTTCAAGATACCGAATTGCTTATTGACGGTGTACGTGCACCCGAAGAAGGTGAACTGTTTTACAACGAACCCCTGGCTCAGACATTGGAACGTATTGCTGAGCATGGTAAAGAAGGATTCTATGATAGACCGACTGCTGATGCCATCGTTGAGGCAGTGCAATCCCATGGCGGAGTCCTGGACCATGAGGACCTGAAACAACACAGCTCATTATTCCTTGAACCGATTAACGTACCTATATTAGATACTGATGCGAAGCTGTGGGAGTTGCCACCTAACAATCACGGAGTCGTTGCACTGCTCGCCCTTAATATCATTAAGGAGATACGAGAATTGCATCCTGAGCTAAAGTATGCGCATCACAACACTGCCCCATATATCCACATGGTCTCCGAGGCGCTTAAGTATGCTTTCAAAGACGCAGAACATTGGGTCGCGGATCCAGAAAATAACGTGTTACCCCCAAGACTACTGAGCCGTGAGTTTGCACTCAGCCGCGCAAAGCTCTTTGATCCTAATCGTGCTAACATGGATTACGAGCGAGGAAACATCATTCCTCTACAAGCAAGGTCCGACACTTCTTATTACACAGTTGTTGATCAAAATGGAAACGCATGCTCTATGATCTCAAGTTTATACTATGGGTTTGGTACCGGAATTGTGCCTAAGGATACAGGATTTGCGCTGCACAATCGTGGATGCAATTTTTCGCTTGATCCTCAAAGTAGAAATGTTCTAGGCCCTGGCAAGAGATCGTACCACACCATCATTCCAGCTATGATAACTCGGAACGGCGAACTGTGGGCCTCAATGGGAGTTATGGGTGGATTCATGCAACCGCAGGGACATGTCCAGGTTGCTTTGAACTTACTAGAGTACGAACTGGACGCTCAACAATCGTTGGATCTTCCACGTTTCTGTTTGACACCCTCAAATGAACTTCGTGGAGGACTTCCGGTTCCTGAGCCAAATGCGAAGAATGGAAAGGGTGTGATCGTAAACTTGGAACGTGGAATACCTGACTCTGTAGCCACTAAACTGGAAGAAATGGGCCACACTGTTCGTCAGATAGAAGGAAGAGCTCGCAGCCTCTTTGGCCGTGGACAGGTCATCATCCATGATGTTCAAAAAGGAAAACGAACTTACCATGGAGGAAGTGACCCTCGTGGAGATGGCGCAGCTATTCCTCAAGTTTAAACATGTTCTTTACATTCCATCTTCTTCATCATTGAGATAACATGTGTGTATTTAATTAATATATAATAGGATGCATTGAGATCATGCATCCATTTCTTTTCGGTGTTTTTTTACTTCTCTTTACATACTCATACATAAGGCAATTACACAAGGAATTTCGTGTCAGACTCGAGGATCTTTGTTGATCTTCTAGCGTCTAAGAATAGTAGCTTAGCCTCTTCAACGTCCTGAACACCAATTTCTTGACCCTTTCGGATATCAGTGAGAACAAATGATGGTGCGAGCAACTGCATTGCGTACCTCATCGATGTTTCGGCAGCAATTTGGGCTAATAGATCCAACGCCTCCTGACTTAGGGGGGAACCTTCTGTCTTAGATCTGCGTTCAATGATGGACCTTGTCTCGTCCAAACTGTAAGGCAAAGTACGAACAATGAGAAGTCGATCAATCAAGTCAGGCGGGATACCATGCGGGGCAACGATATCCTCGGTTCCACGAACAATAGTCTTGCCACGGTTAGTAGCGAGAATCACCACGGGGGCAATCTGAGACTCCAAGGCACGGTTAAGGTAAGTGAATGCCTCCAAGTCGAGCATGTGAACTTCATCGATGAACAAAACACCCGGAATCAGCTCAGCGATTCCTTGGTCGATATATTTCTGCACGACTTTATTGATTTCAGATCTCAGTTTGTCGGTGATCTCTGTCTTACGTGGTTTCATGAGCTGACCCATCATAGACATAATGTCTTGGCCACCTTGGGGTCTGGCGTTGGCCATATCGAGGTCGTGAAGAGTAACATCCTGAACAATCTCCTTCTTCTTGTGAACGTCACCCTTAGGAAGGGGAACATACTCCTCAGCTTCTAAGTCGAACTCAGTGGCATAAACATCACTACGACCGACACGTTTGATTGCACCAGTGTTGGCCTCGATGTAGACAACATCACCGACAGCAACCTTTTCTTTTTGGATGCTCTCGTAGATAGACGGATCTAATCGCAATGTTTTGGTACCCTTTGCAGTTTTCAGGCCCACCAATACGTGGCTAACAGACTTGCCGTAGCCGCCCAACGGGTTTTCAGTCTCCTCTGGAGTGAGTTCAGTCACTTCACCCTCATATACCTCTTTAACCTCTTTGATACGGATTCCAATTGCTCGACGGAAATTTTCCATAAGAGCCTCAGTCTTCTTGACTTCCGCACTGTACAACTCGCTGCCAACAATAGGACAGAATGGAACCTTCGGTCCGAGCTCTTGTGAGACGGCCAATGCTAAAGCAGTCTTACCGGTTCCTGGGCCGCCTGCAAGTAAAACAGCCTTACCGCTCAATTTGCGAGCTTTGATCATGTCAACGACGACTCCGCATGCCTCTCGGGCAACACATTGCCCAACAAAGCCACCTTCAATGGGTCTGGCATTTCCATCGTCATCAAGACCCAGTCCCTTAATATGAGTGTGAGCAGCGGCCCTGTCACGGTTTGTGGAAGCGCTGGACACCGACTGTGTCTGGACCTCGTTTATTTCCGCCATATTCTGAGAAAGTGGAGGTTAAATTTACAATATTGATTTGATAGAGAAAAATCAAAATCAGTGTTGAAGCCAGGATCCTGTAAGCGGTATTCCGTAACCCATACCACAAAAATTAAAGAACTGCGCACTATACACATACACGCATTACACATAGCATGAGATTATGGGTGATTGAGATGTTAATTAATCGAGTGTAAAGTGTAGGCTTAAGGGAATATATAAATAATAATTCAATGTAGCGAAAATCCGTAAATTTTCTTTCTCTTTTACATTTTTGTTGAAATGCTTTTATCACCTTTTGTCTAGAGATCCTGCTCATCGTCAAAAGGGTCGACTGCATCTTCAGGCTCTTTGGGCTCTTGAGACTCTTGCCATTGGGTAACGTCGTCGATATAGCTCAGAATAGCCTCAACGCTATCCTCGTTCTGGGCATGCAGCGGAAGGAATTGGACCATACCGAACTCCTCTGTCAGTCGGGCAATTGACCTGCTCAAGTCAGCGTATTTGGGGTTGAGCTCATCAGTAGTTTCCTCGGTTGTTTCGGCCATCAGCAAGGGATCCGGGTTCAGAAACCTCTTCAGATCTCGTCGCGGAACATCTTTCAGCATATCTATTTTGCTCATGATATTAAGATGGGGGGTTTCCAGCAAAAGCATTGCAGACATTGCAGAGAGAACACCCGAGAAAAACTTGGATTTGTCCAAAACAAAAGAAGCTTCCAAAAGATAACAAGCACAGAGGTTGAATTGCAGATTGTCTTTTAGATGCCTAATGATCTGGGGCATCACTGGGAAGTGACTATACAGTTCAATTTGTCCCGGACAGTCGAAAATCAGATACTCGTCATCGTAGTCACCGATCTCTTCATCCAACCAGTCTAAATTGGCGAGCAAAAACTCGAAACAGTACATTAATCCACCATTAGGTCCCAGGTCCAACTCTTCCATTGTATCTTCTAAGGAAATCAGGTCTTTAATGTCAACAGTAAATTCGTACTCCTGCGGTTTCGCCGCCGGGTCAAGGTTCACAATGTGCGCCCGTCTACCCATGGAGGTAATCTTCCTAATTAACGAATTGCAAAAGGTCGATTTGCCAGCACCAGCTGGCCCCATCACTAGCGTCCCAACTCGAGACATTTTGACAGAACTTCAGTTGTAATTCAGACAGGAAAAAATGTTGTAAGCAGCTGTGATAACCCTTAGGCGCTACCCTTAGGCTACGCTCGGTGATCCGAGTGGGTTAGGTTACGGTCCTCAATTTCCGTATGGGTATAGTGGTATTCAGAGCTCAAATACCGGATTCTAAATGATTTAGTTGAGTTGCACCTCGTTTCATTTCTTAGCATCCTTTGTACACCAGCATGGTGCACCTTCCTCCTCCATTTGAATAACAACTTGCTGGATTCCTCCTTCAATAAGTATCTTATTGACCCTGTCTCTAACAGTACTGGGGTTATTGAAGTCCCTGTACTGAACATGCATGGTTCCGCGGATTCCACGTCCATCATCCCAAAACTTCGGCACTGTGAACGATGCCAAGCCCTCGATCTTGTAAATTTCATCAAGAAGCCCTCGTAGCTTGTATTCGTCATTATCTTTGAGACCCAGAATTAATGACTTTGCACTAGTTTTAACAAAGGGCACTGCCGACATGAAAATGAGCAAGGATATTATAATGGAAGCTATAGCATCCCAGCCGGCCCAGCCAGTCCATTGTAGAAGTAAGGTAGAGAATATAACACCCACAGAACCCATGGTGTCAGCAATGACGTGAAGGAAAATACCATGTAGATTCTCGCTCGAAGCATCGTCTCTACATTCAATTCCTTTTTCATCTTTGCTATTACCACTATCGGCATGCGAATGACTGTGTGAGTGGCTGTGGCTATTCTCTTGAGCGGAAGAGTGAGAGCTGTGCGAATGGCCATGAGAATGTCCATGAGAATGTCCGTGAGAGTGTCCATGGCCATGGTCATGACCGTGGTTGAAAGAGAACAGACCCACTAAGTTGACAAGCAAGCCCAAGACACTAATCACCATAAGCTCAGTGATCTTTTCTAGCTCTACGGGGTTGGCAACACGTTCTAAGGCTTCAAAAAGTACGCCAACAGAAATAGCAAGCAATAAACACCCATTGGCAAATCCAGATACGGTTTCACACATGGCAAGTCCAAAAGGGAAACGGGAACTAGGAGGGAACTTCGAAAGAATACTTGCGAGTAATCCAACAAGTAGCGCTAAACAATCGAAAAACATGTGAATACTATCACTCAAAAGACCGAGGGAGTGTGACAGGACGGAGTATAGGAGCTGAACCAACATGAAGCTAAAGTTCAACATGAAAAAATAAAAAATACTCCGGGTATCATCATGGGCCAAAATTGAATCCAAAACTGTCCATGACATACTCGCACTCTTCCTCTTGGAGTTTGCCAGAGACGAGTATGACTTCTCATCCTCGCTTTCATATTCAATACCAATAGCAGAGCCTACTAATGAAGGGGTCAAGATGGCTAGCTCAAATAGCTGAGAGTACTCAAACCTAGATTGAACGATAACCTCGACCAATGCACCTAATATCCCGCTAGATAAGCAATCATATTTAGAAGGTACAACTGCATCACCGATCATAAGGAACACTGCTAGGGACCCTACGGCAATTAGAGCCATACTAAGTGTGAACAAGGACACAATGAACGATGACTTTATTAGGGCCGCGGCCACCATCATGGCACCAGATGCATACCCGAGAGCCGAATCCCGTTTATTCCTTCTGATCTTATTGGGTCCACTCGAAAAGCAAGCTGCTCCATTGCCTAGTTGAGACCAAACGATTCCACTCAGAAATAAGACACTTAAGTAAGAATTCAATAAGATCGAAGTAGTTAAAATGACTGCTCCGAACCAAATGCATCCCCACGACTGCCACATCCTTATGGGTGGAAGTATGATGACTGTTAACGCAGATATAAGAGGAATACCTGCACCACCAGCAAGGTATGAGAGGTTTGCAGAGCCTACCAGGCTTAGAACTCCGACAATAATGTTAAGAAGCGGTAACTCTGTGCAGCCTATGGCGAGACAAATAGCGGATCCAGCAACGAGACCTCCATTAATCCATGATCCACTCATAGTCTGAGCAATTGCTATCAAAGCAGTAGGAAGCGCCACAAAAGAAAGCAAAGAAACTATTCTATCACTCCATAAAATTGTAGCTAGCGCATCCTGTTTAGGAGGGGTTGGACCCACGCTATGTGAGGTGTGTCTCTGGAAATCGCTGAGCACACCTGGAACACTGTGGAAACCCCACGCATCAGGTGTAATAGTAGTTCTTCTTACAGGCATGACTCTGATCTTATCAGAGCCCCGGGCCTTAGGCAACACGCGGGGTTCATTCATGCTGTCACTCGAATTATGAACGTACAAGTGGGAACTCCTGATGAAGCTTACCCTACATACATACATACATACGTACCCTCATACTATCTAAGGGAGGAGGGTACTCATAAAGGGTAATAGCACATGCAACGCAAGGTAGTTCACTATACTGCGCCAAATGAAATAGAAAAGACAGCAAAATAATAAAGTTTTTTTTTTTTTGAAGTATTTAGGCTTAGATGTTAATAGTGAAGTATCATAAGTACCAAGCTAGAGATCAAGAAGCACAGATTTTCAAGAGCTTATCCCTATTCCGACTTTAGTTTCTTGGGTTTAGAAAGTAGAGTGTGGATTACAGCAAACACGATACACAAAGAGCCTAAGAGAACCACCCAAATGGTTGTGCTTTCTACGAGTTTTTCCGAGTTCTCAGCTATCGCCGGAATCTGATAGGTTACGGGGTTCGTGTTTAGCACATAGAACGACGTTTCATCTAACGGAAACACAGAACTAATGCCTAAAAGCTCGTGGGGTTCCAAGTATTCTAACGATCTGTCGGTATCTTTGTTTTGGCATGCCCAAAATATGTACGGGGCACTCAGAACTCCGGAATCTCCCATCTTGTCAGTTGGATTGAGATACCTGGTATGCAGGGGCACTCTATATGTGGCATTTGTGGAGTCCAAAAGGTGGATCAAGCCCATAGATGGCTGGCTGACTTGCCATTCTGGCTTTTCCAAATCTGTTTCTCCCCAGATCGCAACCAATTCTGATGGCGGGCTCATCCGCGGTAGATCATCTAGTTGATACTGGTCAATGAATAGGTTTTTCGGCAAATCTAATTGCGCAAAAAGTCTACAGACGGGTAGTGGGGGCTTGCTATCGATGCTAATAGTAAGCTCAGGGTGTAAACCGTATGGTTCGGCGAATGATATATTCGCTGTAGAATTAGCATCTCTATGCTTTGGGTACCACTTGAACATGACAGGTTCACTTCTATCATCAATGCCTAGTTTCCGTACACGGCCTTTCATTATCAATGTATCTGGGCGGGCAGACAAAGTAAAAACACCAAGCTCCGTAGGAGCAGACTCTATTGTGTTCCACTCACGCTCCTCAAACCATGCTTCAATAACCACCTCGTTTTCTCGGGGATTGGTAAATATGCGAAAAGAAGATGCTTCACCAAAATCAGATTCTAAAGACGTCAGCTTATCATAATTTTCAAAACTATTCGCTTGATCTATCCACTCGTACCAATCGCTTGTTGCAACAGGCTCATGCTGATTTAAATGAACGCCCCATGACTTCAGGAATTTCTGCACTTCGGCAATGTCTGAGCCTAGCTCAGACGTTATGTGTAGTCCCGGCTTTTCCGGTGAGTCGAACGGAAGCGCCAATGTACCGGTATTTCCGTATTCAATATTGACTATGCCAAGAGACTCGGGAACAGTGTATGAAAGTCGGCTGCGAATTTGCTTTGCCGCAACAAGCTTCTCAACTTGGATTGTACCATCCTTCTGTGCATGCAAGTTTTCTAAAGGATCACCTTTAGTTGCCAAGTAGGTGGACCTTCGCATGATTCAATCAATTATTATGCTAATGTATATATGGTGGAGTGAGACGTAGAGAGGGTATCCCATATATTAGTAGTGCTCTCTGCCTTACTATTATGTACTGTGTGCAAAGCGTTAGCAGGTGCGAGTGGGTAGATACACGTAATATAGGAGTAGTGAGTTAGCACGGGGAACGTTACTTACAGGCATATGAGTCTTACACAAGGAGCTCAACAACGAAAAATCCAAAATGTTTTCTCGCATTCAATCAAATATACTAGAAACAAAAATAAAATACTAATAAAATTTGATAGAAGCGCAACTAAGTCTCATGCACCATGCTTCCAGCATTGGCAGCACAGGATCCGCCTGTCACTTAAATGGCGTGGCTGGAATACGGGACTTACCCCTGCCCGTGTCGACGATTTAGCACCATTATACGTGCAATAGTATCTCCAAGCTGGAGTAAATTAAATTAAATGAAAAACCCTATAAATTATATATGTCAGGAGGTACGCGACACAACCAGCCCTCCTAGTTACCTAGTTCACCACGGTTGTGCTATTTGAAAGTAAGCCTTCTAATTACCCTCCACAATTAAAACTAGTTGCGGTCTAGCAAAACTTGTACTAAAGATGGAGCCAAGCACACCTCCTAGAAGCTCACGATCAAGAGACTTCCCCGCAACTCCAGCAACCCCAAGATTCGGCAGCTTCGGGGATCTGCCTGATCAACCAGGAAAGCACCTAGCGGTTCCAGTAACACATGGAAACGATGGTCAATCAAGCAACAACCACTCATCATCAATGATCAATACTCCTACTCGACGAAAGAGAACAGTAAACGCATTGGCAACGCCGCGGCAGACCCCACGAAAACGAAGAGACAGAGACATTCTTCACAACCACCAGACGGATGCCAAACTAGATAACGACTTGCTGCATAAATTGAGAGCGCCAGAACCAGTACCACTGGCACAGCAGAAGTCGACACAACCACATCCCCACCAAGACGCTCCCCCACCTAATGTTCCAGGAATGTGGTATGTTTTCAGAGGTAAAAAAGTGTTCAGGCCTTTACCTCCTGGAGAGAAACCCGTCGAGCCTGTAACATTGTTTAAAGATATATTGGATGAAAGGGAACCAAGAAATGGACTCGGTGCTGGCGCTGATCTATTTGACGTTTCAGAGGAGGAGGACGAAAATGGGTCTGAAGCTGATACCGACGTCGAATGGGACTCTATATAGACACGCCCTGCTTTTGTTTCTTTTTAATTTTGCATCTATGAGTATCTTTTTATCTATGTATATTCTTAATTTATTTAACACCAATTCAAAACAAGTTCTTCTTCTAACCAGGGGTCTCTCTAGCTATGAAGGAAAATAAAGTTAGGTTAGGTCTGATATCATACTTGAACTCCTATATATCTACAAAGACTCAGAAACATCGGTGAACGACGCTTGATCAGCCTCAGAGCCAGAAGAGTGTCTGGAAGTATGCTCCTGGCTCAATGCAGAGGGGGTGTATGGTTGTGGTTGAGGAACCGGTGAGCCAGTCGCTGAGGATGCAGGGGATTGGTAGCGCGATTGCTGCTTTGAGGAGGTTGCACGGGCACGTTGAGAGAGGGATCTGAACCGTGAGTTAGAAGACGAAACACTTGCCTGGGGAGAGAGCACGGCATATCGTTTCAGCTCACCAAAAATCCTGTCTCTTGAACCCAGAAGATCCTTCAACATCTGGACCGGGAACACATCGTCCAGCGAGAGTGCACTCGGTACCTTGGGGCGACACAAAGCGGGTCCCCATTCCTTGGCGATTTGATCAATCTCTTTCTCCCCGGCATTGGCAATGGTCACTAGTCGGTGGATGTGAGCAGTTACCGCGTCCAAAGTAGCAATGTGACTTAACGTCAGTTGAGCAAGTGTGTTCTGAAGAGACTGGACTCGGGCCTGTACCTGCTCTTCATTATCACCACCAAACTTCGCGTAGATACCCTTGATAATATCGTACAACTGGCCGCCAATCACACTATTTGGAAGCTCAAGCAGATACAATTTCAGTGTTTGCACAACGACCAAAGGCTCTAGTTGGCTCAAAATGTCTCTAATGTGATTTGGTGAGGTTGCAGCGTCATTGATTGCCTGTCGCACTTCTTGAGCAGCACGCAACTGAACATAAATAGGCGTCTGCCAAGTAGACAGCCGAGCTTCATCATTTTCCATAGGCGGGTATGCGGAGTCCATGAAACTGAGAGTAGCGCTTACAATAACTGGAACACGCTTCTTGTCAGCCCTCGCTCGCAAGTCAAGATCAAGCCCAAACACAGCTGCACCGTCAACACTCGAATAATAATTATCGTAAACGGTAACATTTGGGTTGTATCGTCCGGTTTGGTAGTTCTCAACAAGGAATCGAAGATCACGATCAACATCGGCAGTTTCATGATACAGCAGCATCTGATCAACACTAGCACTAAGAGCAGGCACAATATTGGACACTGCTGCAGCAAAGTCTAGAAGAACAGCCTTGAAAGCAACAAGCCTTTCTTTCTCACACCTTTCAAGGTAGTCGAGGTGTTCAAACATTGTTGCTTCGAGGTCTGTTCTAGCATTGTCCAAGATGGCCACGGATTTCCTGTACTTCTGATCGAGCTCTCGAACGCTCTGCGTCGCTGGATCAGTGCGTGCGGTCCACCGCTTGGCTAAATCGTTGTATAAGTTTTGAGCACCACTAGTTGCTGCAGGATCGGAAGTGGCTATACTAAGCCCCGCGAATTCCCATGCTCGGGGTCTCCACTGATACATAAACACAGAGGAGTTGACGAATCTCGAGCCTACTTGACCGATCAATCGGAGAACTCCACTATTCACAAGATTTTGACCAGCCTGTTCAACTAGTTCAGTAGTGTTTGCATCTGTATTTTGACGGATCCACTCCGAAATAGAGGAACCAGTAGATGTATGATCGTAAACACCTAAAATTGGGACTCGCGTAGGTTGTTGAGGAATTTCACTAAGCATACGACCAACTAGACGCTGACTGTCATCTGCCGAGTAGTGATGACCGGCAAGAACCAGCTCTTCGGAGGTTGTCGAGGCTGAAGATGCCGGGATCGAGTTTCTCGGATCGAACGGGAAGGTAGAAGTGGAGGAGGTTGAGGCCACACGCGATCTTGGGCCACCCGAAGAAGCTGGGGAATCAGCAGCAGCAGCAGCAGCAGCAGAAGCAGAGTCCGCCGCATGAGCGCTGGTATTGCTTGAGACACTGTCTGAATCATCTTTATCCTGGTGGCTACTGTCTCGACGAGCATCGCTACTGGCAGTGTTAGCACTGCTCATGCTAGCGTTAGCAGCATCTTCGGTTTCTTCTTCATTATCCTCCTCTAGACGGCAGCGATTGAAATATCTATGTTGGGCACGGTGGACCGAGTCGAGCTCGTGTTCATATGCTTTAACAAGACGCCGCAATTCAGACTTTGATACATCTATACGTTGTTTGTGCTGGGCAGCCCAGGTGGTAAATGGTATAACTACCATATTGCGTACTGAATCAGCGATATGAGAATGATGGCGTCCCTCGTCAGCCATCTGAGTGAGAATGCCTTCATATGCCTTACGCATTGTTGCACCGTCATCTCTACCAAAACCAGTCTTCTTAGGGGCCAGCGACGTTGCCATGGTCTTAAGTTTCAGGCCATGAGCGTCTTCTGCTTCAGCACGGGCCTGTGCTAATGCGAGGAGTTCATTATTTTCGTTAACGCCTTGGTTTAACTTGGCAAACAGAGTCTCCAAGCCATCATTGTAGCCCGGTGACCAGAACCGAGTGGAAAACATCGGAGAATATCGTGTCGCGAATAAGAATAATAGGAATCAGAAACTGACCAACTAAGGAATCTCAACCAGGGTGTAGCGAAGCGTTTACAGAAAAACTCAGAATTGTTGTTATGAAACCGCTGATGGACGTGGCCGATTCTATTGTTGTAAGTTTAACGTAGAGTGCCAGACGTTGTGGCCGTAATCGTGGTGTTAACTGTAGTCGTAGTCGCGGTGGTGGTGTAACCATTCTCGTCTATTGCACCGAGAACGTAGAGTTCATGCATAGAAGAAGCGAGTGATGCACGAGGTGGAGGATCCATAAAATCAAAATTGAGTAAATCA